>JAWNZC010000265.1:2900000-3222500 GCA_035771165.1 Paragorgia papillata
TTGTGCCTTTTTTTCTTTTAATTTTGTCCAACATTGCCATCTTGGCAAATGTGTATACCTCTTAAGAAATAGAAAATGGCCGACCGTGAACGAGAGTGAGTTGGGAGAATTCGAAAGTTTATGCGAACCCAAGTCGGAGGTGAGGATTTACATAAGTACTTTCGGATTCTCCAAACTCAATCGAGTGTGTGTATCAGGTTATATAAACACAGGGCATCCATTGTCTATTTCTTTTATGAAATAAGACTAAGAAATGTGCCGTGACGTCACAACTGTATTTGCATAACCTGATTGATATAAACACGGTAACTGACCAATCACAGCGTGCGTAAGACGCAAACAAAAACGATTTTTACCGCTGAAAATTCTTAACATACTATAATTACTCATAAGGTAGGAATATAACTGTCCAAATAATTTGGCATGTTGTTAACGCACAGTAGAAATAATAACGAATCCAGATTTAACCTGTTTGACAGGCGTCTAATTTTTTTTGTTTATCTTGGTCTATTTTTATAAATTTAGGTCTCCAAGCTTTTCAACAAGATGCCCTTCAAGCTCACAATGGTTATCGCGCGGTGCATTCTGCTCGACCTATGCAGCTTGATCAACAATTAAATTCTCAATCTGAAAGATATGCTCAACGGCTTGCTGAAAATGGTGTGGTTAACATAAGACGTGACCCAAATATTGCACGAAATATTGGTGAAAACCTTTTTGCACAATGTGGCAATCAAGTAACAGGAAGTGACGTAACAAGAACATGGTAAGTGAACAATGTTCCTTTATAGGGCTTATGCAAGCGAAAAATAAGTTTTGGAGAGACTCTCTTATTTAAAACAACTTTTGAAGTTATAAAAAATGACGTTTACAGTCCGTCCTTATCTCACTTATAACATCACTTAGACGTCACACTGCATAACGGACTTGTTGGAAAATCTTGCATATCAATTTGAGATTATTTAACAAAACACTTTTAACTATGCATGTGCTTCTGTGTATCGCAGGCCGCTATACTTGAAAAGTTTCAAGTCATTTACTTGAATTTATTTATTTATTTATTTATTTATTTAAAAATCTTTATACACGGTAGCTATTAAATCAACCTTAAGATATAAGTACAATAAATAGAAATACAATGGTATAAAAATGAAAATGGTTGCTTTTCATTAGGCGCCGGCCGTGTTTGAATGTTATATATAAATATGAGGGGAAAAAATCTAAAAGATTAAAATATTACATTACAAATTATTTACAAAATATCTAATATATAAAAAATAGTGACAAAAAATAGTGGTGTTATCAAGTTGCTGCTAATTACATTTTTCTAAAACATTTTTCTTTGTCAAACTAGGCCGAGTTTGTTCCAGATTTTAGCCGCAGCGTAGCCAAAACTTCTCTTCATAGCATTAGTTTTTGGTTTAGACAACATCAGCATATTGTTATTACTTCTTAGGTTAAGTTATTGCAAGGTTAGACGTGATTTTCCAACAAGTCATTATACAGTGTGACGTCTAAGTTATGTTATTTGCATATCACGCAAATCTCAATATCTAAGGAACAAAGTGAGATATGGAAACGCTGCAAACGTCAATGTTTATAACTTCAAAAGTTCTTGTAAATAAGAGAGTCTCTCCCGAACTTATTTTTAGCTGCATAAGCCCTTTAATTAAGGTGATCTTACACAAAAACAAATTTTAATTTCAACTTGCACAGAGACGGAAGGAAGTTAGCGTTGCTATGGAAATGGGATACGGTGGTGTTATCAATATTTTAAACTTTATTGTGAAATGCTAACTAAAAATGCTCTTGTGTTCAAAAATCAAATTTTAATTTAAACATAGCATTAAGCGTGCCTAGATTTTATATCGGGGGTACTCTCGTATATAAGGGATACGGGTATACGTGCCGCCCTATAGATCGTTTTCATCTGACGTCACGGCGGCCATATTGGTGTACCAAAAACAATGAAATGGCGGCCATATTGGTGTACGGTATGGGAATTAGCTCTTTCTTATTCAAATATTTTGTATTGTTTCACCACCCCAATGGGGCCACCGATCACGTGAGTGAAAACGTCTATAGTGAGTGCATGGTTTTTGATCTCCTGGGTCTGGGATAGAATAGGGTATACAAATTGTCTATTTTGGTCTGGAATAGGGTGGAAATAGGGTGCATATTTTGGTCTGAGATAGGGTATGGATGCCGATCACGCTCACGCCGATCTATGTGTCGTTCAGCGGAAGCTAGCCGTAAATAATTGCAACGACTCGGACGTTTAATTCATTTTAAAAATGATCTTTTTAATATCAATTATCATGTAAATGCGTTCAATTGTATAAACATTAAATGTGAACTAGGATAGGGTATTGATTTTTGAGCTTAGGTCTGGGATAGGCCGATAGTGTATGGAAAATCGTCATTTTAGGTCTGGGATAGGGTCAGAATTTTGAGGTCACGGTGACACACTCCTACCCAAAAATTGCCAGTGTACCCGGCTTTTTTGAGGTGTTGTATGTTTAATAGATGTGTTTTATAGCTGTAATGGCCCAATTCCAATACACTAGTTATGATATCTTATGGCCACATACTTTACTCTGACATATTAGGAAATAATTTAAACACTCATAAAAATTAATCTGATTTAAAAAAATCATTTTTATAAATTAGCTAAAAATCCAAAATAGCACGATTTTCGATATTCTAAGCCAGATTTCTTAATTACCATTTTTAAATTTAATTTCAGTCATATAAAAAAGAGAAAAAATAATATACGACTGCTTTGATTTATTTATTTGTATTTTGTTAGATCAGATTTATTGCCGAAGTATGTTCCTTTAGAACAGACTGTTTTACAGTTTATAAACATTTATTTAATTTGCTCTGATGTTTAGTTTGAATTGCTTGCAACCTAAGTTCAGTTGCAGCTGGCCAGTGAATTCTTTTCACATGTCACTTGAATGTTTGTTGTATAGGTACAATCAAGTTTGTCGATACAATTTTGACCAGCCGTCGAGAAGTCAAGGTTCTGTTGGATATTTCACTCAAATTGTCTGGGTACCATCAGCTCGTCTGGGCATTGGACGAGCTTTTGGTTCTCATGATGGAATGCCGTGTACGTACGTGGTGGGAAGATATCAACCTGCAGGAAATTATATTGGGCAAGAAAAGAAGAATGTGTTAAGAGGAAGTTTCAATCCTTCAATGTGTCACGGTGGTGGGGGAGGTGGTATGGGAGGAGGTGGTTTGGGAGGAGGTGGTATGGGAGGTGGTATGGGAGGTGGGGGAGGTTGTTTGGGAGGTGGTTTGGGAGGAGGTGGGGGAGGTGGTATGGGAGGAGGTGGTATGGGAGGAGGTGGTGGCGGCGGAAATACTGATGGTGGAGGAGGCGGAAATACTGGTGGTGGAGGCGGAAATACTGGTGGTGGTGGAGGAGGCGGAAATGCTGGTGGTGGTGGAGGAGGCGGAAATGCTGGTGGTGGTGGCGGAAATGCTAGTGGTGGAAATACTGGTGGTGGAGGCGGAAATACTGGTGGTGGTGGAGGAGGCGGAAATGCTGGTGGTGGTGGAGGAGGCGGAAATGCTGGTGGTGGCGGAAATGCTAGTGGTGGTGGAGGAGGTGGAAATACTGGTGGTGGTGGTGGCGGAAATGCTGGTGGTGGTGGAGGAGGCGGTGGAGGTGGAGGTGGAAAAGACCAATGTAAGTATTTCATATTCTTCAGTTAGAAATAATGTCAAGCGATGTGCTTCACACGAGTCGAACTAAATTCCGCGACATTTTTTCATGACAAGATCGACGTTTAAGTTCGACTGATTGTATTTGGATTGCCCAAGATGTTTATCTATCTCGACGGGATTAAGTTCAACGTTTGACTCAAAGCTCGACCTTAATTAATTTTGGTCGATCTGAAATAGTAATTTGTTTGTTTCATGTTTGAGTCAAACAATGTACTTTTACATGAAACAAACAAATTACCAATTTCAGATCGACCAAAATTAATTAAGGTCGAGTTTGACTCCGGCCTAACAAATTATGCACGACTCTAGATATTCAGTTTGAAGTCAAATTCTTCCATGAGGCGCAACTAGAAAATTTCGAGGGCAGGGGTTGAACGCAAAAAAGGGCAAAGTCGTTCAGTATTCTAAACAATTTGGGACTAGAAGCCTCAGAGTCTCGCCATTTGCGGAGAATTGTATTGCGTACTACAACAGACGATTAATTATCTGTTTATCTAATGTCTAACCTGGTATTAGAGATATATCCCACAAAAAGGGCAGGGGTTAAAAAGGGCAGGGGTTAAAAAGGGCAGGGGTTGCACCTAGCTATTAATTGCGCATTAACTACTTAATTTTATCATTTTAATAGTACTTTAAATCAGTTTTAAATCAAAAAGTTATATTTCAGATTGTGACGAAATGTCAGTCTGAAGCCAGCGAAATAACCTTTTCCCGTTTACGTAAGATAATATACTGTATGCAGCAATTCAAGAACGCACTAGTGACAAATACAGGGGCGCAACTAAGCATAAAGCCGGTTCATATATTAACTCGACTCTTCATTCTAATTTAGCAACAGGAGAATTTGAACAAGATGCTCTTCAAGCGCACAACAAATACCGTGGGATCCATGCAGTTCCAGCAATGAAACTAAATAGTGAAATGAATAAAATGGCTGCAGCATGGGCAGAAAAAATGGCTGGGTTAGGAACATTGAAGCACTCAGAAAGCAAAGAAAGAAATGGCGATGGAGAAAACATTTATTATGGATGTGGTCAAGCAGTAACTGGGGCTGGTGTTACAAAAGAATGGTGAGTTTGTTTTCCAAAAATATACCATCAGTGACTTCAATTACTTGGACTCGACTAATGGCAAACTTAAAAATTAGCGCCTATGTTAAATATTTTTTGACTTTCAAATTTTTATATTTACAATTTTAGTACAGCATACCTAGAAATAAAGCAATATAGGTTTAAAAAAGCTGGGATACTTAATATATACACATTTTACTCTAATGAAGGGCTTCGCTCGAAACGTCAGTAGTTCGTTATCAAAACTAATTTCGGCAGTTTACCATCTTTTCACTTTGTGCTATTCAAAGCACTGCAGACTCTTTCTATGCATGACTTTCCAAGACGTCTCACCATTGACGAGTAAAATCGTCTGGTGTTACAACAATGCGCATTTAAGAGTTTCCATAACCTCCTCTTGTTGGAGGGAAGGCACTAACCAAAAATCTCGCAAGTTGTTACAGCATTGTTGCCTGAACAATGCTGTAACAACTTGTTGACATATGTGAACAACATTGATAAATGAACAACATTGTTCATCATTGTTTCAACAAGTTGTTACAGCTTGATGAAACAACAACCGTTGTTCACGCATGTTGTAACAACCGAAGAACGTGTTGATACATCAACCATGTTCACCATTGTTGTAACATTGTTGTTCATCGTTGTTATTTCGTCATGCTGTAACAACATGTTGTATCATGTGCGAACAACGTTGTTGGCTATAAAAATGTGCTGTTGGAACAACTTGTTCATGACTGTTGATTTATCCGTGAACAAGTTGTTCGAACCATAAGTGAACAACTTGTTGACAACTTGTTCACGGCGAGCAGCACAACATTGTTCACGCCTGTTGACAACCGTGAATCGAACAAGTTGTGCGTTTTTACGCGTGTAGTCGGTCGCTCTACATTGCTACAAATCCATAAATCCCTGAGATTAAGTACACTACTGGCTCAAATTCAGCTTTTTCTGACTGTAAATGCCCATAAAGATTGGTCGCTCATATTTTATCTCCTACTTAAAATGATTGTTATATCTTCTCTCTAGGTACAAAGAAGTGTGTGACTACGACTTTAATACAAATAAAGCGGTCGCTGGGGGCGTAGTTGGACATTTTACTCAAGTAGTATGGAAAGATAGTCTGGAACTAGGCATGGGAAAAGCAACTAAAGATGATTGTACGTACGTTGTTGGGCGATACAAACCACCTGGAAACTGGTTTGGAAAGGAAGGAGAAAATGTTTTCAAAGGAACATTCGATAAAGCTTTTTGTAATGGAGGTGGAGAAGGCGGTGGTGGTGGTCAAGGAGGAGGTGGTCAAGGAGGAGGTGGTCAAGGAGGAGGTGGTCAAGGAGGAGGTGGTCAAGGAGGTGGTCGAGGAGGAGGTGGTCGAGGAGGGGGTGGTCAAGGAGGGGGTGGTCGAGGAGGGGGTGGTCGAGGAGGTGGTCAAGGAGGAGGTGGTCAAGGAGGGGGTGGTCAAGGAGGGGGTGGTCAAGGAGGAGGTGGTCGAGGAGGAGGTGGTCGAGGAGGAGGTGGTCAAGGAGGTGGTCAAGGAGGGGGGTGGTCAAGGAGGGGGTGGTCGAGGAGGTGGTCGAGGTGGTCAAGGAGGGGGTGGTCAAGGAGGGGGTGGTCAAGGAGGGGTGGTCGAGGAGGTGGTCGAGGAGGTGGTCAAGGAGGGGGTGGTCAAGTTTGGGGGTGGTCAAGGAGGGGGTGGTCAAGGAGGTGGTGGTCGAGGAGGAGGTGGTCGAGGAGGAGGTGGTCAAGGAGGTGGTCAAGGAGGAGGTGGTCAAGGAGGGGGTGGTCAAGGAGGGGGTGGTCAAGGAGGAGGTGGTCGAGGAGGAGGTGGTCGAGGAGGAGGTGGTCAAGGAGGTGGTCAAGGAGGAGGTGGTCAAGGAGGGGGTGGTCAAGGAGGGGGTGGTCGAGGAGGTGGTCGAGGAGGTGGTCAAGGAGGGGGTGGTCAAGTTGGGGGTGGTCAAGGAGGTGGTCAAGGAGGGGGTGGTCAAGGAGGGGGTGGTCAGGGAGGTTTTAGTTGGGGTGGTCAAGGAGGGGGTGGAAAATCTGGAGGTTTTAGTTGGGGTGGTCAAGGAGGGGGTGGAAAATCTGGAGGAGGTGGTCAAGGAGGTTTTAGTTGGGGTGGTCAAGGAGGTGGTGATCAAGGAGGTGGTCAAGGAGGAGGTGGTCAAGGAGGGGGTGGTCAAGGAAGGGGTGGTCAAGGAGGGGGTGGTCAAGGAGGTGGTCAAGGAGGTTTTAGTTGGGGTGGTCAAGGAGGGGGTGGGAAAATCTGGAGGAGGTTTTAGTTGGGGTGGGGGTGGTCAAGGAAAAGGTAATAGTTGGAAAACTGGTGGTAATAATTGGGGTGGAAGTTGGAACAGTAGACCTGGTGGGCAATATGATTGGTCAGGTAAGCGACCTCTCCGAAAAACCGGAACAAATCTTAAAAAGAAAGGGAACATTTTTCCACGACAATAAAGTCAAAACATTCGCACATTATTTTTTTAATTGAATACACAAAGCCTGAGGGAAATTCTTGAGCATAAAACCTCTATTAAAGTGCTTATATTCACTTGTGGGGGTTTTAACGTATTTAAATAGAGCAGAAAAAATCAGTTAATAAGTTATTTTGCCGTTTTTGATTTAGTCGAATAGTTCCTGACATATTGGCTTCTGAACATGCCAATTCTCAAAAATCTCCGTCGTTCATTTTAACACGTTGGGGGCCTGGGACTCAGGAACGAGTCAATCCAAAACAACTACGTTTCGGCTTATTGATTCACAAAAACACATATATTTGACTGAAAAATCGAAATGTCGAGCTCACACCCGTTTTCCAGTGCGCACGAGAGTTCCAACTAAGAAAACGGTCGGCTTAGGTTCCTGAGTCCCAGGGCCCCGTGCTTAAAAATGAACGACAGAAATTTTTGGCGAAATTGGCATGTTTAAAGGCTCATATCTCAGAAACTATTAAAGTAAATCAAAAACGGCAAAATAACTTATTAACTAACTTTTTTTGCTCTATTCAAATACGTTAAAACCCCACAAGTGATATAAGCACTTTAAATATTCCATATAACGTATTAATTAATTAATTTCAAAACTGATATTGTAAAAACCTTCACACCAATATATTCTTATAAGTTTTGCATTAATTTTGGAAATTATTTAATGAATGACTGTAAAACAGTAAGAATACCTCTAAGAATAAACGAAGTATAAAGAATGTAAAAAGAACAGCTTGATAGAAAGTTGAGGAATAAAATGTGAGTCGCAGTAGCTCAATGGTTAGAGCGTCTCACCAGCCATCAGGAGTACGAAGCGTGGATAGTCTATCCGGTGGATAAGTTCTACCAAGTGAACACAGCTATCAATGCTTTGATAAACCAAACTTTTATCTTGTGAATAGCACTGGATAAAATTTAAATTAGGTTGTTCAACGCTCGACTATAGTGCGTTCTCTATAGCTAAGACTTTATAGCTAAGGGGTTTTTCCATTTACACAGTTAGACCAGTCAGTTCGGTAAAATGGAACACGCAACCTCGTACCCAAGACCCTGAGTACGAGGTTGTGAAACACGATACGCTCGAGGCTTGGGGCTGTCAGACTAGAAAATTTGGTCCTAATCCAAATCAATCCATTCTTCATGGCCGGACTGACGGGTCTGATCTTGTAAATTGGAAAGCGTCCTTATCCACCCGATAAACTATCCGGGTTTCGTACAACAAGCTCCAGTAGGTTAGAAACTCATATACAAGGTAGCATGTATGCATCATTTACTATGATCATGCAGCAGTAGAAAATACCAACTAGTTTATGCAAGCAAGATAAGCAAAGAGCAATATTTAATGTGGAATGTGCGTTGTATTTGATATATCTAAATACTTAAAATTTCTGCCCAAACAGCGCAAGCAAAGCAAGCAAGCACCGCGCATGGGAAGCAACAACAGTGAATTATAAAAATAACTATTGATCAGAGTTCTTCTTTTTCTGCAGAAGAAGAACCAGTTGTTAGAACTGGTGGATTATCAAGAAATGAAACAAAATCTTCAGTAGTTCTGGATTTTTCATAATCAACTGAATAAGTTCCGAATTGATAATACTTAATAGTTGGATAACCACGGACGTTTTCTCTTGTACACATATCTAAAAGAAACAAAACAAATTTTAAATTATTTCTTTACGCTCTCATTGCACTACTTCGAAGGAGGCACCGGAACCAATTTTTTAAGTTACAACTAGAAAAAAATCAGGAACATGAACTTAGTCAAGTGTTGTATTTCTTACTGTTATAGACCACTTTCATAAAGGCCAATACTTTAAATATTCTTTTATGTGCATGTAAATGAGCCTTTCTAGCCTCGTTATGAAGCAAAGATTCTTTTGTACTGCACACACGCAAACGAGGCTAGAAAGGCTGATTAAGATGCACATAAAAGAATATTCAAATTAATCACCATTATGAAAGTGGTGTATTGACTTTCAATTTTACTATTGTTTTAAACAATGCAAACGAGGCTAGAAAGGCTGATTAAGATGCACATAAAAGAATATTCAAATTAATCACCATTATGAAAGTGGTGTATTGACTTTTAATTTTACTATTGTTTTAAACAATAGTAAAATTGAAAGAAAATATTTTTTGGATGTAAATTTTGACATTTTCCAAATCTTTTTATTGAATAAAAAACAACAGTTTATACAGATAGGGGCATTTCTACAAAAGCCGATACGACGTAGCTTAGACGACATGCGATCTGATCCATTTATACGGTGCTTTTTAACAATGCGCGGCTTGCGCAAGATGTCGACATAAGTATATATTTGTGCTTTTTATACGAGTGTTTTGCGTCTTTTCAAGGCGTGTCTTGTGTAAGCTGCGGCTTACCAGCTCTCGTATAAACTGCCCTATTAAATCTCATTTCAGAGATTAATCTGAAGAAAAGTTCCGATTCCTGCCAAACACGCAATTTTTCGCAAATTCTGCCATTCTATAACCAGAACTAACGTGCATTCTTAGTTACCCCTACAGCCTTGTCAGTTCCTTGCATCCTAACCTGCAATCAGGCACATTATGACCTGATTTTAGGTTCCTTGCATTCCTGATATCCTTCCCTTTCTCGCACGTTAAACAACAAACAAAAACAACAAGGTTTTAAACTAACCTGTTTCCACAGAACAATCAATAGCAGCGAGTAATTTGTTTGGTTCATCTTTGAGCGTTTCCGCCGCTTCTTCAAACTTTGGTTTGGTATTTTTGCAGTGACTACACCCTATCAAGAGTAGTTAATGAGGGAGGTAAACATGACACCACACGCCAACCGTCCCTCACAACGTTCATTACAATAGCGACCTTTAGCTTGGACTTCCAGCATAGAAGACTGAAACTAGTGTGTTGTGTTGCCAGCGTGTTTACAAGTTTTAGATTAGAATTTGGAACGAGGACAAGAACGACAACGAAATTAAATACGGCCTTGACTCGCATAAGATTGCCCACAATGTTTTTCCAAGAATCACCCTGTTCTTTCGGAGATGACGTACGAATATTTCGTCGCTTCCCTTAACAATAATTGTGAAGTCTTTTACGTGTGAAAACGCCACTATAGATTTAATTAAAGGACTCCTTGACTTTATTGTTGCTCTCGTTTCAGTCGTAAGTTTTCATTAAAAAATAGTCAACTTTGTCTCCATACTCAAGAAAACGAGAAAAGGCGAGAAAGTCGTAGGACCAAAACGTGAGACCAAAACATTTTGTCCCGAAAAAAACAGGCTTGGACTAGCCATTGTGTCATAGAACAATGACTGAGTATTGTAGAACAATGGCTGCCAAGCACAATGGCCAGTTCAAGCCTGGTGTAGAGGAATGCGTATTGCTCGGTAGTAATTTTATATAGGACTTACATGGAGCATAAAACATAACCAAGGCATGTTCAACTTGCTGCAATGTTGTTTCAAACGTATCTTGATGCAGTTGTTCCACCAAATTAAACTTCCATTCTTCTTCACTTTCAGCAACCTTGCCATCTTGCTCTTTGTCCATTCTTTAATACAGAAAACAGAACGTACAACGCGTTAAAATCCGTTGATAACAAAAGATTTTTCTTGTTTACTTAAAAAAATAGAACGGCTATCGTTGCTTACAGTTTCACAAACTTTATGATATCATCTTTTTCTCTGCTCTCATCATATTCCATTATCTCTTTCCCATATCTAAAATTACAAACAAAATTCACTGACCTCGGTATTTAAACTTTCAGGAAAATATCTCAAGAAACAAAACGAGTGCGCCATTACTCACCTAAAGAACTTTACTAAAAGGAAAAAAATAAAATAAAGTATCAGAGATTTAAAATGTGAAGCGTTGTGAAGAAAGGATAAACATTAAGAGGAGTGAAAAAAAAGAGCCTGGGAAAAAGAAGTAATAGGGAAAGAAGAAAAAGGGAAGGACGAAAAAGAAGAAAAGAAAATGAGAAAATGTAAAAAAAAAGAAGAGAAGAAAAGAAAAAGAAGGAAAAAAAGAAGGAAAGGACAAATAACGTAAAGAGAAATAAGAGAAAAGGAGAGAGGGGAAGGGGGGGGGGGGAGGGGACGTGAAGAAAAGTAGAGAGAAGGGAAGGAAATGAAAAAACGGAACAAAATAAAAGGAAAGGAAATAGAAAAAAAGAAGAAAGTCAAAAGAAGATAGAAGAAATGAAAGACGTTCTTCACATCTTCACGGCACCCACCACACCTCAAACACTTCTTTTAAAGTATACATACTTGTTGGATAACCAGTTTTCACATGCTCAATGGCGGTTTTCTTGTTTTTGGTAGCATCCATAGCAGCCAGAACAATGTCAGACTTTAAAATAAAAAAAAAACTATTTCAATATTTGGATTGAATAACAATAATTGACAAACGTCATCTGGATATTCTATAATCTTGGACAAAACTGTTTAGACTTTAATTTGTAGCTAAGCGTGTTTTTCTCTCCATCATATCCAGCACTACTCCGCCCTCTCTTCGTGCAATGTTGTTTTCAATTGCCAAGAACAGGCTAACGGCCTTAGAGCCAACATTAGGGACTTCAAGAAAACACTACGACTACGGCAACGTATTTGAACAATATAATTTTATGTCAAATACAAAGATCTTTTGCAAATGAAGGTCCCAAGAGTAATCTTTACGCCGTCATGGCTCTGCTGACAACGTAGAAAAAGCATTTTTACGTTGTAAAGACAACGCGAAACCTGAGTCACTACAGAAGCCTTGGAAAAGCTTAGCCGTATTCTCGTGACTAACATAGATTGAACAAATGTTTTTCTTCAAGAATGTAAGAACAAAACGAGTCCGCGCGATTGTGTATCTTAAAATATGAATGTATAAATACACCACCATTTAATACAACTGTTAAACTTTCCGTACCGTGGCCGTAGTCCGTTGTCTGAATCTTGAAGTCCCTCTATTGGGCGGGGAAGGGGGGGGGGGGGGGGGGGGGGGTGAAAGAGTAGTTGTAAGAACCCTTGGTACAATTAGCTCTTTATCTCTCTTCTCCCCGTGAACTTCTTGCCATCAGATCATCGGATAAATTTGTCGAAGTGTACGTTGGAAACAAGAACTTTCCGACGATCTCCAAAAGAACCTCTGCGATTCTTGACAACAAAAAGATAGCTTTTTTTTCGTATGTTCTTGCTGTACAAGCTGTTGTAAGTTAAACTCAGAGAGAAACTCTGAGCTCCAGACGGGACTCGAACCCCCAACCTTCCGAATGCCAGTCGCGGACGCTCTCACCATTAAGCCATGCATTGGAACTCAGATGGTAGACCCGAGGTTGTTTTTCGATATTTAGAAGGTTGTGGGTCCGAGTCTCGTCTGGAGCTCAGAGTTTTTCTCTGAGTTTAACTTACGACAGCTTGTACAGCAAAAACATACGAAAAAACTTTACCAACTCAAGCTGAAAACACTGAAAGATAACTAAAACACAAAAAGATAGCTACTAAAACTCGTTCGTTAGCTCCTTATTTACTCTCGTTACAATAAAATATAAATCTCACAGGTCAGGCATAGAGTTTATAATTAACTTCACAAAACACTTTTTACTTACTCCTTCTTCGCTGAGTTGTTCTGCAGCTGCAATATAGTCTGGTTTCATTGCCTTACAGTATCCACATCCTATTATGTCAAAACATTATAATATTATGAAGTGAAAATCTTTTTCTGAAATAATGAACAATTAGACAAGGAGCCCAAGTTGTCAAGAGAAAATAGTGACTATTGCTCATAGATAACAAGCGCGAGTTGTCTGATTGTTTTAGTATAAATCAACTAGTCGAAGATGTCATTTAAAAAAATGTATTGCAGTTTCGTACGCCAACTTAATAGTCTGTGAAGATAGCGAGTAGCTCAACCAATCAGAATAAACATATAATAGTCCACAACTGTCAAGTTAGTTTACACCAGTGAACTTCATTCTCCAGATCTGCAACGCTAACTTCAGTCATTAGCACGCTTCAAGTCAGAATTGTCGTATATCACATCGGATTCAGTCTCCTAGGTAGCTAGATAGGTAGATACGCTGTCTGTTACATTTTGATCGCGTAGGAAGCAGTTTGTAGGGGTACTGAAAGCGACGTAATAGAACTGACTTCACTTTCTGCATCGGAATTCGTGTTCCAGTTATGAAAATTGAGTTCACTGGTTCATGGTGTCAGATTATTCAACAATTATTCGATGGCGATGTGAATATTGGTGAATAATAACCGAGATGAAGTCGAGTCTGAGGTGAATAATTGTTTTAGGTATAAATACACATTTTCGTACTTTTAGGAACAACATTTTCTTTAAAATTGTTAATTTCCTTGTCTGTCGCATTGACAAATTGGCTGCAGGCAAATTTGAATAATCGCTGTAGGTGATTAATTAACAATTATTCGCCGAAGGCGAGGTGAATATCGGTGTATAATAACCGAGACGAAGTCGATGTTATTATTCACCGAAATACACATTTTCGTACTTTTAGGAACAACATTTTCTTTAAAATTGTTAATTTCCTCGTCTGTCGCATTGATAACTTGGCTGGCGGCCATTTTGAATAAACGCTGTAGGTGATTATCGAGAATTAATCCGAAGTAGCTCGACCAATCAGCGCGCGCAATTTTCTATAATCACCTGTGTATTAAAACTAAATAAAAATAATATACCCTTCTTGACTTTGACTTTCGTTTTGAAATCAACAAAGAGAAGAAGAAAATAAGCAACGGAAATGGTTAATTACCTGGTGAATAAAACATTACAAGAACTGATTTGTGACTTTTTAAGAAATCATGAAGTGTATCATCGTGAAGATGTATGACTTTTCCAGGAACTGTGCTCCACACTGGCTCTGGAGGCTGGGGACTAAAACAAGAAAATATGACGTCATAACAACGGCAAGATCTGACGGGGTCAGAAAAGAAATCATAAACGTACAGAACTCCAACAGTACGTAAAATTCAAAATAATAGCCCAAACTGGAAATAACGTCAGAATGTACAGAAAGTTTTAAGCTTGGTTACTCATAGCCAATCAGAAAACTCGTTTATATTAGGTAGGTCTTTACCTAGGCTCGATTTCCAGCCGTATCTCGGGCCCCGGTACCTACCTACCCCGCTCCAGAGACTGCTGGACGCGTGAGCCACAGAACGTGTCTGTGACGTTTTTCATGAATTAATTTCACAATATCCAAAACCATAGCAGCTGACTGAAATATACGTAACTTCCCCGAGCCTGTAGGCTGAATGACAAAAATATATTGGCCATCAACCAGTTCTCTAAAGCTTGCTGTTGTAAATCTTTTAGACAATCAATCTTAAACGTTTCTAAAGTGCGATCGCATGCCTCACCCATCAGCACTCTATTGATCGCCATTTTGAACTTAAGGGGTAATTCATGCAATAATCCTAATCATCCCAGTAATATATGCCAGCTGAAGATGTGCTGGCACGTTTGTGATTGGTGCAAATCGACAATGGACAAGCTCACGAGTCCAGCCGTCATGTCGGGGGAGGTAATTAGTACCAGGGCCCGAGATACGGCTGGAAATCGAGTGCAGTCTTTACCGAGCCATTGAAACAACTTTATTAAACTCACTCTTTCATAAATGCAGCAAAATGCTTTGCCTTTCTTGGTTTGTCATATTTAAATGCCTCCTTTCCATCCCTACAAAGATAAAAATTGGTTTGGAAGAAGATAACAATAATTATTAACCAACCACTTAGAAAATCACGTTATCAACCGCGTAACCAAGCAACCAACCAATTCACCAATCAACCATCAAACCAGGTAACCATACAAACAAGCAACCTTACAACCAACCAACTAATAGACGATTGAACAAACAAACAAACAACAAACAAACAAACAACAAACGAACGAACGAACGAACGAACGAACGAACGAACGAACGAACGAACGAACGAACGAACGAACGAACGAACGAACGAACGAACGAACGAACGAACGAACGAACCAACGAACGAACGAACGAACGAACGAACGAATACATTATATATACATTCCATTACAAAAACTAAACAAATGTCATAAATTTCAATGATGTCAACAAACATATGCCATAAATTTAAAATGATTATAATAAATGAACACATGTCATTTATTTTACTTACTTGAAATATTTTACTGTTAAAAAAATGAGAAGGTAACAATTAGTTAATTTGTCTATTTGATCCTATTGCCAGAAAGCCAAAAAGAGAAGTTTTACTCACGGGAAGGGTAGCCATTGACACCAAATTGAGAACACAGCTCTGTATTTTCGATACAGTCTACAGCAGCCATTTTCCCATTCGCCTTTGAGAAAAATTAATATCTTATTTAAATAAAAAATTAAACTACCGAACATCGTAATATTATAAACATTACTCTCCACCCGAACATCGTATTTACAACTATGTGTATAACGAACTTGTAGCCTAATTGAAATAACTACAACTATCACTGCTATGTCACTGCCATGTCACTGCCACCGCCATTGCCACTGTAACTGTCACTGTAACTGCTACTGTGACTGCCACTGTGACTGTCACTGTGACTGCCACTGTCACTGCTATGTCACTGCCATTGTCACTGCCACTGTCACTGCCACTGTCACTGCCACTGTGACTGCCACTGTGACTGCCACTGTGACTGTCACTGTGACTGCCACTGCCACTGTCACTGTCACTGTCACTGCCACTGCCATGCCACTACCACTGTCACTGTCACTGCCATGTCACCGCCATGTCACTTCCATTGTCACTGCCACTGCTATGTCACTGCCATTGTCACTGCCACTGTTACTGCCATGTCACTGCCATGTCACTACCACTGTCACTGTCACTGCCACTGCCACTGTCACTGCCACTACCACTGTCATGTCACTGCCACTGCCACTGTCACTGCCACTGCCACTGTCACTGCCACTGCCACTGCCACTGTCACTGCCATGTCACTGTCACTGTCACTGCCACTACCACTGCCACTGTCACTGCCACTGCCACTGTCATGTCACTGCCACTGTCACTGTCACTGCCACTACCACTGCCACTGTCACTGCCACTGTCATGTCACTGCCACTGTCACTGCCACTGCCACTGCCACTGCCACTACCACTGTCACTGCCACTGCCACTGTCACTGTCACTGCCACTGCCATGTTACTGCCACTGTCACTGCCATATCACTGCCATTGTCACTGTCACTACCACTGTCACTGCCACTGCCATGTCACTGTCACTGTCACTGCCACTGTCACTGTCACTGTCACTGCCACTGCCACTGTCATGTCACTGCCACTGTCACTGTCAATGCCACTGTCATGTCACTGCCACTGTCATGTCACTGCCACTGTCACTGTCAATGCCACTGCCACTGTCATGTCACTGCCACTGTCACTGTCAATGCCACTGCCACTGTCACTGCCACTGTCACTGTCATGTCATTGTCTCAAACTCACTCTCGTATTTGCATCAGCCTATATAAACACGAGCGGCAATTTTCTAAAACATTATGTAAGTTTACGATCATATTTTGTAGCTTGCCATCGTAAAAACATGTTTCGACTTCCACATTCCTTTTCGTATTTCCACCTACCTGTCCTTCCTTGTTTACTTTTGTTGCTGCATCTTCATATTCTGGCTTCGCCTTTTTACAATGGCCACACCCTTCAAAGCAATAAAAAGATATTATAACCGTGCAACAGTACCGGGCAACAGACGTTTGGTAGCCGTTCGTCAAACTCAAGTATACTCATTACTCAGAAATGATTTCTGAGCCCCAGACCTGGTTCGAACCTGCAATCTTCTAATTACTGGTTAGACGTTCTAACTTGCATATGCAAACGCCACCACAGTACCACTTAGGAGCACATATGACTATGAATTTGCAATCTTAGCTTTCCATCTGGGTCTCAGTGGCTCAATGGTTAGAGGGTCTAACCGGTAATTAGAAAATTGCAGGTTCGAACCCCGTCTGGGGCTCAGAAATCTTTTCTGAGTATACTTGAGCTTGACGGACGTCCACCAAACGTCTGTTACATTACACCAAGCTCGCAAACGTACCACATGAACTACATGTATACATACAACATATCATAGTACCGTGCAAGTTAAAAAGCAACGGCAATATAAATTAAGTTTGTCTAATTTAAAGAACTTGTGAAATGGTAAAGGAAGACATTTTACAACTTTGCCGTATCTCTCTTCGTTTTTGAAAGATATTTGTTTGATATGTAAATGAGATGGTCTTTGACGTCATAAGCAGAGTAAAGTATTTTCACAAATAGTTTGTTCAAAAAATTAATTGAAACTGTGACCATTAAAATTCCTTGTAACACAAAACATTTCATTTTTTTGCAATCATGGATGTATAAGTGATTTTGTAATGCATGAAAATGCTTTACCCGTCAGAGACCATCTCATTTAACACATCAAACAAACTGAAATATCTCAAAAACGAAGAATGATACGCAATCTTCGAGTGCCTTCCTAGTTTTTAGTGTTTTCACTTTAATCACTTATGCACTTATCCATTCGTTCATTTATTCTTACTTACATGGTGCATAAAACATAACTAGGACAGAATCATGATCTTTAACAAACTGATCAAAATCACTGCCAGATAAATGAACAACATCATTCTTTCCTTCACTCCAAGAAATATCAGCAGCTGGTACAGAACTATCAGAGGCCTTGCTTGGCTCAGCTGGACTAAAAAATACAATAAAACAGTCCCTAGACTCATAATCTTTTACTAACACTTCAAAAACTCATTAATAATTCATGAGGAAAATTCAAGCTTAGACAAGGTTATTTTTCAAACTTACTACGCCAATGAACTTACCAAGTGGTTCGTTTTTGAAGCCGTTCAATAAACTCACAGTTCGTGTTTTTTTTATATCTGATAAAACACTCCTGCTCGTTTATTAAACAGTACATTAAGATGATTATATAGTCTATATAGGAAAATTAAAACTCTAAAAACTCGCTGTATAAATGTGTGGGGAAAACGAATTTCTTAAGGAAGGCGAAACTCCTAGGAAATTCGCCCCCAGGGGAGGGGATATTATTATCGGGGGGAGGGGGCGGATTCCTAAAACACATGGAACTGTACTGTAACAACATGCTTGGGAAGAATGTGTGGGACAAAGGTTTAAAGTGCCTATGCAACGGAATTTCACCCCAGTTTTTTATGATTATATTTGAAAGAACACTTAAAATGACAAAGTAACATATTTTGTAGAATTTCGTTTCCTTGCTTCATTCTTGAGATATTCAGGTTTGTTTGATATGCAAATGTCATCTTATGACATCACACTGCATAACGACTTTTTAGAAAAGTATGATTTTCTATGAGAGTGCTTATCGAAAGTACTTAATAAAAATTTGCACTTACATGTATGTAGCCATGACTGGTCACTAAACGTGTGTAGCTACGTGTAAAATATTTGGACCATCCTAAAATTGATGCTCTTTCAAAAAGTCGTTATGCAGTGTGATATCATAAAGTATGACATTTGCATATCAAACAAACCTGAATATCTCAAGAATGAAGCAAGGAAACGAAATTCTACGAAAGATGTTACTTTGTCATTTTAAGTGTTCTTTCAAATGCAATCATAAAAACTGGGGTGACATTTCATTGCATATAGTCACTCTAACATCTATTCATCACATACTTTATCATAAAATCGACAAGATCATCTTTTGTTCTTGATCGTGGATAGTCATAAGCGTATTTACCATTCCTATAAAAAAAGATATCAAATAACATTAGACTTGACTATAAAACGTTAATAAATAAACAAATAAGTAAAGTAGGTAGGAGGTAGGTAGGTTGGTTGGTTGGTTGGTAGGTTGGTTGGTAGGTTGGTTGGTAGGTTGGTTAGGTATGTAGATAAGGTGGGTACGTAGGTATATAGGTAGGTAGGTAGGTAGGTAGGTAGGTATAGGTAGGTAGGTAGGTAGGTAGGTAGGTAGGTTGGTAGGATGTAGGTGGGTAGGTAGGTAGGAGGTAGGTAGGAGGTAGGTAGGAGGTAGGTAGGAGGTAGGTAGGTAGGTAGGTAGGTAGGTAGGTAGGTAGGTAGGTAGGTAGGAGGTAGGTAGGTAGGTAGGTAGGAGGTAGGTAGGTAGGTAGGTAGGTAGGAGGTAGGTAGGAGGTAGGTAGGTAGGTAGGAGGTAGGTAGGTAGGTAGGAGGCAGGAGGTAGGTAGGTAGGTAGGTAGGTAGGTTGGTAGGTAGGTGGGAGTAGGTAGGTAGGTAGGTAGGTAGGTAGGTAGGTAGGTAGGTAGGTAGGTAGGTAGGTAGGGAGGTAGGTAGGTAGGTAGGTAGGTAGGTAGGTAGGTAGGTAGGTAGGTAGGTAGGTAGGTAGGTAGGTAGGTAGGTAGGTAGGTAGGTCCTGTCACTCGGCGATGAATTGGCGGAACAGCGCTAATAATAATAGTACTCTGATTATACTTACTTGAAGTACTTCACTGCACATCAGGTTATTAAAAATAAAGGAGATGAGATAAATTTAGTACAAAAAAACCCACAAAAATTTGACATAACATATGTTTCAAGTACGTGCAGCAAGCAGACATCGTGTGATTCCAGCACAGCACTAGATAAGCCTAGACAAGCGAACAAGAGTCCTTAAACTACAAAAGAGACTGAGCTGCTAGGATAATCTTAAATACCGACAATCTATCATCATCTGATGCGCTTTTTAACCAACTGAAGTGGCTACCTTTTTACGAGAACGCTAAAATAGTGAGAAGCTCTATTGTTTTTAAAACATTGAAAGGAGAAGTACCTTCTTATATAAGAGACATGCTTGTCGTCAACAGTGACATACACACCCGCCACACTAGATATTCCTGTTTTAACCTTTTATGTCCTAAGTTTAAACGTGTAACTGAAGGTGGTAGGACTTTTAGTGTATCAGCATGTAAAGAATGGAACAACTTACCACTTTCCATAAGGCAAAAAGATAGTGTTTTTGCTTTTAAAAAATTTTTAAATTTTAAAAGTAAACCAACCAACCAACCAACCAACCAAAACCAACCAAAACCAACCAAAACCAACCAAAACCAACCAACCAACCCAACCCAACCCAACCCAACCCAACCCAACCCAACCCAACCCAACCCAACCCAACCCAACCCAACCCAACCCAACCAACCCACCAACCCACCAACTAACCAACCCACCAACCCACCCACCAACCCACCAACCCACCAACCCACCAACCAACCAACCAACCAACCAACCAACCAACCAACCAACCAACCAACCAACCAACCAACCAACCAACCACAACCAACCAACCAACCAACCAACCAACCAACCAACCAACCAACCAACCAACCAACCAACCAACCAACCAACCAACCAACCAACCAACCAACCAACCAACCAACCAACCAACACCTGTTGTACACATGCGCTGTTGTGTATCACATGTCAAGTAGTATAATATAATCACGTAAATACCTACCTGATGGAAAACCGTCGACTTCATATTTACTTCTTAATTTTGTTTGTTTCATACAGTTCGCCGCAGCCAAAACACCGTTGACCTAAACGTCACAAAAACACGAGTTAAAACACACACCCAGTTCTAAATGGTAAAAACTATTTCAGATCCAGTGAAACACCTGGTAATCCGTTCATGTACAATACAACCCAAGTACTTCATGTAGGCATAACCCCAACACAAACCCTAACCTACCAATCCAGCACCAATTCCTATACGTTATGGTCTGTGTTGGAATCAAGGCTTACATCAAGTACCTGGGTTAGCTACGATTCTTCATGAATCTGAAATAGACTGTTATGAGTTAGGCACAGACGTTAAATTAAATTTAAAATTAAAGTTAAATTAAAGTAAAAATTATAAGCAGTTACGTACGCTAGTAGCGGTCCCGTACGAGATAGAGAGGCAAGCATTTGTTCAAGTAAGAATGTTAGCCAAATCAACAGGTTGTATAAGAATATAAAATATGTGATTAATAATATCAAAGCATCCCCTTACATCACCATAGCATAGAGTCAATTTCTTTAAAATTGTTAATTTCCTCCTCTTGGCTGGCGGCCATTTTGAATAAACGCTGTAGGTGATTATCTATTACTTAGTCCGAAGTAGCTCGACCAACCAGCGCGCGCGATTTTCTACAATCAGCTGTGTATTTATACTAAATATATATTTAACAGTTATACCATGAGCTCGAGTCGTATATGAGCTCATAGCCAACGAGGCGCTTCGCCGAGTTGGCTATTAGTTCGTATACGACGAGAGCGAATGGTATAACTGTTTTATTATATAGCCAAGCACTGTACAAGAGACAAAATTACAGCGAAATGTTTCAAACGACAAACTTCCGGCATAGGCAACTAATACTTCCGCCATGCGTAGTGATGCATTCACATAGAGTTTCTCGCTGAGCTGTTCGGCAAACAGCTTCGAAATGTTGCATAAATGTTGCTCGAGAGGCAAAAAATGTGTTAAGCAGATCAACAAAAGAGATTAAAAGGTACCTTTATGAAGTCAAAAGGTGGGTCAGTTGTTTATATTAGCGTTGCTGTCGTGAAAAAGGTTTTGATTTCATGCAAAAATGAAACTGAAACACCTTCGGCAGTGAAACTAAATTACTTAGTTGGTTGTTTTTGAAAAAGAACATGCTTTTTAGTACTCCAAATGCTTATCTAAATAAAAAAGTCTCTTTACTGGTGATCTCCTACGAAATGTGTGTTGATTTTAACCGTGAGTTTCTTTGTTTGGCAACAAATTAATATCAACCCGCTAATTTAGTCGTGTTTTTGAAGTAAAAAGACGTAATTTTTAGGTGAATTTTACCATTTGACATGCTAAATTGTGTATTTGTTAATGTATTTTTACACAATGTTGTTTTTTTATACATTGGTTTGAGGGTGTTGATGTTTTTCTGTATAAAAATCCGTCAATTTCAACTCTTTTCGGCAGTTTAAAAAAACATGCCGCCATCTTGTTTTTCCTCTACTAGTAGGATATGAGCTGATGGCCTGGTAGTAGGGAACCAATCAGATTACGCAAAAGCTCATATCCGATAGCATGCTATATAATAAATATAGATAGATAGATAAATTGAGTAGGTTATAATAACATTTGGCAGAGTGCTCAATGGATACCCAGAGCATATTAAACAAATGGAGGTAGAACGACTCAACACATTTGACTAGGCATATTTATTACTATTTAGTTTCGTACCACGAGATGTGGCCCTCTTCAGATTTCTCGTGGTACGAAACTAAATAGTAATAAATATGCCTAGTCAAATTTGTTGAGTCGTTCTACCTCCATTTGTTTAATATGCTCTGGGTATCAACAAACTTAAACCACATTACCCTAACCATAACCCTAGCTATCAAACTTAAATCATAAACTTATAAGGACCCTGAAAGTTGACTAAATTGGTATAAGTCGACCTGATGAAATATTTTCCTCAATATAGCGACATATGTCCTGATGACGCAATATTGAGCGACAAGTAATTACTCCAAACTTGGGGGTGGGTGGTAATAGGACGGACAGTGGCACTTCAAGTGTGTGATGAATGTTAGCGGGTTAGAAACTCCTGTCACAGCAACTAATCTCGATTATAATATAGATAAATTTTGTGGAAACACCACGTATAATTTTTATTTGCTAAGCTTTGACTCAGGCCTTCATCATGCAGAGAAAAACTAAGCAATTGATCAATTAAATCACGTAAGAAGGTGCAGGTTGTTGACCAGGCGCGATCGTTGGTTGGAAAGGCGGGACGTCCGACGAATGTGTATGCTCTCCATAGAGTGAAATAAAAGTAGCTCTGTTTCGGCAGTATATCTAACCTAAGTTACTATACTCTCCATAGAATTCGATGATTAATTCTTTGAAAGTTTTCATGACGATAATGTAATATATAGATAAGTTGTGTGGAAACACGTATACATTCGTCGTTTAAAAGACTGGAACGTCTTTCCAACCAACGATCGCGCCTGGTCAACAACCTCAACTTCTTACGCGATTTAATTGATCAGGGGCCGGTTGTATAAACAAGTGATTAACTTTAACCATGATTAAATCACAAAATGGGTGATTAAAAAGTGATTAAGAGTTTTATACAACCGGCCCCAGTTGTTTAGTTTATAATTAAATGACGTGAGCCAACAACTTGTTGTTATTGCTCTGATGAAGGCCTGAGTCAACAGGCCGAAAGCTTAGCAAATAAAATGTATACGTGGTGTTTCCACAAAACTTATCTATATTACATTATCGCCATGAAAACCTTCAAATAATTAAATCTCAATTAATAAGTAAGACACTCAAATGCATCAACATTAGCTTTAAATCTCTGCAATAATACATGTTTATAAATTTTAATTTATTTTCACGAATTATTTCATGGACTGATTTCTTTAAAGCTTCCATTTTAAGATATGACAACAAACCTTTTTATTTTGCATTTCCTCAGCTGCCTCCATATAAGCTGGTTTCATGGCTTTGCAGTGGCCACACCCTTAACAAAATAAAAAAAACCTCGTATATCGTATCCAATATACTAACATTTTTATATCTGGAGATACACCAACAGACACTAGTTTCTGAACACAAGATGTGCGACTGGTGGGCATTTAATGTTGAAAAAAGGCCAATACAATTCCCGTTTGGATATTAGGGGTCAGTTTACACAGAACACATACAGCTTGATTAGATGTTACTATATACTTACAAGGTGCATAAAACATGACCAAAACTGAATCATGATTTTCAATAAACTCCTCAAAGTTATCGTCAGTTAAATGTTCAACAAAGCTTGGCTCATCAGACCACTGTGGTTCCTCGGGAGCAGCTTTTGGAAGTTCTTGAGGATTTGTCATGTAATTTATAAAGTCATCTTTTTGTCGTCCTCCAGTGTACTTGATATCATTCTTGCCATAATTAAAATACTTGAGAGTTGGATAACTAAAAACAAAACAAAGATACAGACATTCTTGTTTTGGGGAATACAAAATACTATAAAACGATAAGAACTGTGAATCTTTTTCTAATATTTCCAAAGTAATTAAACTATTTGTATAATATAAACTAGAGAGAAAGTATAGCTGGATTTATTTAATATTACAATATTATGCATACCTATAATCATAGTCCCTAGAAATAAATTACCTGGAAACGCGGCCAAAGTCTTTGTTCTATGTTTTTGTTCACGTTTGTACACCTTATTTCACCTTAACGCTTGCTGGACACCTTGTATTTTTGGTTTAATGAAGCAATCAACCAAGAGCAGCGTTGCTTTATAAATATGCTTTGATGTTCGGCGCGTCTCCAAACAATATAATTCTAAGGACTATGGTATAATGCTCGATAATTCAGTTCCTATACTGCAAAATGGTGGTGGTGGGGGGGGGGGGGGGGGCGGTGTGAATAGTGTAACGAAACCCGACAATCCGCTATTTTTTTGGACAAATTCGCCAATCCGCACTCTATTTGTTGAAATCCGAATCCG
The DNA here is from genome assembly GCA_035771165.1 of Paragorgia papillata. Classification (NCBI taxonomy): domain Eukaryota; kingdom Metazoa; phylum Cnidaria; class Anthozoa; order Scleralcyonacea; family Coralliidae; genus Paragorgia; species Paragorgia papillata. Next base: position 2,924,799 of record JAWNZC010000265.1, read on the forward strand.
CATACCGTATGAGTTTTGTTGAACGCACGATTCACGCAAATTTTACTTCAACATGCTGACAATTACTTGAATTTCTGTTGACTCGTCTAGGATCACTTCTTTCCCTCATGGCAATGACAATAAAAGATCGTCAATCAGTGATGGATTTACAGGGGGGTGCGGTGGGTGCGGGGGATGCGCACCCCCCCTGGCTCTTGGCCAAGGGGATGCAGGGGGTGTGCCAATTACTCAATTAGTACCTTGCGCAGTGGGATGCGACGTGGCTTTTCATTGAAAATGCCAATCACATTTTTAATGTCTAGCTTCCTTGTGATATCCCTAATAAAATCCATAATAAAACGTCCACTTTATCCCTAAATTTATTTGACACCTTCCAGGTTTGATAAAATGCGCTATTGAAAACACGATTTAAAACTTTTAAATCTTTCTTCAAAGTACCGTCAGAATGCAGGAAATGCCATTTCAGAGGTTCAAATTTCAAAAATTTTCACTAAGGTTAAAAAAATTGTAGATACGCCAGTGCAGCACCCCCCCCCCCCCTTACCAGATCAAGCTGGATCCATCACTGGCGTCAATGATATAATCTGATCAATAAAGGCAAAATCCACAATCCCAGATAGGAATAAGATCCAAGTACTGTAGAATATTACAAGAAAGATCCATACTCCCAGGTCAATTATTGCGCATTATATATTCCCAGATTTATACAGGATCCACAAATCCGACAGAACTTTCGATCGCAACCAAAATCTGCACTGGTTTTTAGGACAAAATCCGCCGATCCGTAAATGTATTCACCCTCCTTCTGTAACATAGTTTTATATATGAGCGTCTTCTGAGACTGATGCAGATTTAGTATTTTACTTTGGCTAACGCCAGACGATTAACTTGACATTAAGGAGAGAGCTTCCAGTCACCAAGAGGTTAAACGGTATATTATTTTGAAATAATACAATTAATTATACTAATCAGTAATTGATGAAAAAACGAAAAAACAAAACAAATATCTGCTTAGCTAATAATAGTAAATTGGATATTATTATATCATTCTCGAATGTTAATCACGTTTATACATGCAAATGTTACACTTTCACACTTGTTGTAAACGTTGTACTCTTGAAATTATAAATCAATCAAGCACATAACAGCAGAATTTGGGTTCGACAGCTCAATCGTGTGGTATTAATATTAATAACAGTGTAAAACAAAACATTTGTGTACTTTCAATTGAAAGCACCTTCAACACAAATCGCAGCTCGTTGTTGGCCGCTTTATGTTCGCCGCGCTTCCAGACAAATAAAATCCAGGGACTATTTTGAAATTTATTCCGTTAAAATGGCCTTCCAAAAAGTGCATGTAAGACCCTGTTCCAGACAAAATGAGGGGGGGGGGGGATGAAAAATGGTGCCCTATTATATTCCAGGCATCCTTAAAAACAGACCCTGTTGTGAGACTAAAACCGTAATTTAAATAACATGTTCCAAACTAAAAATGGCAAAAACCCTACCCGCCCTGTTGAGCGGCAAATCCCCGACTATAGCCGATATATGGGAGTATCCCCCCCCCCGGCTCAGATCACCGGCAATCAGAATTAGGTTTGCGAGAAATGTTTTTGAGTAAAACAGCTCGAAAGACATTTACACACAATAGTGTCTTTTTGTGTTGCCTTTAAAAAAAAACCCAGTAAATAACAATAATAATAATAATTTCAGTCTCAATCATTAGGTATGGGGCAGGAATTATTGATTGGACAAAGGAGGAACTCAGGGAGATGGACAGAAAGACCAGGAAGATGTTAACCATCTACAAAAGCTTTCACCCAAGAGATGATGTGGACAGATTGTATTGGAAGAGGACAGAAGGAGGGAGAGGTTTACAAAGTATGAAAGAGGTAGTCATGATAGAGCAATCCAGTGTAGGTTATTACCTAGTACAGAGTGAGGAGGATCTCCTTAAGGAAGTCATGATCGAAAACATCGTAAAGAATAACGAGGACCCTAAAGAAAAGAAGAAAGCCCTCGTCAATGAAAGGAAGACAACATTCTTGGAGAAGAAAATACATCCTGTGTTCTGGAAAGCAACAAATAAGATTAGAGATGAGGAAGCAACCTGGTAGTGGCTAAAGAAAGGGACATTGAAGCGAGAAACTGAAGGAGTGATCCTTGCTGCACAGAACCAAGCTTTGAGAACCAACTGGGTGAGACACCACATTGATAAAGAACAAGACATTTCACCAACATGCAGGATTTGTGGCCAAGCAGATGAGACAATCGCTCATATCGTATCTGAGTGCACCCCGTTAGCACAAAATGACTACAAGAACGTCAGACACGACACGATTGCTGCCATTATCCACAGGGATCTCTGCCAAAAGTATGGTTTTCCATTTGCGGGAAAATGTTATGAGCACTACGTGGGTAAAGAGAGCCGAGTTCTTGAGAATGAGGAGGTCAAGATATTATGGGACTTTACAATCCAGACAGAGAGACAATTGGAACATAATAAGCCAGATTTTGTAATTTTGGAAAAGAAGAGGAGGACCTGTTATATTGTTGATGTTGCATGCCCGTTTGACACAAGGATTGAAGACGGTGAAAGAACAAAGATCAACAAATATACAGATCTGAGATACGAGCTTCCAAAATGCTGGCAAGGAGAGTAGACAAGGTGATAATTATACCGATCATCATTGGTGCTTTGGAGCATCAATAACTGCAGGATGCAGGTAGATGGCAGGTTGTACCAGCATAAGCTGTGTAAAGAGAAATAATAATAATAATAATAATAATAATAATAATAATAATAATAAACATTGTGAGCAAATTAAATACAAACCCCTCAACACCATAAGCTCCGCAAATAGAAACCTCTTTGGTACAATCTACTGCAGCAAATTCAACCTAAATAAAATAAATACATTCAATGCGATGAAGCATTAAAAAATCATTATCCATACCTTTATAAATCGCTACTTTGACCCAAAGTTAAGCCTGGTTAGACGAGGTTAGTAATTGGATGGGTGATCACCTTTCCGAGCTTGGGACTCATGTGAGTAGAGTTGTTGCATGGTTAAAAATAGACACTTATATATTTTGCATATTCAGATAGAAGAAATTCTAATTACCTTTTTATTGTCAGCGTAGTGTTTCGCAGCTTCTGTAAACTCAGGTTTAGCTTTCTTACAATGACCACACCCTTAACACAACAAAAAAGAAGGACAGTAAAACAGAAGTGACAACCAAAACGGCTTGAAGCATGTGAGCAACAGAATATTTTCGTGCATGTCTGCATGAAAACCAGGTTGATAGATTGTACATGATTAGATTGTCATAATTGCCTTCAAGGCGCTACGAGATAAATTAATAGCAAACAGCAAAGTATAACTTTCTATAATAAAGGTGTGTCTTACATGGTGCATAAAACATGACCAAAACATGTTTCTTCTTTTTCACAAAGTCTTTAAAAGTTCCATCTTGTAAATGATTCACATCGCTTGGTGTATCGCTCCATTCTGGTTCTGCAGCTGGAGGAGGTGGACCTTCTTTTGGACTGCATGGGGAAATAATTAAAATATTAACCTTCTACAGAACACATTATAACATAGGTTACGCACGTTGTGATTGGTCAGTTGCCGTGTTTATATCAGGCTATGCAAACACAGTTATACACTTCTTACAACATTCGAAATATAGTGAGGTTAGATATACTGTCAACGTTTCTCTCTGACGAAGGGCCTTCGCTCGAAACGTTAGACTACTACGTTCTCTGTAGACTTTGTTTCGGCAGTATATCTAACCTTACTATATTTCGATTGTTGTTTCAACACTGCCTACGCAGCACACTACTTTTATTTCACTGTTTGGATTATACAGTTCTTAGTCATTTCATAAAAGAAATGGAAAATTGGTATCCTGGCTTTATATAACATAATGCAAACACCCGAGTGAGTTTGAGAGAATTCAAAAGTATACTTCCCTAACGCTCAGGTTCACATAAACTTTCGAATTCGAAACCTCTTCTCGTACATGTATTTGCATCATGCTCATAAACTCGGGAGGTAATTTTCTATTTGTAACATATCAATGCTTCACTGTAAAGTAACATGCCAGGGAAAGACCGTTATCAAGTAGACAAAGCATTATGTGAACCTTCACGACAACACACGTCGAATTTCAAGTACTTGAGTAATCTTGTCCCCAGAACAAAAGATTTGTGCACTTTCAGACCATCCTCAATGTAAATTGCAGCTCATTGTTAGCCACTTTGATGTTCACCGCGTTCCCAGACAATTTAATTCTAGGGACTATGGTTTGTCACAAAAGCGACATAGCCAATAAGATTAAAACAAAGATTAAAAGTACGATATTACATCTGACCTTTGGGTATTTTACATATTCGTCATCTTGAGGTTCTCTTGAGCAAAATGGCACTATATCTTGTCTTTCAAAAATTTCATCTTCATGCACTTTTTCACTGTCAAAGTTGCTAACTACTTACCGAAAGTGACGTCGAAAAAGGAATAAGCTTTTAGAAAGAAAGATTTTTTACAATAGAATTACGTATTTACGCAATAAACGAAGAAAATTAAGTGTGAAATAGATGCGTAGTTGTGTAAACACTGTTTCTTTCCAAAATTGTATTCCCTTTCGACGTCAGATCCAGTACGTAGTTATCAACTTTGACATGGAAAAAGTCCATAAAGATGAAATTTTGGAACGACAAGATGTATTGCAATCAAGATTACGAATATGTAAAATGTTCACTAGTGAGATGAACACTTTATATAACAATCTTACTCTTTCATAAATTCCAGGATTTGATCAGCCTTACGTACATTCACATCAAAAACAAATTCTCCATCTCTAAAAAAATATCAAAAATTAATATAAATAACGACAAATAAAAAGCAGAAGCGAACAAGGAAGCCAAGATATTAGACTTACTTGAAGTATTTTACTGTTTCCAGTTGAAAGTTGACAAAAGACACCAAAACATAAAATAAAATAAACACAAGATGAAAAGATCAGTAAAATAGCACAGCAAAAACTAATTGGTTATTTTTTTAAATTATTGCGCAGTCCCACAATAATCTTGCTTGAAGACTTTTCAAAAGCCCCGTGTGTGGTCAAATAAAGACCTCAGTCATTTTGAGTATGTAATAATTTGGTGACACGTTCACGTCACTTGTAAGATGAGTAATGTAATGTAATGTAATGTAACGTAATGTAGAATACATTTATTGACCTTATTACCAGGAGAGTATCCAGTAAAAAAACCCTTGAATGTGTGAAATTCAAAAGAATATTTACTTTAAAACGAGGTCATAAGGGCTAATTTATATGCACATAAAAGAATTCTAATTCGGCGGCCATTTTTGAATAAGGTCTATGGTTCAACAGGATTTAAACACGCAATAAATTAATAAACCTGAGTTAAGTTACTTGTGCATGAAAAGAGAAAGAGCGGGGAGATTCCAAAAACTAATCACCTCACGTTACATCACATCACACATATCACGTCACGCACGTCACACATGTCACGTCAAACACGTCACGCCACACATGTCACGTCAAACACGTCACGTCACACCAGGCCACACACCACACCATGTCATATCAATTAGAACATTTATGGAAAACAACACGCTAAAGCCGTAATTATCACTTTTACGACGCTACTTACAGTAAAGTTCTTATCAAGAGCAAGTTCTTACCAGTAGGATAACCTTGTACTTCAAACCTCTGGCCAACAGCCGTCTCTTTCGTCGCATCAACAGCAGCCAATGTACCTATAATCTAGGAAAAACAATGCAGAGTCAAACAAATCAACGCAAAATTATGTCATCCTAAATAGCAAACTCCTTGCTGTTTGGATATCTACAATTCTCAGTGCTGACTCTGTCACAATATGGTTCTAAAAGTAAAACACTGCATGACAATCAATAGATTGATGTCGCTCCTTCGCAGTTTCCGTTTTCTTTTAAACTCGGAATTCGTTCTTATTTGTTTGTTTGTTGTTTCTCATATCAAAACACCGGGAAGACGAAAGCCAAGTTTTCAAGCGACTTCAAGTTGGGTTTTTTAGTTTAAACATATTTATTCAAACAATTGCTCCAAGAGCATAAGCTGATCTAGGGGGCTCTCATTAAAAAAAAATACTTTCAAAATATATATAGAGGCAATGACTAGAACATCATGTAACAAAAAATATAAATATAACATATTTGTGCGACTTATCGCTTGGAAACGAATGCATTTACATACTGTAACAAGCTTTCGAAAACACATAGCTACACCAAGTAATATTAAGAAAAGTTTACATACGTGATTATATCTCCGAAAACTTGTTACAGTTTGCTACAATTAATAACTTTTAACAAGTTGTTCTGATATCAGATCAAACACGACTTTCAAATGTATAATATATATCTTCTCAAATAAATATAAAAAGTTAAGTATACTGTATGACACAGAACAAGAATTGGTAATAAAAACAAAACAATTATACTGTCCAAAAAACTTCATCAAATCAGATAAAACGAGGAACTGAATTTCGGTTTCTTTTTATACCTCTTTTATTGCTTCGGCAGTAAACAATTTCTTGTAAAACTCCATTTTATAAACTGAATAAACTAGCAAAGTTGAGTTTTCGAGCTATATCATTTACTTGTAATTACATTTTCATCTTGCATTGTTTTAGCAGCATCAACATACTCAGGTTTCATCGCTTTGCAATGACCACACCCTGTAAGAAAAAACCGTGATTAATTACTTCCAACTTGAAACGAACATAGAAGACGTAACCAACCAAATAAAAGGCGAACTACTCCGAGACCGTCAAAACGTCCGACATTACGACCAATACCAATAGAAGCGCCAGCATAAGCACAAGCACCAGAAAAACCACCAGCTGTACTAACACCAGCATGAGCATCAGCAAGAGCACCAGGACCAGCACCAACATTAAAACCAGCACAGGGACAAGCACAAGTGCCAACAGTCTTTTTAGAACCACGCCGATCGTCATCTACAACATACTCTAGTGGTTGGTCATCATGTTACCACCACAACGGACAAGGTAAAATTAACACTAAGCTCGTAAATTATGACCGAATTTCACATTAATTTTCTTAGGCGGCGTTCAGACTGAGTGCCCGTGCCCGCACTAGTCTGAACATCGTTCCTGAGCGAAAAACCGGGGAGCCCCGGGCACTACCTCGAGAGGTAGTACCCGGGCACCGAGCACCCATCTGAACAGGATTTTACGGTGCCCAGCACTTTTAACCAAAACAACATACATAAACTGAGCCAACATACATTTTAAATAGGAACAAACAGTGGAAATACACCGACAAAATATATTTTGGCGCCAAGAAGCAACAAAAGCATCCAGGGTTTGGGAACGTGTCTGAACACCAGTGCATTTAGTGCCCGTTCCTGGGCACTGACTGAACGCCGCCTTATTCACATTAATCTCAACAGACAGACCCAGTTGTGTTGATTGTTATTTCCTTACAAGGTGCATAAAACATAACAAGAACGGAAGGATTAGCAGCAAGATATTCATCAAATGAATCATCTCTCAAATGAACAACATCACTTGGTGTGTCTTTCCATTGTTCTTCTTCATCTTCGGATTTTGGACTTTCCTCTGTAGGACTGCAAAACACAAATATTAAATAATTATCATACGTGTGTTTATTTATCTCTGTAGGACTACAAAACACAAATATTACATGTAAGCATAATTATCATACATATATAATTGTGTTTATTTATATCGCCAAAGGTTCAAAAGCACTGATCTCTATATAATTGGATTGCTCATCTGGCTCCAAAAGTGAAGCCAGCGGAGATGACGAATTTGGAGTACCAAGATGGCCGCCGCGGACAATTGTATGTTTTCGTAGCACGAAAAGAGACGAAAAAAGCCACATTAAAAATATTTCTGCCATTGGTATCAAACAAAGAACACTGTTAAAGGCTTAGAAGCTTAGTTTTTGCATTTGTTGGTATTATTTAGCAGTAAAACGTGTTATTTGGTAGTTTTTTACTCTGCCCATTAATCGATAAACTTGCCTAGTCACAAAACTCGTAAAAACTCAACGAAATCAGTCATTAACTTCATTATAGAACTATTTATATACTTTGATATCAAAACATAAGTCTTTAAAAAGCCTTGACGTATGTAGTTGACAATTTCGGACTGTATTTGCTTGTATTTCCCTTCTGTTTTCCAGTGGTAAAGAGTAAATCGGCATCTGACAACTGTTTTCCGGCTTTTCCAACCGCAAGGCACACTGGACCTGGAGTACCAATATGGCCGCCAGTGGCTTCAAAATGTTTACTGCTGACCATAAAGGATTAACAATCTGATACATTGCTTGTACGTTTGAAGTTGGTCAACACCACGACGGCGATGGATTTTCTAAATTGGCAACGCCACGATACAATTTCGGTGAGGAGAGTTTATCTTGTCGAGGTAAGTTATCAGTTTCTCCAACTGAGAACTGTGTTTCTTGATATGAGATTTCACGGTTGTTTTCTTCTATTTTTAGGTGTATATTGTGTTTGCACTGATTCAAGATTCTGATCAGACGCTACTATTTATGTGTGTGTATTTTGACTTATACAAATTCGGCAAAATAATCTGATGGGCTCAAGGTGGAGTGGGCACTCTCGGGTGGAGTGGGCACTCTCGGGTGGAGTGGGCACTCTCGGGTGGAGTGGGCACTCTCGGGTGGAGTGGGCACTCTCGGGTGGAGTGGGCACTCTCGGGTGGAGTGGGCACTCTCGGGTGGAGTCGGTAATCTTGGGTGGAGTGGGCAATCTCGGGTGGAGTGGGCAATCTTGGGCGGAGTGGGCAACTTGGGTGGAGTGGGCAATCTCGGGTGGAGTGGGCAATCTTGAGTGGAGTGGGCAATCTTGGGCGGAGTGGCCAATCTCGGGTGGAGTGGGCAAGGAGGGTGTCACACTGGCCACAGACTGCATAGAGTTGCCTGTGGAGTAGGCTAAAGGTTTTTGTCCCATTTGAGGCAGCACTTCACTTGCGGTAGTAACTTCTAGCTTTAATAACTAAACATCGCCATTTACAGTTTCAAATCATTTAAAACAATTAGTTGTTGGCATACGTCAAAAATTTACATAATTTGTCAAGCTCCATGCCAGTGACTTACTTTTGAAGCCACTCGATTAAAATATCTTTCTCATGCTTTCCTTTATATCTGTAGAGTTCTTTGCCACCACTAAATATATAAAATAAAATAAAATAAAGTTATGTGTACATGTACTGTAATGATACTGTAGGCATGCATTAATATTATACACAATGCCATGTACTATTCACTACTTGTAAAATCATTACTTATTCGTCACCGCACAAGCCAACCAGAGTACAGTATTCAGATCATTTGGATAGCATTGTAAATCGCAATCAAGATCACCCGCAACGTTCATCAACTTTAATGTATAATATATCAAACACCGAGAAGTGTTTTTCAAAACAATTACTGTATATTTTAAGAAACGTCAGACTTTACAAAACGTGATAAAGTTTCCCGCTCTTTTTTATTTACAAGTCCGCGCGTGCGTGCAACGCTTGTCAGCGGTGCCAATCCAATCGTGGCTAAGTGCTTCATGTCAGGTCAAAATAATAGTTTGCATACATATATACCAGTGATTATAAGATATGAATGGTGGTTCGTGGTTGTTTCTGGTAGTGCTAGCACTATCTCTAACACTAACCCCAAACGTGACCCAAACTACTGTGTAGACCTTACATGAAGTACACTAGTTACGAAATCGTGCTTTTTTAGGATAACTGAAACTGAATGATATACACGATAAACAACGTACTGAAAATAAATCAAAGTTGGAAATCCAGTGATGTTGAACTGCATTCTTGTATTCATACTTTCTTGTTTGTCGACATTCATACCAGCAAGAAGCTGTAATAAAAAATAAACTTATCTTATTTCAAAAAGGACAAGTATGTCAATATAAGTAGTTTATTATGACTACAAGTGTTGTGAACGTTCTGTGAAAACTCGGCAAAGTGTTAGGCTCGTCTTCGCCACCATCTTTCTTGCGAACTAAACTAAAATGGCAGATGTTTTTCCATTTTTAAAGTACTTTCCATTTAGCTAGAATCCTGAACTTTCTACCCTAAATAGCATTTTTCAATTGCTTTTGTCTGATATATCGCTCAAGGTTGTGCGTTTAGTAGTTGAATAAAAAACCCATCTGAAATGCTATAATATGTGTGAGAAGTAAATGTTATTTTGTTATTTTGGACATTTTAAAAAGTTTCACATAACATGGAAACTTGAACTATACATCAAATGAAAGTTTAACAAAATTTCTAAGAACATACCTGCACGATATATTTCAACAATGAATAGTTCTGAAATTATTATCCATCTTGTTGCAATTGCCATATACTGACCGACTTTGATGCAATTGCCATATACTGACCGACTTTGATTTTGTTTATAAAATTCTCTCAGCGGTCTGGAACGGCAGATTCCAAACCGCTCATGAACCAATCAAATTGCTGGATTTCACGTTCCAGACCGCTCACGAAAATAGTCATATAATAACATAACTTACAACAGACTGTTTCACTTCAGCAGCAATTTCCTGATACACAGGCTTGAGTCTTTTACAAAATCCACACCCTAAAAAATAAGAGAGTAACTTTTTTTAATTTGAATCAAGTACAATTGTAGCCGCTATGTCTCAACATTCCTGATCAGATTTCCTTCATCTTATAAACTGTGAGCATGCAGCCATAGTCAATCTACATACAGTCTGGAAACTCAGCAAAAGTCTTAAGTTTGTTCTATATTTTTGTTCACGTTTATGCAAATTTCTGCACGATGAGCACATTGCACTTTTGGTATTATGAAGCCAATAATCCAATAGCAGCGTTTAGGTTTAGTCGCTCACCATGTTATTTAAATATTAATAAGCGAAAAAACAAAAGATTTGTGCATGCGAGGACCGTCTCAACATAAAATCACAGCTCATTATAAACGCTTTGAAGTTAACCAAGTCCCCAGACCATATTTTGATCGACTCTGGTATCAGCCTCGTCCCCAGGCGCGCTAGGGAAAGTTGCGATCTAAGCGCGCAGGGGTGCGTGGCGCTTCAGCAAAGCAAATTATTAATGAAAGTTTCATTGTTTAGAAGGAGATAAGTGCACGTCTATGGCGTCTATAGCTGCATGCAGAGCACAGATAGACTGATAATAAACACTATGCTTACAAGGTGCATAAAACATAACAAAAATTGGCTTCTTTTCTTTGTTCAGCAACTTCCCAAGATCCTAAAATAAATTTCACAAAGATAAGAATATTTAGTATATAGTTCCCAGAGCAGTTGAGATTTCAACCTTGTGAGGTTTTTCACACTCTAACTTTGTAAAAGAAATCTTTATGCTAAAATATAGTTTCAAAGATTTCAAATTTAAGAAATGGTTCATGGTTTGGCGTGCTCCATCGAATTTTATACAATACCCTGGTTGCTATGCGTATTTTCATTGGTTGTTGGCCATGATCTATTAGAGGACAGACACATGGTCACGTCAGATCACGTCAGCTGACTTGCTTTTTTCCTTCTTCATGCCTCAAAATCCAGCAAGAGTTTTGATAGAAACCTTTTAAAAAAGTAGAGTGCTGCGCAGGCAGTGTTTTAGATAGAGCAAAGTGAAAATGTGGTAAACTGCTGAGATTTTTGGTAACGGAAACTGACGTTTCAAGCGGAGCCCTTCATCAGAGTATGAATCGGAGTAATATCGGAGTATACATCGGAGTACGTGTTAACATCACATTTCATTCTGATGAAGGGGTCTGCTTGAAACGTCAGTTTTCCGTTACCAAAAACCTTGGCAATTTACCACATTTTCACTTTGCTCTAACTCTGTAGTTTACCTATCAATATGCCCGTGTGAAAGTTGTTTTCACAGTCTGTAGTTTAATCAGTATCAGTCCATATTTTACTTCAGGACGCATTCTTCGAGTAAAGTTCGAGTTGTGTCAGGAAACTTACTTATATACTCAGCTCGTGTCGGGTCTGAGTTGGGTAATTCACCATCGGGGGTCGTGTTTGGGTTTGTAGGATTTTTTGTCGGGTCGAGTCGACCGCTTATTTCGACCCCATGCACTTCTCTATTACAAACTATGCATCCTAGACAGGAAGGAATGCTCTACTATGCAACACAGACAAATGCGACACTTATAATAGTTATATAGATGAATACGATATCAACATATACTCTAATATCCCATAAAATTTTATCCATAAAGTAATACACCATATGATAAGAAAATACCTTATCCCCATCAACATGCCGTATCACCTCAGCACCAGTCTCCTCCTCCCACGGTGTATCACCAGTTGGGTCATTCATAAAGGCAGATAATGACTAAATATAAATAGTTAAGAAATATTTAAACACATACTGAAAATGTTTTGAATCGCTTCAAAATGAAAACCAATATGGCGATATCTGAAGATCAACAGCATTGTCACTGCACGACAAAACACTTCATTTTTCACAAGTGCATTGTTTACACGAAGTGAGTTTGCTCAAGACAACATTGGGACGGAAAACCGCTAGCCAACAAAAATACTCATACGACATTTTCCACTAGTGAAAAAAAGATCGTATCACCATTACCATTCAGAAAACTGGTAAGATACATTTTCACTTGTAAAAAATAAAAAGCCTCTAAAATTTCAGTTATATCCTGCAGAATGTAATTATACCTACAAGATTTCAGAATAAAACAGACGGCAGCGCTTTCAAAGAGCAATCGTATAGAAGAACATCCACGTACGGTAAATCATATTTACTCAGAACTCCAAGAATTTGGAATGTGTTGCCTCAGGAAATAACCCGGACTACCAATCTTTCAAATTTCAAAAACAAACTAAAAGAATACTACCACTCTACTATTCTCTCTACATATCATTCTGAAGACCCACGCACCTGGAAATCAATTTGTATTAAATGCAACTCTGTCCGTAGCCTATGTGTTTCCCCTACTTGTTGTTTTTAGACCTCCTTTAGCTAGCTTCAATATTGGTTTTTACTTGTTATGTAATATTTAAAACATGAGCAGGAGTGTTTTATGAGATATAAGCCGAGTGTTTTAGATCTGATAAAACACGTTCTTCGAGTGTTTTGAATGGCTTTAAAAACGATCACCATTTAAGGTAAGTTTGTTGGCGTAGTAATTTTGAAAAATAACGTTGTCTAAAGCGAGAAAATCAAAGCTAAAGTTTATGTATAAATCAGGAGAATGTTTTATCACATATAAAACCACGATACGGTTATGATTTTTCTTTGTGTTTTCCTCATGAATTATTAATGAGTTTTTTGGGTAGTAGATAAATCCCGAGAACGAGGGATGTATGCTATATAAAGACCCGAGGACGCGCAGCGTTCGAGGGCTTTATATCGCATACATCCCGACGTTCGAGGATGTTATCTGACTTTTTTATCTGATTTATTATTGAGGAGGTTTTCCAACAAAGTTTTGTCTTTTTTTTCCACCTTGGACAAAGATTTTCCTTGTTTTTTTCTTCATTTCGTTTCTAATTATTATTCAAGGGCTTTATGCGATATAAAGCCCTCCAAAGAACAAAGAAAACCGACACAATAATAAATTAAGTTTATATCATATATATTTATATCATATATTATTTAATGTAAATAGTAGATAATCAGGACCTGCAGTAATCGGCCTCAGCTGTTGTGGTGTTCCTATCTTTTATTTAGTCAAGGTAAAGTTAAATAAAATAAAATAAATAAATAAAATGTAGTGTCTGGTAGACCTAGTCGCAATGCTGTAACACAGATTTGAAATAATGTTTAAAACACGAACAGCAGTGTTTTATCAAGTTTAAAACTTCAACCACGCAGCACGAGAATCTTTAGACCTGATAAAACACGTGATGTGAGTGTTTTGAACAGCGTAAAAAACGTCCTGTTATTGGTTGTGTTTTGTTATCATGCTTATTAATAATTAATAATTCATGAAGAAAATTCAAAAGAAATTAATGTTAAATCAGTAGTTGTATATCTGATACAACCCACTAGACTAAGTGGTTGTATCATTTGATGTATCATTTGATACAGTCACTAGTGGTTGTATATCAGGTCTATCTCAGCTCTAAAACACTGAAATTGAGGTTTTTCTGAATTAATCTGAGCAAATATTACTCATATTAACATCAAACAATCGGAGTATTTTACGATATTCTTCGGCGAAAGCTTGTATATCCAATACAACACGGCACACGACACTATTGTAAATATTACATAAAATTGTATGTCATTAGTATTCTTTTACGTCAATAAGTTCTATCAGATATAAAACCACCGACATCGTACTGATTTTCTTTGTGTTTTCCTCATGAATTATTAATGAGTACTATGACTGCATACAACGACTGTACCTTTAAAGTGTCTTTTCTATCATAATCTTTATTAAATTTACCACTCCTGGCAAAGAACAAAGTTGGTAATTAGTAGTCAGTAAACATGATATCATAACTACATACTGTATAAAGTATCTGAATAAAATAACAGTGTCTACCTGTACTTGTAAAATGCCAAACATGATCAGTATATGATATGTAGAGCAAAGTGAAAAAGTCGTAAACTGTCAAAAGTAGTTTTGATAATGCCGAAAATACTGACGTTTCAAAATACTGACGTTTCAAAATACTGACGTGTCAAAATACTGATGTTTCAAAATACTGACGTTTCAAAATACTGACGTTTCAAAATACTGACGTTTCAAAATACTGACGTTTCAAAATACTGACGTTTCAAAATACTGACGTTTCAAAATACTGACGTTTCAAAATACTGACGTGTCAAAATACTGACGTTTCAAAATACTGACGTTTCAAAATACTGACGTTTCAAAATACTGATGTTTCAAAATACTGACGTTTTAAAATACCGACGTTTCAAAATACTGACGTTTCAAAATACTGACGTTTCAAGCGGAGCCCTTTTTTCACTCTAATGAAGAGTTCCGCTCAAAATTAAACGTCCTGCAGTATTCCCATATCAAAGTTATTCTTGGCAGTTTACCACTTTTTCACATTGCTTTACCCAAAACACTGCCCACGCAGCACTCTACTTTATATCATTATATATATATATATATATATATATATATATATATATATATATATATATATATATATATATATATATATATATATATATATATATATATATATATATATAATGCAACGCTCATTCAGATTGTTCCAAGCTACACTGATGAGCTACAGCTACAGCGAAACACCGTGTCTGTAGATTAAACTACACTGCAAAACCTCCAATTCTTGTCAAGATAATTTTTCTTCTTTTGAGATTTTATTTCTTGTTTTAAGATATTTAATCTTGTTTTAAGACAAAATATCTTGTCAAGAAACAGCAGTAAGATAATTATCTTGCAAACGGGACAAGAAAATCTTAAAACAAGTATTTTTTTCTTAAAACAAGTTTTTTGGAATTTGCAGTGTATATATATATTTATAATATAGCTACTAATGGTATATGAGCTATCTTGCAATCTGATTGGCTGCATTACTAACTGTATATCAGCTCATATACAGCGAGTAGTGAAAAACAAAATGGCGGCGTAGTTTTCTTAAACTATTGCAGATGAAACTGGCTGGTTTTTCAACGTATAGCTCAGAAAAACTTGAGCCAAGAGGGGGAAACTAACATTTAACACAAAATACACAACCCAAATGCACAATTTACAAAGTTAAGATGGTAAATCCACTTTACAAACCGTCTTAAGAGTTTACAAAACCCGATTGAATTGTCAGGTTGACAATAATGTTTTGTCAGACAAATTAAGATCCACAAGAATTGAACTAACAACACATATTTATGAGTACAACCATTATTATTACTCAGCAAATTGGGTTTTTGAAGTAATAAATCATTATGGATAAAAACTGTGTTATTCTGGCTTTCAGGTAATAGAAATATTGAAAAACAACGCGTAATTTTCGCTATTAATTATATTTTTAGCTTCTTTGTCCATTTAAAAAGCCAAATATTTACAACCACGACAGATTAAGAAATAAATCACCCACCTTTTGACTTTTCAAAGCTGTTTTTATTCTTCATTCAATCTTTTCAACGTATTTTTTGGCTCGGAGAGAAAATTCTGAAGCTGTTTTCAACTCAGCACGAAACTTGAACACATAAACTACAATACGCATGACGGAAGCTCATATGTGGCGGATATTCAATTAATATAATTTATTGCAATAAATCAACAATTTTGCATTAATTATCATAACATATTTTGCTATATTATAAAACAATTATACCATTTGCTCTCGTCGTATATGAACTCATAGCCAACTCGGCGAAGCGCCTCGTTCGCTATGAGCTCATATACGACTCGAGCTCATGGTATAATTGTTAAATATATATATATATATATATATATTACATATAACTAAAATAGATATACCAAACTTACTTGTAGTGCTTTAATACTGAACCATGTTTGGTCGAGACTTTGAATTTCTTGCAAACTTTGGAATACTCCCTGGAAAACAATGAGACAAATACTTCATGGTATGTACACTAGCTGGTATTGCAATGCTTTAGCGATGTGCTCTTACTGCTCTACTCGAGACTGCGTAGCTCCCTCTTCCGTGGAAGTTACTCCACATCATGCAGGCTGACTCTTACTCTAGTCAATAATAGACTAGCCGAGTAGGTTAGTCAATCTAATATGGTCTTTCCAGACCATATTGTTTTTCACGTTTATGCAAACTTGTGCATAGTGGGGACAATGTATTTTTGAAGCAATCATCCAAAGCAGCGTTTGGGTTCAATCACTCAACCGTGTGTTATTTAAATATTAAAATGTGAAAAACACAAAAGATTGCACGGTGTCGGTGAGTACCATCTCAACATGAAATCACTGCTCATTATAGAATCTTAGAAGTTCGTCGAGTTTCCAAAGCATTTCTTGACATTTCTTTATGACTATTCGTTCTCTTTATAAAAATTTTAAACAGTCTAGATCCTACTACAAAAGTTCGTAAAAATAAATTGAAATTTCCATAATCAACATACCCACAATTCACTGAAGCTACCGTCCCTTTTCCTTTAAATTCCTGAGCAAAAAGACCCAATAAATCTAATTTTTCTGATACGTCTTTGTCTAAAAGATATGACATTGCATTCTTATTATATAAGCAACTAAAAGTTTCACAATATACATTAACAGCATTATAAGTATAATACAGTAACATTGCAGACATTATATAACGGTGTTTCGAACGAACGAACGAACGAACGAACGAACGAACGAACGAACGAACGAACGAACGAACGAACGAACGAACGAACGAACGAACGAACGAACGAACGAACGAACGAACGAACGAACGAACGAACGAACGAACGAACGAACGAACGAACGATCGAACGAACGAACGAACTACGCCACTCGGTTCCCGGATGTAGTGAAATATGGATTCTACGAGTGTTTTAGTTGCTAGTAAAATACTCTTCTCCATATAATAATATATAATATATAATATATAATACATAATACATAATACATAATACATAATACATAATACATAATACATAATACATAATACATAATACATAATACATAATACATAATTCATAATATATAATATATAATATATAATATATAATATATAATATATAACAGAAAACCATGTCACTGTGGTCGTAATTGGGGGGGGGGGGGGGGGGGGGGGGGTGCCAACCCAAAATTTCCGAATGAAATGTTTTCTTCTTCCGAATCTTGCAATAATAATCGCAAAACTTTGCCAACTGCCAAAACGACAGAGTCAACAACAACAACTATTTTATTACCATGCAGTTACTTACGGTAGTAACGGTACTACATTTTATCCATATAATAAATTCTAAAACAATTGCACAAAAGGTCAAAAAGTAATTATGAAAAGACAATATTATTATTCAGACGATTTGTCAGTTTGACTAGTTGGGCATAAGCTTCACATACCTCAAACGGATTATTCGGCGCGCCTGCAACCTTGTAGTCGATTAGCTTATGCGCTTTCAAGTGATCACCATGGCATAACTCGTTGTGTTTTCTTCGGGAGTCTGAGTCAAATGTAGCATGACAAACGAGGCATTCCACTTTAAAAGGAGAGAGAAGGGAGGCTGGAGTGGGCTTTGCTATCAAGAAGGAGATCGTGACAAAGTTGACAGAAATGCCACGGCCAGTAAGTGACAGAATCATGACGATGAGACTCCCTCTGAGCAAGGACAACTTTGCCACAATTAGCTGGCAAGTACGCTCAGGGACATCCCTCGTACCGATAAGCTGCTGCTGATAGGAGACTTCAATGCAAGGATAGGAAGAGACAATGACAAGTGGCCCGTGGTCGTGGGCAAACATGGGATCGGGAAACGCAACTCCAATGGCGAGCTCCTACTAGCTCTGTGCTCTGAGTTCGAACTGATAGTGACGAACACCATGTTCAAGCAGAAGGATGAACGCAAGACCATCTGGATGCATCCTCGTGCCGGACACTGGCATATGATCGACTTCATCATCACGAGGTGTCGGGATAAGATGGACATCCACAATACTCGAGCCATGCGTGGAGCTAACTGCTGGACCGATCACCAGATGCTGAGGTCAAAAGTGGCATTCAGAATACGACAAAAGCACAACAGGCAAGGGGCAAGAAAACCGACCAAGCTCAACACAACAAAACTATGTATCATCAGCCATAGGGAGAGCTTCGAGCAGGAGATGGACAGCGCTCTCGCCCAATGGGAGGAGAAGAAAAGCTCAACACCAGACGAGGAATGGGCAGCTCTGCAGCAGGTCGTGTACAACACAGCTAAACATCTCTCGGCAAGCCAGACAGAAAACACCAAGACTGGTTCGATCCCAACGACGAGGAGCTACAGAATCTTATGAGCAGAAGAGACCAAGCCCACCAGAGAGTGTTACAGACCAGGAGCACTAGATCCACCCTTGCAGCGTACAAAAATGCCTGCAAACTGCTACAAAAACGCACCCGTGCGCTGAAGTCAGACTGGTGGGAAATGAAGGCAGAGGAGCTGCAGAGAGGCGCAGACAGAAACGACATGAAGGGATTCTACAATGTACTGAAGGAAGTGTGGGGACCCGTAAAGAAGGGACCTGTTCACCTGAAATCAGCAGATGGAATGGAGACCTTCTCTGACAGAAACAGAGTTGTGGCAAGATGGAGTGAACACTTCCAGAAGCTACTCAATGTCCCTGCTGACATAGAACCCGAAGCTCTTGACAACATCCAGCAGCGCACTACCAACACATGCCTGGATGAGATTCCAACTATGGATGAGATGGCTAGAGCAATCGCCGCCCTGAAAGACGGCAAAGCACCTGGGGGTGATGGAATTCCCGCTGAAGTATGGAAGCACGGAGGAGCTAATCTGTGCAACAGACTGCACCAACCCCTTCTATTAACCGTGCACCAACTAATCACCAAATCCTGGGAGGAGGGTTCTGTACCACAACCGTGGAAGGATGCCAGCATTGTAACCATCTACAAGAAAGGAGATCGAACAGACTGTGAGAACTACAGAGGAATCTTTCTTCTTTCCATAGCAGGCAAGATCTTCGTCAGGATCCTCCTCAACAGACTATCTATTCACATAACGCCAGAAGTAGTTCCGAAGATACACTGTGGCTTCAGATTCAACCGCAGCACCGTGGATATGATCTTTTGTCTCCGACAACTACAAGAAAAGTGCATTGAGCAGGACCGACCACTGTACATGGTATTTGTCGACTTCACAAAGGCGTTCGATACAGTCGGGAGGACCGGGCTATGGCAGCTACTGAGGAAATATGGATGCCCAGAGAAGTTCACAACTATGGTCGAGGCTCTACACACGGGAATGATGGCGAATGTTAGTGATGGAGGGGAAGTATCGGAAACGTTCGATGTTACCAATGGTGTGAAGCAAGGTTGTGTGCTGGGCCCCACGCTCTTCTCCATCTTCCTATCGGCAATGCTCGAAGAGGCTTTCCGAGGCATTGGGGATGGCGTCTATAAACAGTCAAGACGTCGCCGCACACTTCAGAGCGAAGACCAAGACTACTCAGATACTTGTGAGAGAGTTGCTGTTCGCAGATGATAGTGCACTGGTTGCCCACTCTGCTGAAGAGATCCAGAGAATAGTGAATGCTTTCTCCGATGCGTCTAAGAAGTTCGACCTGAAGATCAACATCAAGAAGACGGAAGTGCTGTACCAGCCCAACTCTACAAGAACACGAGAGGAGGATATCATGGTTGATGGGAACAAGCTGAACTCTGTTCCGGAATTCACCTACCTCGGAAGCACGATATCAAGTGATGGACGCATTGATGCTGAAATACAATGGCCAAGGCTAGCGCATCTTTCGGTCGACTACGCCAGAGACTGTGGAACAACCACCATGTGTCCACGCGGGTCAAAGGAAAGATCTACCGCGCAATCGTGATATCCACCCTGGCTATTATATGGAACTGAGGCCTGGACAGGGTACAGACGACAGGTGAAAAAGCTACATGCCTTCATGATGCGATCGAGATATGCGTTCGATCATGAGGATAACCTGGAAGGACAAAGTGACAAACAAGGAAATACTCGATCGGACAGGGCTGCCCTCTATGGAAGATCTTCTGATCAAAAAGAACCTCCGGTGGACTGGACACCTCATGAGGATGTCATCAGACAGACTACTAAAACAGATCCTTTACTCTCTGCCTTCTGGTAACAGAAAGAGAGGATGCCCTCATCTCCGGTTCAAGGATACCATCAAGAGAAACCTGAAGCTGAGAGACATCAACACCGACTCACGGACATCACTCTCACAGCAGAGAGCTCAATGATGAGCGGCGGTCAAGTAATGAAAGCAGTCTTTGTCGCATTGCGACCGACAATATGATGATGATGATATAATATAATATTTATACAATATACAATATATGATATACTGTATGATATATGATATATGGTATATGGTATATGGTATATAGTATATAGTATATAGTATATAGTATATAGTATATAGTATATAGTATAGTATATACTGTAGTATATAGTACATAGTATATAGTATACATGTATAGTATATAGTATATAGTATATACTGTAGTATATAGTATATAGTATATAGTATATAGTATAGTATATACTGTAGTATATAGTACATAGTATATAGTATACATGTATAGTATATAGTATATAGTATATACTGTAGTATATAGTATATAGTACAGTATATAGTATATAGTACAGTATATAGTATATAGTATATAGTATATAGTATATAGTATATAGTATATAGTATATAGTATATAGTATATAGTATATAGTATATAGTATATAGTATATAGTATATAGTATATAGTATATAGTATATAGTATATAGTATTTATAAAATAGGTTGCGTCTTACGCACACTGTGATTGGTCAATTACCGTGTTTATATCAGGCTATGTAAACACGGTTGTGATGTCACGGCACATTTTTTAACCTTATTTCATAAAAGAAATAGAAAATGGATGCCCTGTGTTTATATAACCTGATGCAAACACTCGAGTGAGTTGGGAGAATTCGAAAGTACTTATGTAAACCCTCGCCTATGGCTCGGGTTCACATAAACTTTCAAATTCTCCCAACTCACTCTCGTGTTTGCATCAGGCTATATAAACACGGGCGGCCATTTTCTATTTCTTAAATAGTATATAGTATATAGTATATAGTATATAGTATATAGTATATAGTATATAGTATATAGTATATAGTATATAGTATATAATATATAATATATAATATATAATATATAATATATAATATATAATATATAATATATAATATATAATATATAATATATAATATATAATATATAATATATAATATATAATATATAATATATATAATATTATATGGAGAAGAGTATTTTACTAGCAACTAAAACAAGTCTGGTAGAATCCATATTTCACTACATCCGCGAACTGAGTGGCGTATTTCTCGTATGTAACACTCGCAAGTGACATCAACAAGTCAAAATTTACACCTTCTGCCACAAGTTTCGAATTATGCTTCTCTTAATTCACTTTATTACGTAAAATGACGTATTCGAAGTAGTTGTTGTATTTTTCATTTGTATTTTCTAAAAGTTTAGGTCAAGCTGTTGTAGTTTTTGCATTAAACCCAGTTTATCAACATCACTTCCACGCATAATTTCATTGTCCATATAATAAATAGAACATTACATGGTTGCTCAAATATATGGATTTTTTGTTCTCGTGGCAAGAGCAATATCTCATTATTATAGATATTGTCCTTGCCACTCAAACATAAAATCCATATCTTCTTGCCACTGTGTAATATCCCCTTTTTATATATATATATATATATATATGTAATATGCAATGCTCACTACCTTAAGGAGTGGCAGTTTAAGCACTCTGGCCCAATATCATTTCACGCTATCTAGATGTGTGCATGTGTTACCGGCAGTTGCTGGGGGATAAATAAAATGGTGTTCTCACATCTAGATGGGTTCCAAGCTACACTGATGAGCTGTAGAACAGTGAAACACGTGTCTGTAGATTGAACACTGTACGCCCCTTCACGTCTGTGTTGTTGAGCACTCTGTGAGGTTGGTGTAGGTGTCCATTAGCGATAATGCAACGCTCACTACCTTAGTGGCAGTTTGAGCACTCTGGCCCAATACCACTTCACGCTATCTAGATGTGTGCAAGTCAAGTATTGTCCCATGGCCACAAGTGGCTGCTACCGGCAATTACTGGGGGATAAATAAAATGGCATTCTCACATCTAGATGGGTTCCAAGCTACACTGATGAGCTGTAGAACAGCGAAACACAACTGTAGATTGAAATATATATATATATATATATTCAAACAAACAAAGTGTTGTTCGCGAAATGTCGAAAAGTGCTCAATACCATAAAGATAGAGCGAATATACTATAAGTGGGCTTACCTCAAATGTTGATGGTCGCTACTGTCAGTTTCACGCCCAGTAGCGACAATCACCCAGCATGAAACTGACAGTAGCGACCATCAACATTTGAGGTAAGCCCACTTATAGTATAGTATATATATATATATATATATATATATATATATATATATATATATATATATATATATATATATATATATATATATATATATACATATATACATATAAGCAATGCAGTGTCTGTTATTTAATTTAGTTTTATTGAGACTTTTTTTACTCCAAAGCAGTTTATAAATTTTCTGTGATGACGAAGCATACCACAGGATTTGGCAAGACACAGACTTTGTGCTTATACTGTACTGATAGTCAAAGTTCTCCAATAATTGGCTATCGTCCTGCCATTACAAAATCCTATATAATAATGCTGTTGTCTGGAAAATCATCAACATCATCTTAATCTGTTCCTTAATCTCAGTACTCTAAAACATTTGTGCTCCAAAATTCCTGGTTGCACCCCTGCTAGACTTCAAAACTGTGCACCATAGTTACATACATTACAATCAATCACTCATGCATTCATTGCAGACCACAAACTGTGATGTCAATAAATCAAGGTTTCAAGTTTTAAAAAATTGGTGTATTCTATAATCATTGCAAAAACTATTAGCCCAGAGTTTTTATTATTGAAAATTAAAAAAACAACACAAAAGACTTTTACTAGGAGCTACCCAAATCTAACAAACTTATTAGATATTAGAGAAATCAAGCTGAATAAACATTTGACGTTGTTTATCATTATAAATAATAGGCAATTAAAAATTCGTTTCGTGAAATTAATAACTTTAGATATTATAATTAATATATGCAATTTAATATATCATAAAATATATCCATGCATTTAAATATTTAGGATAAGTTCTAACTATGATTATTAACCATGATAAGATTATTCGAGCATATTAAAAACATATTTATTAATGTTTATCTGATACTAGAAAACTATTATTTACTGTAAGCTAATTAATTACCTGTCTGGAAGAAGAGAATCAGAAGGTTCGTGTGCGTTTTAATAATTTTCTTCAACAATTTCACATCGTCAATGTTTATAATATTCTTTCTATCGTTGTTCTTTTGCTTTCGACATTGTACTGCAATCAGAGACTGTTTATGAAAGAAAAAGAAACGTTGCTTGCTCATTTCATAGTCATCAAGCCATTGACAGCTGGCGATGCAAGTTGCACTGAATTCAACAAGTTCTCCAGATTTCAAAGTTAAGCTAAATATAGTTTTATTAAGTGCACTTACCAGAGCGATTATTACAAAGTAAATTCCCTTCATTTTCTTGAGCTGAGCAGGAAATATAAATCAAATAAAAAGCAAATGCCACGTGTGGCTTTTAAATATTTGCCTCCTTCGACCACAGAAGAACCGCATGAGTCTGCAATGACATTAGAGAAGACCAGCGGTAGGAAACCAATATCAAATTTGTCGTCCTCAAGATTTTAGAAATCTTCTGGAAGTCAGAAAACTGGTTTAACGCCTAACTTTTTGGAAAATGTATTTGACGACATATTTTGGATAAGCCGCGGAAAGACTAGGAGGGACCGACATTTACACCACCGACATTTGCGATTTTGTTATTTTTACCGTGTTGCAAGTTGCAAGAAAAGTTAGATGGCAGGGGCGTGGCGACTGGGGGTGGGGGTGGGGGAGTGGGGTGGGATAATAATTTATTGGTTACTCAATAATTTATTGGTTACTTTTAGATTAATATTCAGAACACTTTCAGAGTTTCAGTGACTTTTGATTGTTTCCATAAAAATAAAATGTTTCTCTCTTGTCTTGTTTTGCCCAGCTCCTAAATACCCGTTTATACATTACAAGTTTTCCGATCGGTTCTCGCCTTTTTTACACTGTCTCTGATATGAAAATTTTCGTTTATCATTGCAAAAAGTTGGTCATTGTCATATGACACCCCCCCAATCGTGATTCCTTCGCCACGTCCCTGTTAGATGGGTGCAACTTGCAAGCTATAATTAAATACTACATGCAAGGACTGTTTTTCTCTGGACTCTATAGGGCCTTTCTCCAGTTTTCCGTCATTTCAAGTTCTTCAAATTAATTTTTTGTATGCCCATTAGACATTAGGGTTTATTGCTGAGGTTGTGTGAGGTCATGACAGTCATAAGAAAATAATGATTCTTAAGAGTTAGGTAAAAGATAAGCTGTATTTGGTGGCGCAAGCTGTTGGCGCGCTGCTTCTCGCTGCTGAAGTCAAGCCCGGATGGGTGACCACCCTGAGACAAAAACTGTGTCTGTCTTATTTGGAAGAACACTTAAAATGACAGAGTAACATCTTTCGCAGTTTTTCGATCGTTTTCTTGCTTTGTTGCTGAGATATTTCAAGTTACATATGCAAATTTAACAGGCTTGACGTCGCATGCATGTACATAATGAGTTATCGAAGGTTATATAATTATATCTTTGCTATTATCAAACCAAATTACACCAAACATGTAGATTTTCAAGTAATAATAGCAAACATATATAACTTTCTCCAATGTTCATTTTCTCATTATCTTTCTCATTATGCACGTGTGACGTCACCTTGATAAATTCGCATATCAAACAACCTGAAACAGCAGGGAGCCGCGGCTCCCCCCCTTTGGATATAGAACAGCGGGCGTGTAGCTACAGAACTGGTGCAATGTGGATTGTGTCGGGAAGTAAACTGTAAACAGTGTATTCAATCTACTGAGTGTATGCATTTTGAGTATCTATGTGACGTTTGCGTGTTTTGAGTATTTTATATGACGTTGTTTAACCTTTAGGGTCTGTAAATCTTCCTCCAAAAGCGAGGAAATGGCATTTCAGCGACTCTCGTTTCAAAATTTCCCGGGGGAGCATGCACCCAGACCCCCCCCACCCTAACAATTTATTCTGATTTCGGCTCCCCCCTTTCAAAATCCTGGGTACGTCCCTGACCTGAAATATCTCGAAGAACGAAGCAAGAAAACGATCGAAAAACTGCAAAAGATGTTACGCCTATACTCTGTCATTTTAATTGTTCTTTCGAATAAGACAAACTTAATCTTCGTTTCAGACGAGGCTTCACAAGACAAAAAAGTGATCGCAAAATGTCACTGGCGTTACAAAAATCTGGCCTTTATAAAAATCCTTCTTTGATAATTCTCAAACTTGATACATCCAAGTCTATGGCCCTAACAAACGTTTTTCTTTTATCAGTAATTCCTTACAATATTTTTTTTTTCTTTACCATTATTAAAATATAATTATCTATACTGCTTTACTCCCACTGATGTCCATTAGGCCTCATTAGTTCCCCCTCTCTCTCAGTCTGGCTATAATGAAAAAGCAGCAAATATATTTAACATATTTTTGCATCTCAGTTTATCATCTGCTTTTCCACTTTGCTCTATCTAAATTAAACACTGCCTACGCAGCACTCCACTTTCTCACACTCTTAATTAAGGCCTGCATGTTCACATGAGACCGGGTTATCTCGGGGAGGGGGGGGGGGGGGGGGAGGGATAACTTGGGGGCTTAGGGTTACCCTATCCCCCGAGTTATCTCGGTCTCATGTGAACGATTTACTTTTTACCATGGAAATGAACTAGTCATTCGAAATATGGTCTGGAAACTCAGCTAAAGTGTTTGTTCTATCTTTTTGTTCGCCTTTATGCATTTTTGTGCACGCGTGCACGGTCACTGAATATTTTAGTATAATGAACGAATTATCTAATAGTAACGTTTCAGTTCAATCACTCAACCATGCAGTCAACCGTGCTATTTAAATATTGAAAAACCTAAAACAATGCACGGTGTAAGTAAGGTATGGTTCAAGAGTTTCCAGACCATATCTCTATTGACTAGGAATAAACTATATAATAGATCGTTTTCATCTGACGTCACGGCGGCCATATTGGTGCACCAAAACAATGAAATGGCGGCCATATTGGTGTATCATCTTTATCCTATGGGAATTTAGCTCTATTCTTATTCAAATATTTCGTAGTGTTTGACCGTCCTATTGGGCCACCGATCATGTGAGTGAAAACGATCTATATTGAGATATCTTGGGGAATGGGGATAACCCTACCCCCCCCCCGGCGAGATAACTCGCCTCATGTGAACAGACCCTTAGCTTTTAAATAGATTTCCACTCGTTATTTTAATGTCGCCATCTATTGTTTTTCCACTCGTCATTTTAATGTCGCGATCTATTGTTTTTTTAAGGCTTTTGTCTAGTGAGCTCTATTTGGATCCATTCTATAGCAAACTGGGATTTGTCCATTTAATTTAGCGCTGAGAACTGGGAGTTTTAGGGCATTTTACCATTGGGAATGGGATTAAAGTGCCCGGTGGGAATGGGGAAATTTTTAATGAGAAAAACATGTAAATGTTTTAACATTTTTGTCAATGGGAGTGGGATTTGCTAATTGCTGTACCGATTGGGAAATGGGATATAGACACCCCCCATTCAGAACCCGCTTAATAATCAAGGTAACCGTTACTAATGACTCTGATGAGTCACCCCAAATGCAACACAGAAAGACAATATATATATATATATTTCAAAAAAATTATCTATGAGAATCGAAGACAGACATAAAACGTTTTTTTTTTCGTAGCAAAGTACTTTGATATATTTTTATTAATATTTTAATTTTTACACATAGACCACGGACCGACCGAACGGTAAATAATACCGACAATAAAAAAGTACAATATATCTGATTATATATACGCTTTGTATTATTCTTTTACTGATCAAAAGTAAAGCACTAAACTCATAACGACTCCCACGTTGACAATGTTAATATAATTTGAAAACAGCTGCTCGTTGACCATGAATAATTTAGTCATTAAAGGTGCTGATACAAGTGTGCACCCAACTAGGTTGAAAACACTTTGACTGAGAATTATGCCGATAAAAAAAGTTATCAAAATGATTGGCTGAAGGTTCATTAACGATGTTATAAAAACCAAATACAGTCAACTACAGCTGAATTTAGTTGCACTTACTGTCCAATAGACGAAGGAAACCGCTGCCATTGACACTGAGCTAAACTACATGTCTACACCTGCAATGAAACGAAAGATTTGGCATTGCTCGTCAGGTGAGTGAAAACTGATCTTCTTGGCCAACCGCGAAAAGCAGTTTTAGAAATCTATTTTAGTTGTTTAAAGGCAATATATAACCATATACAATTATATACATGGATATTCGAGTTTGTTGGTTCGATAGAACTGTCCGGACCGTTCACTAGCATGCTTTTAGTGATAGACCACCGTTCAAGGTCTTGGCAAATATTAATGATAATTTCTTAGATAAAGTGGGCTTAGGAGACAAAATAAATATAGATAAAGTGCATTCGGAACCGCGGTCTCGAATTAGTACAGTTTCGCCCTGTTTACACGGGGAAATAGGACGAATTCGGTCGGAACGGAACCGCGGTCTCGAATTCGTCCGGACCGTGTAAACGTAGCCTCAACCGGTAACAACCGAGTATTAGTGACATCTTTGAGATACTTGAACCGCATTTTACAAACTTTTCATTGATGCATGCAGGCATTTATGGGGAAATAGGACGAATTCGGAAACCGCGGTCTCGAATTAGTACAGGCCCTTCGTTTTAATTACTTGACAATAGGACGATGTTTGTCTCGGTCTCAAGAGAGACCGTGTTTACATATTTTAGTTTGGCCTAGTCGAGGAGGAGAAGCGAGAAAACGTCGACCACGTAGCACCCCCACTACACAATAGTTTTGACTCTAGATTATACCCATAGAACATTGCTAGGGCAGTCGTACTCACAAATTGTGGGGTCATGTGGCCTGCTACATAGATGGGGTGGGTGGTCCTTTAGTTAGACAGACTTAAAGTGCACATGAAACGAAAATTAAACGACTTACACACTTTATAAATAATAACTTTTTACTTTCGGTTTTTCCAAGAAACTGAATGATGTTTGTTGCGAAAAGTCAAGGGAAACGCATGACTCATAAACTGGTGACAAAGTGTTGGGTTACGTTACATGCGATTACAAAATGCGAAGTGCGTCACAGGTTGACAGCAGACAGCTGTTCCGATGAAATACGAGTTGCAAGTCGCAACTCAAGTCTCAATCAGTGCACTATTCTGTGATCAGTTCAATAACTAAAAGTCTGAAATTCTGAAAAAACGCCATTTCCCATCGATATAAACAAGTAAGTGACTGAGTGACATATATAAATAATTTATACATTTCAGAATACATATTACATGCTGAATTGAGTAAACTACGCAGAAGCGACAAACAAGCCAAAATAGAATGTCGAGGGATTCTTATTATTAAAGAGTCAAATACCGTCAATTAGCGTCAAGAACGCAAAAATAATTATAAACTCCGGCAAACATGAATACTGGCGTTTTTTGTGCACTTCGCTATTGTTTTCCAGTGTGTTGACAATTTTGGCATAAAAAGCTTGGCGCATCACAAGAATTCCGATACCGTATCGTGTGACGTCCAGTCGTTCCAGATCAAAATTGACTAAAATCTGCCAAGTGGATGTAAAGATACATTAGTTTTACAAATTACTGTTGCGTGTTTACGATCGTCTGATGATTATGCATGTTGCTAGCTTCACGTTATGTAGTCTTGCGAAGCGTCTGCCCAATCACGCGCTAAGGATAGAACGATTTTTTAGGGTTCTTCGTAGGACGAGAACTAAGGGCCCCGACAGTTGGGGGCCCCGAGAGGCCCCCAGCCCGCCGCAGCCCCGCCCCATGTCAGTCAAATAATGACAACAAGGGCCCCCACACCAAAATATGCCTAAGGGCCCCGTCTTCCTCCGTTACGCCACTGCTGACTGCTTCGTACAGTTGTTTATGAACGCCAAATCAAAATGCGAAGACAGTCTACAATCTCCAGTATACAGAATTTGCCGTTATTGAGCTGACGTGCAAAACTGCTCGAGCGCCACTCGTGTAAAATATAATAACCAACAACACTCTACAAACCGACTTCACAACATCGTCAACATGCCAGAGTCCATATTTAGTTAGCCATGCAGCTAAGCCTAGATAGTCGTTGTTTCGAGAAGACGATTGATCGCTCCTTTGCGTTTCTCCGCCATTGTTGTAGTCGCCAGTCGCAGAGCGCCAGTCGCAAACAAAACCACGCGTGCGCAGTGCTACTCTAAGGCCCTGTTTACATGGAGGGAGGGTAACCCTTCTAGAAGGGTTACCCTCTTAGAAGGGTTACCCTAGGAGGAGGGTTACCCTATCTGCTTGCTATAGGGTAACCCTGGCGGCGAGGCTATCTTTTTGTTTACATAAGCCAGGAGGGTTATGTTTCAATGAGGGGGGAAAAACGCGTACCGAACAAAATATTAAATATCTTAATGATTTTAGCAATGTGGCTGCCCTTCCTGTTCTTATACACCAGGCCTTGTGAAATATTTTTGTGAAGATATCAAGCAAATGACGGCAACAATAACATGTAAACCGAAAATATATTAGAAGAGTTATCCCTTCTACACGCGTAAAAATCTCGCAAGTTGTTACAGCATTGTTGCCTGAACAATGCTGTAACAACTTGTTGACATATGTGAACAACATTGTTCATCATTGTTTCAACAAGTTGTTACAGCTTGATGAAACAACAACCGTTGTTCACGCATGTTGTAACAACCGAAGAACGTGTTGATACATCAACCATGTTCGCCATTGTTGTAACATTGTTGTTCATGCATCGTTGTTATTTCGTCATGCTGTTACAACATGTTGTATATCATGTGCGAACAACGTTGTTGGCTATAAAAATGTGCTGTTGGAACAACTTGTTCATGACTGTTGATTTATCCGTGAACACGTTGTTCGAACCATAAGTGAACAACTTGTTGACAACTTGTTCACGGCGAGCAGCACAACATTGTTCACGCCTGTTGACAACCGTGAACAAGTTGTGGGTTTTTACGCGTGTATACAAGGGACAACTTCACTCCATGTAAACAAGGGCTATCTTTTGACTCGTTTCAAAGGGTAACCCTTCTAGAAGGGTTACCCTACCTCCATGTAAACAGGGCCTAATACATTCTGGACTTAGGAGCTTTAAGCAACATAAATAGTTGTCGTATACGAAAGACTAATACTAGTGTTTCACATGCACTTTCATTGGTTTTAGTCTTTCAACTAAGTTTACCCCCCGGAAAGTTTACACTATCTATATATCTATCGTGTGCATTTTCCCCACTCATCACAATACTGCAAAGTTTCTGTGAAACTTTGCACTAAAAAGAAGAGTTTAAAAAAGTTAAAAACAAACGTTATCGATCCACTTGAGTAAACCTGAAGATATAATCAGGTGTAGATCTAAAACGTTTGTTGTTCACTTTTTTGTACCTTTTTAACCTTGTATATAAATTTCAAAACTCGAAGAAAACTTCATAACAACTTCATATTTGAACTAGCAAAAAACTTCTTAAATATTAAATAACAATCATTAACATGCACTGATGATTTTTCCTTCGCTTCGCGCAAGTCTTCTAGTCCTGAAGAAACACATGCAGCCATGATATATGATTTCACATTTCAAGATTTTTATGTAATATATCCAACACTCGTCAGTGTTCTTCCTCCGATCTCTAAATACAGCCAAGCAGGTTGAAAATACGAGGCGAAGCCGAGTTTTTTTAACCAGCTTGGCTGTATTTAGACATCGGAGGATGAACACCGACGAGTGTTGAATATAGCTTCTCAAACGAATCTATATATTTTAAGAGAAAATAGACCCCACTTAAGTTTGCTACGTTTCACAATAATCTTCCTCCGATTTCTAAATACTGATTAAATATTTCTTTTGAATGATTTGAGAGAGTATGTTCTATGTCGTTTTCTAGATCCCTAAAGAACAAGTTATGTGAAAAGATCTCTTCAAACTATGGATGGTGATAGGACATGGCTCAAAGTCCATCAATCTATAGCACTAATCATATCAGTGATTGGAATATTTGGCAACTTTCTCATTATTACGATCGTTACAAGGAAACTCAGAAAATCAGCGGCAAATAACATCATTATAAATTTGATCATTCTCTTCATAGTTTTTGGTTTTCTCCAAGCAATAAAAAGCATTTTTGTTCTAAACGAAAACACAACAATACATGAACAATATTGTAAGATTTTCGGTCCTCTTATAATGTCATTGCTGATAGGTTCATTATTAAATTATTTGCTTCTATCATTGAGTCACTACACGCTAGCTTATAAAAACCTTTTTAGCAAGTTTTTTACATGTGTAAAAACAAAATATCTTATCGCTAGCACATGGTTTTTGGTAATAACAAGTTATATCTACTTCAATCACATGGCAAAATACGATGAAACAAGCCAGAACATGATTCAATGCAACATCGTTCTCTCCATAAAGTTCACCTTACTTCTCAACATCATTCAACTCAGCTTTACCGTTGTGATTGTCTATGCCAATTTCCGAATCTATAAAACTGCATTACGTTTCCTCACAGCAAGTCAACCAGAAAATGGCATAAACCAAGATGTTATTGAGTGTGCGACTATCCCAAAATTACATTTAATTCGAAGTTCATTGGCTGTCACAGTTTGGTTAGCAGTCACACACCTGTGTGGAATTCTGGTTGGAGGTATATTGTACAACGTTTTATCACAAACTGTTGGAAATGTGTTAAAGGATATCATTGTCTTAATCATGCTCACAAACCAAGCAAATAACGCAATCATTTACTTGGCTATGAATAGAAATTATCGATTAATTTTGAAGAAAAATATTCGTAAGCTATTCCTGCCCAAAACGGCAAACAAAATAGGTTCAGTTATACTAAATTAAACCATAGATAATGGAAGGGGGACTGGATAGGAAACCTAAATCGATGTTACGAAACCGGAAACGATGTTTGCACAACTTGTTCTGGTAATTATACACTTATAAGCAGCTATTGCACCTAACAGGCATGGTTCATCAAAAAGTCACGAGTGACTCCATGCACTGTCAATATATAAATCCTGACATTACAGTATATACTTATATCTATATGTTAATGTTATTATAAAAAGTTAGTTACTTTTCGTCTTTTGTCTTTATTTTCTGTCATCCTTAGCTCAACTGCCTCCGATTTTAATTCCTTCAATTACGTTTTAAATCTCGGTGCAGTTCTTCTGAAACATGTAGTTGCAGGACGTATAAATAACTCGGTATTCCCTAAAAAATGCTAGTCTTTTACTTCCTTCATGACTGCATAGGAGCCCCGGGGGAAGGTATTCTGGCAATTTTTGAGTAGAGGTGTGCCGCCATGACCTCAAAATCCTGACCCTATCCCAGACCTAAAAAGGCGACCTTATCACAGACCTAAACTAAAAAAAATCAATATACCCTATCCCAACACTGGTGTCACATTGGCACTCAGACCAAAATATGCACCCTATTCCAGACCAAAATAGACAATTTGTATACCCTATTCTATCCCAGACCCGGGAGCTAGAAAACCATACCCTAGAGTGGCACATACCCGTATCCCTTATATACGAGAGTTTATTATATGGCAGCAGCGCTGAGAGGTCCGAATACGGAAATCCTGTAATTTGATTGGTTCATAAGCGGTCGGATATTTCCCGTATCCGCCCGCTCAGAGCGGAATCTGCCGTTCGGGACCGTAAGTTTTATAAACAAAATGGCAGTCATGTCAGTATATGCAACAAGGTGGATTATAATTTCAGAACTACTCATTGTTGAAATATATCGTGCAGGTATGTTGTTAGAAATTTTATAAGCTTTCATTTGATGTATAGTTCGAGTTTCCACGTTTTGTGAAAGTTTTTAAAATGTCCAAAACGTTCGTAACATTGTTCGTAATAATATAACATTTACTTCTCACAAGTATCAGAATTTAAGATGATTTTTTATTCAACTACTTAACGTACGATCTTGAGCAATATGTCAAAGAAAAGCAATTGAAAAATACCATTTGGGGTAGAAAGTTCAGGATTTTAGCTCAACGGTAAGTACTTTAAAAATGGGAAAATGTCTGCCATTTTCGTTTAGTTCGCAAGAAAGATGGGTCGAGTTTTCACAGAACGTTCATAACATTTATGGCCATATAATAAACTACTTATTGACCTTGCTTGTTCGGTCTGTACTAGTGAAACATCGGACCTCTGTTTTTTAAAAAACATCGGTCCGATATTTCACTAGTACAGACCTCACGCTCGGTCAATAAGTAGTTAATCCCCCCCTCCCTCCTCCGGGATGAGAGCGTAATCACAGACAGTAGGAAAAAACGCCATTCACCCCTTCTCAATTCTGGCAAATGATAGTGTTGGTGTTAGCTTTGGGTAAATTTTGGTCTGAAAAAGTAGAAACGAATTGGAAAAATCAGAAAATGCAGAAAATAGGCTTATTACAAATTTTTGGCTCTACTAAAAGCTATAGCAGGTGCATATTTGTTCATATGTCGACCATGATCTAGTGTTGACACAGTTTCTGCGATGACTGGACAAGAGGCTTAAGACAACAGTACTAACTAATAATATGTTTTAAAACCAATAAAATAGTGTGAGTCTGTTATATATTAATACAATTATCCTTTGCTCTACCATTCAATTTTCCCATGGCTACAGCTAACATGGCTACAGCAATTCGTCTTAAATTAAACTTGTCGATCAGAGCTAACTAACGAATGCCCGAGGTATATGTACGCTATTGAGAGAATGTACGAGTCATTTTAATTTATTTTCCTTTATATTCAATAAAAGGCTAAAAATGTTTAACTATATTTACAATTAAAAACCAAACGTTTTCGACATAAAGTCATCATCAGGGTTAAGTTGTCTTTTTAACTCTGATGATGACTTTATGTCAAAAACGTTTCATTGTTTTTTTATTGTAAATATAGACTAGTAGTTAAACATTTTTGGCCTTTTTTTCTCAATATTCTGACATAGCGAACATGTAAAACAATTATTTTCCTTTCTTTTTCAATATATTTTTATTTATTTATATTTTTCAGAATAAACTTTAACATTATCTTTACGAGTTTTTCAAACCTCTTATCTTGATATCATAAACAACTTCTTCAATTTTCTTTAAATCGTATTTTAGTCCATCAAACTTTCTTCGTAGTGCGTCATTCTTTAAATTTAACAGTCGAAATCCAGCGTCCAATTGAGAAACAAAAGAAGCAATCTTCTGCGGTTGTTCATATTCTCCAGCAGTTACACAGTTAACAGCATATCTTGACTAACAAAAAACAACAACAACGTAAGTAAAATTGTACGTTATTAGTGTTTTCAGCTTGAGTTGGTAACGTTTTTCTCGTATGTTTTTGCTGTACAAGATGTCGTAAGTTAAAATCAGAGAAAAACTCTGAGCTCCAGACGAGACTCGAACCCACAACCTTCCGAATGCCAGCCGCGGACGCTCTCACCATTAAGCCACTGGAACTCAGATGGTAGACCGAGGTTGTTTTCGTTATGTATTTATTTGTGAGAGCGTCCAGCTTTGCATTCGGAAGGTTGGGGTTCGAGTCCCGTCTGGAGCTCAGAGTTTTTCTCTGAGTTTAACTTACGACAGCTTGTACAGCAAAAACAAACGAAAAAAGTAAGTAAAATTATTAAAACGCCTCATGTGTGAGGTATTTTACATATTCTGATGAGTTTTTGGTAAAACAGGCAATCAAAATATGGTCTGAAAACTCAGGAAAAGCTTTGTTCTATCTTTCTGTTCGTGTTTATGCAAATATGCGCATGGCTGTGGCGGCGGAAGATGTTCTATATTGGAGGAGTTAATTCATCATATAGAATAATAAGGGTGTATACCTTGATCCACCTCTCAGGAAATTTTAAACAATTTTTAGCTGATATCTTCAGAGATATTAATAGAAGGGATTAGCCCCCTCATTAGAAATATTGGGGGAGGGCTATATGTTTCGTATAGCACAGCGTTTGAGTTCAGTCACTAAACCGTAATATAACAGCAAACATCTATTTAGTACGTTTTGGTGAACAAGAATTCCTTTTGTAATCGCTCAAATACAAGAAACAACGTTGAAACGTGCAGTTCTGTAGTAAATACGGTTTCTTCCAAAAAGTCTTACTATATATAGTTCTACACTAAGTTTGACAAACACAAATTGACAAACCATTTTGTGCATGCGGGTTCTTTTGCAATATATAAACTAATATAGTATATATTTAGCATGATTTAAGTCAGCTGCGAAGGCGTCGAGTCCACTACAAAGTCCACAATAAACTACACTTTAGCGGTTAATACCATGCGATAATTACGCCCTCCCCCTGGTTATTAAAAAGAGCGCCTCTTACAAATATCACAATAATTTCTAAAAAATCATAGTAGCATACCAATTCATTAGCCAACAGCAGTAGCCCCATGAGAAAGTCATTAAGATCAATATGAAATCCATCTTCACGCTTTACTTTAACTACACAGAAAGAAATATTGCCAAACGTTAGAATCAGTGATTTCCGTAATGCGACAACATCACTAGCAATATGATCAATGTTATTATCGTGATAACTACCACTGTCATCAAAATACTACCAATCACAATTGAAATCATCATCACTACCACCACAATCATCTTCATCATTACCATCGTGAAAATGATCATCAATCCATTATGATGATGGTAATTCATGATAACTACCTCTGTCATCGTGAAAATACAATCATTATCATTGTCGTCATCATCATCATCACCATCAATATCACCATCATCATCAAATCACCATCAATACCATCATTATCATCACCATCAATAATATCATTATCACCATCAATAATATCATTATCACCATCAATATTTTCTATCACCATCAATATCTTCATCATCATCATCACCATCAATATTATCATCACCATCAATATCATTATCACCATCAATATCATTATCACCATCAATATCTTCATCGTCATCAATATCATTATTATCATCATCACCATCAATATTATCACCATCAATATCATTATCACCATCACCATCAATATCATCACCATCAATATCTTCATCATCATCACCATCACCATCAATATCATTATCACCATCAATATCTCCATCATCATCACCATCAATATTATCAACACCATCAATATCTTCATCATCATCACCATCAATATTATCATCACCATCAATATCGTTATCACCATCAATATCTTCATATTGAGGCATATCAAAGGCACTCCAGGCAGCTGCCATACGACACAGTTCAGACCACTGATCACAGTTAAGGTGTAAGTGTTGATTTTAAGGAGGGAGGAAAACCGGAGTACCCGGTGAAAAACCCTCGAAGCACAGGAGAGATCAACTACAACTCTACTCACATGAGTTCCGGGCTCGGCAACGTGGTTATTCCCAAGCGGTGACCCATCCAAGACAGAAGTACTAACCCCGTCTAACCAGGCTTAACTTTTGATAAGAGGCAGCGCGCTAACAGCACATGCCACCCGTGCTCCCCGAACAACTTTCATATACGGTTTGACTCGTTCCCAGGTGTAAATACCGTAAACAACCTCTAAACTAATTAAAGCATCCACAAACTGGTAGTCGGATGGTTGTGGGTTTGAGTCCCGTCTGGAACTCGGAATTTTCTGAGTTTAACTATTTATTAACACAGCTTGTACAGCGAAACTGGCAACTTACTGAAACTTTAATTTCTCCACGTGTATACTAAAATAAGACTTGTTTCACAGTAATTACAGCAATTTTTTCTCTAATAATATACAGGCCAAAATTACTTGAATACGATTGGCTAATGAAGAGGGCATTTTTTTGTAATTCAGGGCAAAATTACTTGCACTTGATTGGTTCCTTGATCAGCAGTACTTGCATGTGATTGGTCGCTTTGTTACTTAGCAACAGTGAACCTCAGAGAACTGACTTTTTTCCAACAAAGGTTTTTCGGTCTGAAAATGCTTTTTTGTTTACTTTGAACTAATTTAAACTATTGAAGGAGTGTAAACTATTACTGAAAATGAATACACTAGAAAATTTACGAACTTTTGCCTGTGTTTACAAAAAGAAAGCTACAGGCACAGCGACAGAGCGAGGGAAAATTGGAATGTTGCCGAGCGCCGACCGTGATAAGGTACATGTACTTCGACATTTTCTTGACATAACAATAGCTCTTGAATAATTTTGCCCGCTATATTATTAACACATAATCGCATGAGTTCTCGTAAAATTAATGTTTTATTTCACTCGTGTTTTCAAAATCTTACAAATTACCCTCGTCGCTTCGCGCAATTTTGTAAAATTTTGAAAACACTCATGAAATTAAACCTTAATTTTCCTCGGCCCCATGCGATTACCTATACGAATTATCGGTGTATCAAAGTGTAGATAAACAAAGACAATAGCAAAGAAACTGACTTACGTAGAAATACACAAAACAAACCTGAAGTCAGACTAAACAACTTGGCTGTGATTAACAACATACCTTTTTGAAAACTATAACTTAGTTAAATAAAACAAAACTCACGTCCCAACATTACAGCAACTTCTTCACGTGTTATCAGTCTGTCAAACTGTAGATAAACTAAGAATGAGGCAAGAAAGCTCGCTCGTTGACTAACAAACCTCCAATGATCATGAAATCTAAACGTGATATTTTGATAAGCTATAATTAATTTTCGTGCAACTACAATTTATCAGCACAAACGACACAGCAACTTTTCAATCTACGTTCAAAACTGTTTAGGCCAGAGCACGTAATACAAAATCAACAAAATACAAAATCATTTATTTTAACACGATGGTAAGTATTGCAACAGTATCTGCTGATGTGGTCGTGCATTTACAGTATGATTATGAATTAGTTTCATAAATTAAGAATATTCAATAAAACAAATTAAATGATGGTATAATATTTAATTATTACACAAATAAATAGTTATATAAAAGTGTAATAGTGAAAATATTATACTAATTATAATAAACATAATCCGAATTTCTATTGTTATTGTATGATATGAAATCAATACAGTCTAAATTTACATTATTCTCTTTTAGTTTTCTCACGCCTGATGTTTCGTCTGCCTGCGCTACGAATTTATTCAGGTTAATATTTGATATATTATTTTATTATATGGAGAAGAGTATTTTACTAGCAACTAAAACACTCGTAGAATCCATATTTCATCCGGGAACCCGAGTGGCGTATTTCTCGTATGTAACGCTCGCGAGTGACATATCGACAAGTCAAAATTTACGCCTTTTGCCGCAAATTTCGAATCAAGTAAATTTAAGCCAGTAACTTCTCTTAATTCAGTTTTCCACGTAAAATTACGTATTCGAAGAAGTTGTTGTATTTTTCATTTGTATTTTCTAAAATTTAGGTCAAGCTGTTGTAGTTTTTGCATTAAACCCAGTTTATCAACATCACTTCCACGCATAATTTCATTGTCCATATAATAAATAGAACACTACACGGTTGCCACTCGAACATAAAATCCATATCTTCTCGCCACCGTGTAATATCCCCTTTATATATGTTCCGGGAATAAAATTGAGTTCGATCAAAACCAACTGAAACAAAACAACACGTTTTAAACATACTTTTCTTCCTGATTTGACGTCAGCAGCGTTATTCGTACTCAAGATTTTTCAGAAATTCGTGTTTAGTGCAAACTATTTCAAAGTGGGGTCGGGGCCGCCGAGAAAAATTGTGGGGTCTGGGGCAAATTATCGATTTGGGGCCCCTGATGACGTCACATGGGTCGATTTGGGACCCCTGATGACGTCACACATCATAAGGTCGTGTCTAGGTGTCAATTGGTCCCCTGGGTTAGCTAAAATGAAGTTAGTGTTACTGATCTTTACACTTTCTGGGCCTCATATTTTCTTATACGTCAAAAACTTAAATCTCAAACATTTTAGGGGGTCGTTCTCGAGTAGGGGCCAGGGGCAACTTGCCCCCCTAGGCCCCCCCCCTCTCGGTGGCCCTGAGTGGGCCGTTTGTTTGTTTTTTGTTTTTTTTGTTTAAGGAATGTTAAACATCGTTCTAATAAACAAATAAATTCCCAACACAGCCATGGCTTAAAAGTTTTTTTGAACGCAACTTAAAAAGTTACTGTTCGTGACACTCCAATCTAATGCATGTCTTTATCAGGCGTGATCATTGTGAAGAAAGGTCCCATATTTATATCTCAAATAACCGATCATGATGACGTTATCTATCAACAAGATGCAAATAAGCTTATAAATATGGAACCTTTCTTCACAACGATCATCCCTAATAAAGACACTAGATCTGATCGGAGTGGCGAAACGTTGGGTCATGACCAGTAATTTTTTAAGTTGCGTTCAAAAAGCTTTTAAGTCAGAGTAGCCCTATAAACTATATATCGGATCGTTCTCAATCCTAACAATACCGAAACATTTTTTTAAAGCCCGGCATACACTGAAACAAGTTTCCAAAACATTTTCGGAAAAGTTTCCGAAATTTGTTTCAAAAAATAGAACAGTGTTCTAATCAGGGAAACCTTTTGTTTCTGAAACTTTTCAACATACACTGGAAACTTTTGTTTCTGAAACTGTGTTTCGGTAACTTGTTACAGAAATGTTCTCTAGTGTATGCCGGGCTTAAAAAATGAATGAAACTTAACGCTAAACTGTCTTGTAATTTCTAATATTGAAATGACAGTTTACAAGAAATTTTATAACTACATACGCTACCATACCTGTAGTATTGACCGGCTGGGATTTTTGTTATAAGTTGAGAAAACTGATCTTTCACATTTGTAAACAAGGAATTTGCCTTTTGGCAGGTTTTGACAATATCTACAGTATAAAGAATAAATATTAAAACATGTACATTAATGTATCTCGGGCGTGAAGTGCATGTTTGTACAGTAAAATGAATGATCTTTCATACATTTTTTGTACTAAGAGATATTAATCGAGAAGAAGGTCTGTAAGGGAAAATATCAGACTAAAGTCTTGACAGTACAGACTGAGCCGCAAGTGAAGTTCGTACAAAAAAAAAAAGAGGTCTATTTAACAAATAGATTCCATTTTGCCGTTGTCTGTTCAGTTAACGTATAGATGCACAGATGACGTCACAACGTGGTAAGAACAAAAAAGTGGCCCACGGGGAGCGGGTCACTATGATCTATACAAATCAAACAACGTCATTGGATCGTGATGTTGCAGTGAGACCCGTGATTGGTTTAGAGAAATCAGACCACGTCAGTGACGTAATCTGTGCATCTGTCCTTTTATAGATCATGGCTATTGACCAATAAAAACGCACGTACTATTTAAATTAATGTATAAAATATTTTCTCGTGCAGATCGAGGAAACGAGATTAATAATATTTATTACATACATTAGCCATTTCAAGTTTTTCGATAGTTACTCTATCAAAATGAGTGTGAAAACCTTAGAAATTCACGCCAACTTGTTCACAAGCTTGCTATAAACCTGTTACGCGGACACATTATATATACGTACCTTCTTGGTGAGAACTATGATGAACAGCTTGTAAAACTGCAAGAATTTCTCTTGTTGTCTGTTCTATGTCACGCACAGCAACGCTTATTTTCTAAAAAATGAAGCAAAGACTTACATATATAATACTATATTTATTATTATAGCGCAGGCCCAAGGGCATTTACAAATCTTCCTGAGGCAAAGGGGAAATTTAATCGCTAATTTCCCGAAAAGTCATGGTATTAGTTTGTAATATTATGATCGCCGAGGAAAACTTTCAGAATCTTACCGACAGGAAATTTACACGGTTGATCAGAGAAGTTGCATCTAATTTTCCCGTGCATGTTGATGAGGGAAAATATATATATGGAAGCGGGAAATTTAGAAGAAGACAAAGAATTTCTTTGTCTTCTAATTTTCCCTCATCAACATGCAAGGGAAAGTTAGAAGACAAAGGAAAAATTTCCCTCTTGCATGAGCAATGAGGGAAATACGAGGTTTACATTCCCTCGGAAAACAAAAGAATCCGAGGCGATCATGGTATTACTATAATTATTACTGATTGACAGTTTTTCGAAGCAAATATTTGGAAAATTCCAGTTATAACTAGACTAATCCACATAACTGGCAAATACTCAATCCCAGTTCCCATTAAAATTTCTTACCATGGTCAATGTTCAATAACTGTTGATGACTGCAATTGTTAAAACACAACTCTTATACAATTTCCTGCTATCACAAGAGCGTATGATTCAGAACAGAGAGCCTAGCCTGTACGGACACAAGATTACTAGGCATATCCCCCACGGGCCACGCCCCATTTTTTTAGCACTGCATCCTCCTGCATGATCTTGATTTTTTTGATTTTCTTGACAATTTTTTTTTTCACCCTCTATCGCATATAAAAACTTTAAATTTTAACAAATAGATTACATTTGCCGTGTGTGAGTAGATATCCCCTCCCCCCCCCCCCCCCCACATATAGCATACAAAGGGATACCGCCTCATTAATATTCAGCGTGACTCATGCATGACTCACGCATGACTCACGCGTGACTCACGCATGACTCGCATGACTCACGCATGACGAACGCATGACGAACGCATGACGAACGGAACCAGAATAACTCACGCTCCTTTACAACGAATTAAAGAAAAATAACGTTGATATCGATAAAGACACTCTGTCGTATTACCTTAAACATTGTCTAAAAGAACATCGAGTACTATTCGACAGCATCAGTGACCAAATCAGTGGAGATAACTTGCCGAGTAATCTGAGTGTTATTTTTTACGAAGAGATGAATGTTGACAGATTTGGTCAAATTATCGCTTATCTAACCCTAGTGTATAGAGTATACGAATCCTTGAATGAA
The DNA here is from genome assembly GCA_035771165.1 of Paragorgia papillata. Lineage (NCBI taxonomy): Eukaryota > Metazoa > Cnidaria > Anthozoa > Scleralcyonacea > Coralliidae > Paragorgia > Paragorgia papillata. Next base: position 2,967,703 of record JAWNZC010000265.1, read on the forward strand.
GAATCAATTCGAGAAGTCATAAGAAGAACGATCAATGATTTCATGAGAAAATATAAACGGAAATAACTCTTCAAGCTTGTTGCCACGCTTTCTGTTACTAAGAGTGATATTTGCATATTTATCCTGAGTACACGCGCAGGATGCAAAAGAAAAACTCATTAGGGGTCATTAAGGGGATTAGGCAAGTCTAGGCGAGGAGGTCATTAGCAACACGCGTACATGTAATATAGAATTTAAAATATTTTATTGAGAAACATATCTTTACATAAAAAACTCTTGATTATTTAATGATCTATCGGTAACACTAGCATATGGGCATACAGTACATCTTATACATCTTATAATCCGAAGGTATGGATCATGAGCCTTGAATTCTGTACCACAAACATTACATATCAGATTTCAATTAACGCAATTGTTAAAATATTTCCACAAACACTTAGGACACTCAATTACATGTGTAAAATTAACAGGATTCTGCATGACAACGTTCGCAATCAACAAGTTCGTCAATTATATAATTTTCTGATTCTATTCAGTTCGGTGTAATCTATTCAGTTCGTTTTCTGAATCTTCTTCGGAGGAAGTTTCTTCGTTTTCGCTCTCTGATTCTGTTTCTTCTTCTGCCTGCGCCAACATTGTTAGCACTCGAACATTTTCGATAAGGTTTTTGTCGATGTTAATATCGGCGAGTCCTTTTACAAATACATTTAGACCAGCTGGTTTGGGAATTCCTGAGAAGTAAGGTGACACGCAGTATTCTACCAATATTCGGCTATTTTTGTGTTTGGTATAGTTCTTCCTTGATACACAATTTCTCCTTTGGGATTCCATGTTAAGTTGACATAGGATGCGAGTAAACAATTCAGCAAAGAGGACGCTTTCGCTTCATCGACTCCGTAGTCAAAGTGCGACAGTATTTCTTTAACAAGAAAATCATCATGTAATCTTTCTCCCATCGTGTTCAGGGTTCGAATGATGGTCTTTACAAAATATCGTTCCTTTATATTACTTCTGCGAGTCCTTCTAAAACAGGACCAAGTAAGACATCAAGAAATCCTGCACCTTTACGAACCAGTATCTGTTTTTTTCTCATAAAACTACTTCCAGTCCCTTCAACATACAATCACAAATGCATCTAATTTGCTCGGGGCTTGCAGTTTCCAACAGAGCTCGCTGTTGAATATAGGTTCACTTGTACATAAAAGTTCAAGAAACGGTTTGTGCTTTTTGATCAACATCTCTATTTGCCAGTCAGTGTCTAAATGAGGAAAACGCTACCAAAACACATATTTTAAGAGGAGGAGGAGGAGAAAGAGGAGGAGGAGGAGAAGGAGGAGGAGGAGGAGAAAGAAGAGGAGGAGGAGGAGAAAGAGGAGGAGGAGAAAGAGGAGGATGAGGAGGAGGAGAAAGAGGACGAGGAGGAGAAAGAGGAGGAGGAGGGGAGAAAGGAGGAGGAGGAGAAAGAGGAGGAGGAGAAAGCGGAGGAGCAAATGAACACATACACACACAAAATCATTTAGCTTAAAATATTTATTTCGGTTTTCGTTCAAACATATACATGTACATATCAAAAGTTTTAGTAAGGTCTGCTACTCTGCTTCTTAGATTATATTTTATTTTATCTTCGTAAATAACACTCAGATTACTCGGCAATTTATCTCCACTGATTTGGTCACTGATGCTGAGCCTGTCGAATAGTACTCGATGTTCTTCTAGACAATGTTTAAGGTAATACGACAGAGTGTCTTCATCGATATCAACGTTATTTTTCTTTAATTCGTCGTAAAGGAGCGCGAGTTATTCTGGCTCTGTTCGTCATGCGTTCGTCATGCGGGAGTCACGCTGAATATTAATGTAGGCGGCATCCCTTTGTATGCTATATTGGGGGGGGGGATATCTACTTGTGTGTATACTGTATTATAAAATAGGGTGCCCTCTACACATGCTCTGACTGGCAGGGTTCCATGCATTTATAAGAGTATGAAGATCTCGAATGACGTAAATGACGTGGAGTGGCGTAGAATGGCGTCACTTGGCGAGAAAAGCTAGTGAACTTTTAAAACTATCCCACTTTTAGTTTGGTTTTTTTTTCTTCCTGATATTTTATAAAACAAATAAAACATACCGCTCCAGTGCATATGTACTCGTATAAAGGTACGTTTGACGTCATTTGAACACGAAAGAATTGTTCTACAGAGACAAAGAGACGTCATTCGGATGACGTCAAACACGTGCCTTTATAAGAGTACATATGTACGGAGCTTTATGTTTTATTTGTTAAATAGATCACAGATGACGCGGTACGCCATAACTATTATTATTATTATTATTATTATTAATATTATTATTATTATTATTATTATTATTATTATTATTATTATTATTATTATTATTATTATTATTATTATTATTATTATTATTATTATTATTATTATTATTATTATTATATTTTTCTTCTAATCTGGGACCGCAGTAATTGGCGTAAGCTGGTGCGAGAACCCTGCCACTTCTTATCCTTTTGCTAAAGTTGTTAACTTTTCTTTGTTGTGTTTGCTTGTGGCAAAATAAATAAATAAAAAAATTTTAAAAAATAGTGTGACTTTTGTTCTTTACACGCTGTGACGTCTTCTGTGATCTATTACAGTACACACATACACACATGCGCACAAAAATGTGTGAGTTTGGATTATATTTAGAAAAGCTTAAGTGTCCCAACCACGGTCCCAACGACTTAAAATGGCATTGATTGATTAAGAATTTAGAACTAAACGGACGATACGTTTGGTCTAACTGATGAAAAAATTATGGAGAGTGAGTTTCTTTCTGATTATGCAAAATAACTTGGCCGCAGTCCCTGCAGTACATGCTCGTTTGACTTTGGAATAAAACTATTACAGGAGTGATATCGACATTACCATTGAAATCACGTGAAGTTATTTTGTCTCTTCTTTCTCAATACATTTAGATCAACATATCAGTTATATGGCTAAAGCACCACAAATATCAGCCAAGATTTTTGTTTTTTTATTTCATTGTCTTAAGATAATAATTTGCTATTTGCTAGAGTATTTTGACATGTGTTAAAAACTCTAAATTGTTAATCCCACTCCACTCTACTCCATTCTATGTGATGTCATAACATGCCATGTCATTCCATTTATTTCCATTTCATTTTATTCCACATTCCACTCCACTCTACTCTGCTCCACTCCACTCACTCTATTCATTCTATTCATTTCATTCCACACTTTATTTCATTTCATTCCACACTTTATTCCAATTTCATTCCACACCTCATTGCATTTCACTCCACATTTCATTCTATTTTATTCCATTTTATTCTACTCTATTCTATTCCATTCTATTCATTTCTTTTCATTCCATTTCATTCCAATTTCATTCCACACTTCATTCCATTTCATTCCACATTTCATTCTATTTTACTCCATTTCATTCCATTTCATTCCATTTCATTCCATTTCATTCCATTTCATTCCATTTCATTCCATTTCATTCCATTTCATTCCATTTCATTCCATTTCATCCATTTCATTCCATTTCATTCCATTTCATTCCATTTCATTCCATTTCATTTCATTCCATTTCATTTCATTCCATTTCATTTCATTCCATTTTATTCCATTTTATTCCATTCTATTCTATTATAGACAGCAAAAATGGTGAATTTTGGAACAGAGTTATTTTTGAATTTTGGAACAAAATTACCTAGATGCAATAAATACAGGATAAATCTAGCCTAATAGAAAAAACAGAAAGGGCTGGCATCTATTAACAACATAGGTTAAATACATCATGTAAATTATATGCTCTTTTGTTTTCAGAAAGTTTTTGGTTTATGCAACCTCTACAGCAAGCTGGTACTGACTGTAGGTTTGAATAACTGCTCAGGCAACAAAATTTTGGTTGAGCAACAAAAATTTTCTCAAATTATGCTGGGTACAATTATTGCTGAATATATCAAATCTGTGTAATTATAGCCTGTGTGCGCTGTGCAGGCTCTCATGAGAGGCTACCCACTGTGCGAGATGCAAACCATAATTTATTATGCTATAAATAGAGAATAATACATGGATGTGCGGAAATATGAAATTTATTTTGAGTGTTGACCAGGATATCTCACGAGTTCGCTTCGCTCACTCGTGAGATATCCTGGTCAACACGAGAAATAAAAAAATTGTCCTATTGCCTTGCAAAAATTGCATTAAACTATAATGCTGATTCAGTGATAATCATCACATGTGCGATTATCATAAATAATCGCACATGTGAGATTATCACTTTTATTAGTGGTGGAAAAATCAATAAAACACTCTATTTTATATAATAAATACCTTTATTATATAGCTTTGTAATTCCTGAGTTTGGATTGGTCAACACACAAATAAAAATGTGTATCCAAACCACAGTCTGTCTTTCTGTATCAAGACCACTGTGAAAAACTTGGAATACAGCCATAAAATACACCATTTATTAGCCTCGTTTACTTGATCTGTATGTGGCACTTCACTTGAAGTTATTTATAGCGATATATAAACTATAAAGGGTGAAGTGCTTTTACGATTTATAACATGATCAAGGAGGTTTTCTAAAGAATTCAATAGGAAAAGAGTTTGTGATGAGGTTCTATTGTTATTGCGAGGTTTATATAAGGTTGAGAGGTTTATAACCTGTATATAAACCGCAGTACATCAAAGAAAACCGACTTGATCATATCATGATAAATAACACACTTCGGTCTGACATTTGAATTATTCTGACATTTTCCCATATAGACCCTATTTTTAATTTGTTTTCAATTTTTACTAATATATTTTTATTTCAATTATTATCTTATATATAATATATATCTTTTGTGTTTCTGATTTTCCAATACTCTGCTCAAATTCTGCTCTGGACAAAATACAGTTATTTACTAGCTCTGCCGCGGCAGTGAGCATTTATAGCCAGTAGAAATAAGTTAGGAAATTAAAAGTAAAAAACAATATATCTCTGAACAGGAAGTAACTGTACCTCACGAATATCTTGGTCCTCGTCAAGATAAGATTGAAACGATGAAAACATAGCAGATAAATCTGATGTTTTCTTTTCAAAATCTTCGTCAATTTGTTTATTTAGAACATTTAGTACCAACTTCTCCACGTGACCTTGTACCCAGGGAGATAAGACCCTCGATACGAGGTTAGTACCTAGGGTCTTTTCTCGCAGAGCAAAAAACGAGAATATTACGCCAAAAATCAAATTACTACTAGTAATCTCTAGTATCCAACCATCAGTCTCCATCGCCAACAGAATCAGTAACCAGAAAGTCGGTGTCATTATAAAGAAATGAGAAATATAACAAAAATTCTATTTCCCTGAAAATTTTGCTCCATTTCTATCCATATCCCTCATTCTCCCTCTCTGTCCCAGCAGTCCATCTTCTTCTTTGATTCAACATGGTGGCCGTCGTTGGAGTTGCCAGGAAACAACTTTGACAATTGACAATGAAGAACTCGACGAACTCTGGAAATTCTGTTAGTATTTTTAAAGCTACTTTTGTTTGTTAATTGTGTTTTGTTTTTGAGAAAATAGAGTTATGATAGACGTATAGTCGACGTATAGAGAAATCAAAATATGACAAATTGACAATATGTTGTTGCAGTTGTCAAATTATATAAGACGCCTGGTCAGGCGTTCACTCGGGCTACTGCAAAATCACTGTGGAGGTGTTTTGGATAAAAGGTCTCAAAAGGTACTGAAATTGTTATGAAAGCTGCAATCACACACATGCGCAGGTTATCACATGCATTAGTGGCGTAGCCAGGGGGTCAAGGGGCACCCCCCCGGTCTTTAAGACCGTTCTATTGCAACTTGAAATCCATGGAGAAACTTGTGTAGGGGGGGGTACACTTGTTTTAAGGCAAAGTGAAGACTAGTAATGTTTTAATTTTCAGGGGGAGCATCCCCCCCTTTAGGAGCTTGAGGTTCTTGCCCCCCAAGTCCTGGCTATCTATTACTCTATTAAAGTCTAAACACATTGGTCACAGACAAAAAACACACACAATCTAATCCTCCGATAGAATAGAAAATGCAATTTGCAATACACAAAACATGATTGCCTGTTTAATATTTCCATGTCGAGTCTTCAGGGTATTAAATAACAACACAGCATGTTTACCTGTCAAGCCATCGCTTACAAGTTCACTTCATCAACATCCTCAGTTGTGCTTCCATTCACAGCATTTGAGTAATTCAATGACATTTCATATAGCATTGTATTCAAGTTTATATTCGTGTTTAGTTTTGTAAGTTTGGGAGTCATACATTCAAAATCGCTCGATGCTTGTCATGTTATAGTGTAGTCTAGACTTTACCAAGCGTACATGTATATAATATCAAGATACTTGCTAGCAACATTATACTGACCAATACCTGTAACTGTGCCTGTGAACACACTACTGAACACGTCCAAGAAAGAACACTTCACTTCACTTCACTTCACGCTAGTGACTTCTGATAACTTTGATAAAACATTGAATGATGTTTAATTATTAATCAATGTTTCAACAGTATTCTTACAAACACCTGATTAAATTATGAATTATTAATGATTTGATAAATATTATATGTAATATATCATACATGAGGAGGAGCGTTTCATCAGGATATCCAAACACCCAGACGTTTGTTGACCACCGACATGGTACCTATTTCCTTTGTGTTTTCTTCATGAATTATTAATGAGTTTATATATACATAAGATGTTCTAATTTTGGAAGGAAAATTTCGAGTGTAGAATATATACATTATAAGACCAAACCAGGACCAAGTTGTGAAAAATGCAACATCATGATCAATGCCAGATTCCAGCTGGGAATTGAACCCATGACCCTTTGATGCTAGTGCAGTGCTCTGACCACTATGAGCTACAGAAGCCATTGCCAAGAGACCAAACCAGGACCAGTTGCGAAAAATGCAAGATCAAGGCCTTCCAGCTAGGAATTGAACCCGTGACCCTGTGGTGCTAGTGCAGTGCTCTGACCACTGAGCTACGGAAGCTGTTGCCAAGAGCTTGGCCATGCACAAGTTATATATTTATAAAGTGGGTTGTGTCTTTCACACAGCACACTTTGATTGGTTAGTTTCTGTATTTTTGTATCAGGCTATGCAAATACAGTTGTGATGTCACAGCACATTTCTAGTGTTGTTTCATAAAAGAAATAGAAAATGGATACCCTGTGTTCTGGGAGGAACACAAGAGAGCGTCATCCACCAGTCAATTCCCTAGTGCCCCTGTAGCGATTGTTATAACTTACCTTTACCGAGGCGTTAAAATGTTTAATCTCTAGCGTGGGTTTGTATCCGCATTCTTGTAAAGTAGGTTTCCAGATCATTAGTTTTACCTACAATCCTGGACAAAACTGTTGGGCCACTTTGCCTATTTTGACGATTTTCGCATAGTGTCCCAAGCACTTTTGTCCAGGATTGTCTGAAAATGACGAATTAAACAAAATCGAAGAAAAAAACAATTTGGGGGCGGCGATTCTGCGCAGTTTGCTCGAAAATGACATAAATACGCTCCCACATGCATGAACAACAAATTGTTTGTGGGGTATAGAAGGTTTGGTGAATATGTAAATTAAATAGAGCTCTCGTGCGGGTGGTACCGGTGCGGGTGGGAACTCTGCAGAGACTCTGCTCCAGTGATCCCTTCCCCATTGAGGGGGTAAGGGGGAGCAGAGATGGGGGCTCTTTTATTAAACTCTATATATTTTGCAATGTTACAATGTTAAAAAGCTGTGTTTTATTGAAAAATCATAAACTCGTGATTTTCAGACAATCCTGGACAAAACTGTTGGGCCACTTTGCCTATTTTGACGATTTTCGCATAGTGTCCCAAGCACTTTTGTCCAGGATTGTCTGAAAATGACGAATTAAACAAAATCGAAGAAAAAAACAATTTGGGGGCGGCGATTCTGCGCAGTTTGCTCGAAAATGACATAAATACGCTCCCACATGCATGAACAACAAATTGTTTGTGGGGTATAGAAGGTTTGGTGAATATGTAAATTAAATAGAGCTCTCGTGCGGGTGGTACTGGTGCGGGTGGGAACTCTGCAGAGACTCTGCTCCAGTGATCCCTTCCCCATTGAGGGGGTAAGGGGGAGCAGAGATGGGGGCTCTTTTATTAAACTCTATATATTTTGCAATGTTACAATGTTAAAAAGCTGTGTTTTATTGAAAAATCATAAACTCGTGATTTTCAGACAATCCTGGACAAAACTGTTGGGCCACTTTGCCTATTTTGACGATTTTCGCATAGTGTCCCAAGCACTTTTGTCCAGGATTGTCTGAAAATGACGAATTAAACAAAATCGAAGAAAAAAACAATTTGGGGGCGGCGATTCTGCGCAGTTTGCTCGAAAATGACATAAATACGCTCCCACATGCATGAACAACAAATTGTTTGTGGGGTATAGAAGGTTTGGTGAATATGTAAATTAAATAGAGCTCTCGTGCGGGTGGTACCGGTGCGGGTGGGAACTCTGCAGAGACTCTGCTCCAGTGATCCCTTCCCCATTGAGGGGGTAAGGGGGAGCAGAGATGGGGGCTCTTTTATTAAACTCTATATATTTTGCAATGTTACAATGTTAAAAAGCTGTGTTTTATTGAAAAATCATAAACTCGTCATTTTCAGACAATCCTGGACAAAACTGTTGGGCCACTTTGCCTATTTTGACGATTTTCGCATAGTGTCCCAAGCACTTTTGTCCAGGATTGTCTGAAAATGACGAATTAAACAAAATCGAAGAAAAAAAACAATTTGGGGGCGGCGATTCTGCGCAGTTTGCTCGAAAATGACATAAATACGCTCCCACATGCATGAACAACAAATTGTTTGTGGGGTATAGAAGGTTTGGTGAATATGTAAATTAAATAGAGCTCTCGTGCGGGTGGTACCGGTGCGGGTGGGAACTCTGCAGAGACTCTGCTCCAGTGATCCCTTCCCCATTGAGGGGGTAAGGGGGAGCAGAGATGGGGGCTCTTTTATTAAACTCTATATATTTTGCAATGTTACAATGTTAAAAAGCTGTGTTTTATTGAAAAATCATAAACTCGTCATTTTCAGACAATCCTGGACAAAACTGTTGGGCCACTTTGCCTATTTTGACGATTTTCGCATAGTGTCCCAAGCACTTTTGTCCAGGATTGTCTGAAAATGACGAATTAAACAAAATCGAAGAAAAAAACAATTTGGGGGCGGCGATTCTGCGCAGTTTGCTCGAAAATGACATAAATACGCTCCCACATGCATGAACAACAAATTGTTTGTGGGGTATAGAAGGTTTGGTGAATATGTAAATTAAATAGAGCTCTCGTGCGGGTGGTACCGGTGCGGGTGGGAACTCTGCAGAGACTCTGCTCCAGTGATCCCTTCCCCATTGAGGGGGTAAGGGGGAGCAGAGATGGGGGCTCTTTTATTAAACTCTATATATTTTGCAATGTTACAATGTTAAAAAGCTGTGTTTTATTGAAAAATCATAAACTCGTGATTTTCAGACAATCCTGGACAAAACTGTTGGGCCACTTTGCCTATTTTGACGATTTTCGCATAGTGTCCCAAGCACTTTTGTCCAGGATTGTAGTACATTGATGTACAGATAATGTTTGTATACCGTATTTGGCAAAGAAGGTATTGGTGAATAACCACGCAGTTTGTTCCTACGTATATAAGGACTGACGTAATGACCGTGATTCAACAAGCTGACTGTCGCTGAAATGTAAGATATATAAACACAGCAACTCAATGTATTTGGTTAGAAGCGAGAGTGGTGAGACTGAGTGACCGAGATGTGAGAACCGAAGATGCGATGTAGCTAGAGAAGACATTTGTAATGTTCAGCTGCTCAATCTCATTTGTCAATAAAGTTGTTCCAGAATCAGAGAAGAAAGTCTCTTCACTATAGCCCAAAAACACGCTACACCCCTATACTAGTCATGTTATTTACAGATCCAGAGTGTTTTATTGATATTTACAATTGCTCAGTCTAGATATGTGTTGACTGCTGTGGTGAGCCATGATCTGACACGTACATCCTCCCTGGTGTACTGTCTTGTAATTGCTTCATTGATATTTACAATATTCCTCAGTCTAGATATGTGTTGACTGCTGTGGGAGTGTTTTATGTAATAGGTAGTTACTGACAATATTGCTCATTCTGTAAATATGTGTTGACTGTTGTGGTGAGCCATGATCTCACATGTACATCCACCCTAGCATATTTGCTTGATTGATATTCACAATATTCCTCAGTCTAGGTAATGTGTTGACTGCTGTGGTGTATTGTCTTGTAATGTTATTTACAGCAACAATTACTTCATTGATATTTACAATATTCCTCAGTCTAGATATGTGTTGACTGCCGTTGCTTTACAAGATCATTTGGCAAAATCTCTTTCACTTCAAGATCCTTTTAAAAAACATCGTCAAGCTAATCATTCACCATCATCTGGCAGCAGCAAACGAAAACAGATCAATTATTCTAACAAGAAAAAAGAAACAACTAAAGCATCTGAAAATGATAAAGAATATGTTCTTGGTCCAAAGGCATTACCACTGACATTGGGTAAGTGAAATGACTTTATTTTTTGACTAAAATTTGAACTTAATTATTTTTAAAACTTAATCATGCTGGCTACAGGAAATCAGGACCTTGCCCAATTTCCCAAGCCAACTGCTCTCTGCAGAGACTTCTTTAATTGGGGTAAGCTGTAGGCCCACATGCTTTACAATTCCCCACACCGGCTTTACAAATTGCTCCTGTGCTTTACAAATTACAATTGCTCGCAAACTTTACAATTGCTCGCGTGTTTTACAATTGCTCACACGCTTTACAATTGCTCGCGTACTTTACAATTGCTCGCGCACTTTACAATTGCTCGCGCACTTTACAATTGCTCGCGCACTTTACAATTGCTCGCGCACTTTACAATTGCTCGCGCACTTTACAATTGCTCGCGTGCTTTACAATTGCTTGCGTGCTTTACAATTGCTCATGCACTTTACAATTGCTCACGCACTTTACACTTGCTCGCGCACTTTACAATTGCTCGCGTGCTTTACAATTGCTCCGTGCACTTACGCCTTACCTGAATTAAAAGAAGCCTCTGTGGAGAAAAGAGCATTAGCCAGCTTATTTTAGAAGCTAATCTTAATTATCTTTGGGTTCTGTGGTTTATAAGACTCATTCTCTCTCTTCAGTGCACCCTGTCCATGGCTACAGACTTGGCTATACGCTTCAAGACTTTTACCCCATGCAGTGTCTTTCTCTCTTTCCCCATGCACTGTTTGCCTTTATGTTGTTTTAGGCCTTAGGGACATGACAGAAGCATTCGATGATAATTACTCACGGTAGCTAAGATCGATTATAATGCAAGCTAATACTAAGCATAATTTATGCATTTTGGATTTATTTATTTTCATTGTTTACATTTTAAATTTTAATTAAGAACAGTATATTTTTCGGAGTTGTAACGGACTGAAGTCAAGAAATATCTGCATTTTAAACTCTTGTTTTGTTTTGTTTTGTCTTGACAATTAATTATCACTGATGTTATGTTTTACTGTAACAATTATCTTCTAATCTGGTTGATATGAAAGTGAAGGGTGCAAAGTGAAAGTTGGGTAGGAGAAGTACTGCCCATGGAGAAACGTCAGGAGGCTAAAAGATAAAAATGTGCGAACTTCAAGGCAATTTGACGTTAATTTTGGTTGTGCAGAAGGCCGGGAGGGTGATGGGAATGAGGTGAGGCAGAAGACGGGTGATGGGGGCAGCTAGTGAGGCATGACGTTGGTGGACAATAGGGCCCCAGGCAGGTGCATGGTGGAATGAAGAGGTTAGGGAGAAGGTGAGTGAGAAGAAAAGCAAAGAGTACTTTTGAGAAGAAAGCAGCGTTGACAGAGTACATGGTGGCAGCAAAGAAGATGGTGAAGAAGGCAAGATGCGGTATATAAAGGATAAGTCGGAGAGGAAATATTGTTGTAAATATTGACGGAATTTAGTTTGGATTTATGCCAGGGTAAGAAACAACGGATGCAATCTTTGTAGTACAGCAGACACGATTTCTGGCAAAAAAAGAAAGCATTGTTTTATGTGCATTTGTAGATCTGGAGAAATCATTTGATAGTATACCGAGGGAGGTGGTTACTGTAGGTGGGCATTGAGAAAGCTGGAGCTTCAAGAATGGGTTAGTGAAAGTGGTGATGACGAGAAAGCGAGGACAATGGTGTGAAAATGAAGCATGGAAACAGTGAATAATTTGAAGTGAAGGTTGGGGTGCATCAGGGTTTTAATGGCTGGTAGCATGAAGGAACTGAAGGTAAAGGTACTGAAGTGGAAAGAGAGCATGGAGGGTTGAAGGGTTGAAGGTGAATCATTCGGTAAAGCGAAGGCGATTATAAGTGTCTGGGATTGAAGGGACAGGGAGGTGGCCATACACTGTCAGCATGAAGGCTCGCAAAATCGCTTCCCAGTTGGGCAACCATTTTCTTATGGGACCTACCTGAGGGCTGAAGCCAGGGCAACTACTAACTTTTTTCAAATGACGCACTGTATGTAACAAGTTATATGTAAGTTCAGTTATTCACTATTAAGACAAAGGACAATAGACAAAGAACAATGTAAGGTGGAGTTTCCGGACAAAGCCCAAGAGACTAATTGACCTGGTGTTAGGTCAGGCAGTGTGTATGTGACCCTAGAGAACGAAGGTTGCATGTAACTAAGTTTGTAAATAAAAGGAGTGTTCTCCAAAGCTCGGCACGTTACACATTGGTGGCAGCGGTGAAAGAAATATGGCAAGTGCAATTCTTCCTACAAAGTTCGAGGGTGACGACGTGGTTGCTTGGCTTCGGGAATTCGACGCGTGTGCCCTGGCGAATGGATGGAAAGACGAGGAGAAAATAAAGAAACTTCCAGCCTTCCTCCGTGGACGCGCCGCCAGTCACTTTTACGCGATCCCTGATGACGAGAGGCCTACCTACGCCGACACTGCCAAAAAGTTAAAAGAAGCTTTATGTCCACTTGTGGAACGCGAAAATTGTTTTTGCGTAATTCGACGCCCGTATGCTGTGCCATGGCGAAGACCCCACTGTTTACAAATGGGAACTCGAACAACTGCTCGACAAAGCGCAACCTACACTTGCCAAAACTGCCCTTCTGGCGCGACAATTCATGCGTGGTCTTCCAAGTGGCATCAAGGGAATGTTGATCGAACACAACCCAACTGCGTCTCTGCCCGACATGTTGAGTTTCGTACAACGTTTTCGCGCAGTCGAAGGCTACACCTCCCACGCCACAAGCGCAAGTACAGCTACAACCTCCACGACCAATTCAGAAATCGACAAGCTCGTTGGGCTAATGACCGATCTCGCCTCCCGACAGGCACGGTTAGAAGACCAAATGCGAGAATCCCACAGGCTCTACGCTGCAGCTAGTCAGTCCAACAACCGACGACCAGACAAGCCTTTCTCTTGCTACACATGTGGTAAACCTGGTCACATCGCCCGTGATTGTCGTAGTGATAGCCGCCAACGTAACTTTTTGGACCGAACTACCGTGCGTTGTTACGAATGCCAAGGGTTTGGACATTTCGCCCGCGACTGCGCCAATTCTTTAAACTACCAAGGGGCGTCCCGAGAAGCAGGCCGGTAGAACACCCCGAAGCAAGTAAGAGTAAGACCTGTAGTAACAAATTTACTAGTAGTGTTTGTGATGACAGTTTACCTGTGCATCCGTTTGTAGAATGTTATATTGACGGTGTACGAGTTAGTGCACTTTTAGATACAGGGTCAATGAGATCGTTTATTAATGATAAGATTCACGCTATTATTGATTTTGAATGCCTTCGACTAGATAAGTCACAATCAGAACGGTGTACTTCGATTACGGGTGGGGACTTAAATATCTTAGGGGAAGTTTTGGGAAGTGTAAAATTTGTCCACCAGCGACATAGCTATAATGGCAGTTTTCTTGTAAGTAATAATATACGCTACGACTGTGTTTTGGGATGGGACTTTATTACGCAACATCATTTAAGTGTGCGAGGGCATTTACGGGATGGTCGAAGTAGTTATCAGTTAGTTGGGATCCACGGGAAAACCCCGATACAGGCGGAGCATCCAGCAGTGAGGGTACAATCGAATGGCGTTGTGACTTCTCATGTAAATCCACCAAAAACTCCCCAAAAAGACTCTCGCGGGAGAAGTGCTTTGCTTGTGCAGTCTCGGTTGAAAGGTGTTAAGAAAGTAATCTTGGGCGAAGGAGTGGCAATTCCGGCTCGGACGGAAATGATTGTTGAAGGTAAGGTACAGACGAAAGATGTGTTACAGGTTGGCATGGTATCATCTTGTCATTCTGCAAGTGTTGCTCATCTAAAAGGTTTGCATGTGGCTCATTTAGTCGTTACACCAGTAGGTAAGAGTGTGCCAATACGAATCGCCAATACATCTAGTGAGGCCGTAGAGTTAACTAAAGGTTGCAAATTGGCGGAATTTTGTCCTTTAATTGAACCCGCGAGTGTTACAGACGACAATTCAGATAGTATTCGTTGTAGTTCAGTAGAAGCGGATAACCTTACAGCAAAAATCGATGCAAACTTAGATCCAGAATTAAGCAGTGAAGATAAAGAACAGCTAAAAAAAGTGTTAACTGATTTTAGGGAAGTTTTTAGCGACACAATTAGTCAGACAAATCTAGTGCATCACAGGATTGACACGGGCAATAATCAACCTATAAAGCAGCGCCCCAGGCGAGTGCCATATGCATTTAGGGATGAAGCAGACAAACAAATTGCGGATATGTTAGACCAGGGAATCATACGTTCCAGTACCAGTCCGTGGTCAAGTCCTGTCGTCTTAGTCCGAAAAAAGTCGGGTGAAATTCGCTTTTGCGTTGACTATCGTAAACTGAATAACATTACACGCAATGACGCACATCCGTTGCCCAGGGTAGACGACTTATTAGATTCAGTTGGTAACGCCAAATACTTTACAACCCTTGACCTGAAAAGTGGTTATTGGCAAATCCCAGTCCACCCAGACGATCGCGAAAAAACGGCTTTTGTAACGCATAATGGCCTATATGAGTTCAATCGAATGCCTTTTGGATTAGCGACCGCACCTGCAACATTCCAACGCGCCATGGCGCTAGTTTTAGCGGGTCTTACCTACAGTATTTGCCTTTGCTATTTAGACGACGTGATAGTTTTTAGTAGCACTATTACAGAGCACTGTGATAGATTAAGAACGGTTTTGTCTCGTTTCCAAGAGTACAACCTTCGACTAAACCTGTCGAAATGCACGTTCGCAGCCCAGCAGGTTCACTATTTAGGGCACATGATATCCAAAGAAGGTGTTAGCCCAGTTCTTTCGAAAGTCGAAGCGATAAAACAAATCCCTGTCCCTCGCTGTGTGAAAGACGTCCGAAGTTTTCTAGGTCTGACAGGTTACTATCGCCGTTTTATAAAGAATTATGCCAACATGTCTGCGCCACTGACAAAACTGACAACTAAAGAAAGCGCGAAGAAGTTCGAATGGACGCACGAATGCCAGAATGCTTTTACAGAACTTCAGAATTCTTTGTGTTGTGCACCGGTGTTAATTTATCCTAAATTTGACAGGGAATTTATTTTGCAAACAGACGCGTCAGACACTGGACTAGGTGCGGTATTGTCACAACTTGATGACAACGGTACAGAACGGCCGGTAGCATATGCGTCTAAAGTCCTTTCTCCTCGAGAAAGAAAATACTGTACAACAGAAAAAGAAGCATTTGCGGTTATATTTGGTGTTCGCACTTTTCGTATTTACTTATTAGGTCGGCCATTTAAGGTAATCACAGACCACAGCGCATTGAAATGGCTCCACACCATGGACTTGAAAGGACGGTTAGAGCGGTGGGTCATGGAGTTACAAGAATTTCGGTTTTCGATTATTCATAAGCCGGGTAAGCTCCATAATAACGCGGATGCCCTTTCTCGCCTCATAGCGCCTCACAAGGACCCGATAGTGGATCTTGAGCGCGCTACGATCGAGCCAGGCGACGAAGACTCTGTCCAAGAGAACGGTAATTGCGCCATAACTGTCAACCCAACGCTTAATTTAAAAAAGGCTCAGGAAGAGGACCCAATTATCTCTAAGATAGTCGAGTTCAAAACAAACGGCAAACCAAAACCAAAACTATCCGCATGGAGTCATGATACAAGGCTCAAAGCATTTTGGTACCATTATGATAAGTTGTTTGTTCGCCATGGTTTACTTTAT
The DNA here is from genome assembly GCA_035771165.1 of Paragorgia papillata. NCBI lineage: Eukaryota > Metazoa > Cnidaria > Anthozoa > Scleralcyonacea > Coralliidae > Paragorgia > Paragorgia papillata. Next base: position 2,984,027 of record JAWNZC010000265.1, read on the forward strand.
CGATCATTAAAAGCCAAAAATACGCATCCAGATCCAGTTGTTGTTGTCCCTAAAGCATTAGAAATAGAAATTCTCAAGGGCACTCATGATAGCCCGTTTGCTGGACATCTAGGCGTTACTAAAACTCTTGAACGTGTCAGGAAAAGATTTTTCTGGCCAGGTATGCGCGAGTCCGTCGAAGACCATATTCGTCAATGCACTGCATGCACGCAGAGAAAAACACCGGCGGCTAACAACGGCAAAGCCCCTCTGAAGAGTATAGAAGTAAGCGAACCGTTCACATTTTGGGCCATAGATTACATGGGTCCACTCCCAGAAACTGCTAGGGGTAACCGGCACATATTAGTTCTGATGGACCATTTTACAAAATGGTGCGAGGCGTTTCCGACAAGAGACCAAAAAGCAGTTACGGTAGCTAAGATTTTGGTTGAGAAAGTTTTTAGTCGATTTGGTCCACCGGTTGTCTTGCATTCCGACCAAGGTGCAAACTTTGAAAGCAATTTAATGCATGAATTATGCGATGTGATGGGGATAACCAAAACTCGTACAACGGCTTACCATCCTAGATGTGACGGTCAGGTAGAGCGACAGAATAGGACTCTGCAAGATATGCTAGCGGCATTTTCAGCAAAACATGGAAGCGATTGGGACTTGTGGCTAGATTCAGTTGTATTCGCTTACAATACAAGCCAGCAGGAATCGCTGCAATTGTCACCATACCAGGTAGTTTTCGGACGTTCACCTAGAATGCCATTGGAATTAGAGCTGGGGCTGCCACTTAAAGATCCAAGCACTCAATCAGAATATGTGCAGTCGATTAGGAAGGTATTTAAGGAAGTCAGGCAGGTAGCTAGGGATAATTTAGAAAAGGCAAGGGAGAAACAACGAAAGGGTAACGAAGAGAAAACTCAGGCGGTGGTGTCCATTTGTGCCAGGTGAGACTGTGTACTTGCAAAGACCGAAAAGGTGGAAGTGTGGGGCCAAATGGATTGGACCATACGAAGTTGTTGGTCGCTTAGGCGTTGATTATAAGATAAAATCAACAAACGGAAAGGTTACTGTCGTTCACCATGATCAGCTGAAGCGCAGCTATGTGCCATTTGGCAGCGGTAACGTTGTCTGTCCCGCGAGAGAAACCGGGGACAATCAGGTGGTTTACAATATGCCCACGACTGAAATTCAACCTCACTGTGATAATGCTCCCCAGTTCCAACGGGTTAGGCCTAGGAATCTCAGGCAAAATGTACAACCGCCTGATCGGTACGGATGTGTTGCGCCGTAAGTCACCAAAGAAATGTAGTCGCTAATTAGTTAATTAGTATTATACCAATTATTGAATATTGTACATATAGTTTATTAATTTTACATTTTTAGATTTTGAATAACATGTTCTTGAGGGCAAGAACATAAAGTTAGGTAATGGTGTAACAAGTTATATGTAAGTTCAGTTATTCACTATTAAGACAAAGGACAATAGACAAAGAACAATGTAAGGTGGAGTTTCCGGACAAAGCCCAAGAGACTAATTGACCTGGTGTTAGGTCAGGCAGTGTGTATGTGACCCTAGAGAACGAAGGTTGCATGTAACTAAGTTTGTAAATAAAAGGAGTGTTCTCCAAAGCTCGGCACGTTACATGTATGCGGGGAAAGTGAAATACAGTTTTTATAGTCGTCTACGGCGCAGGCTATTTTTTATTTGTTATCATTTATTTCACGATTGTTAAAGTTTTATATTAAAAGTATTTTTTTGTTTGAAGTCAAGTGTTCTTTTTCGGACGTGTTCACAGACATACTTATTGGTCAGTAATGTCGGCTGGCAAATATCTTGATATACACATGCCGGACCAGGCGTCTTGTTATGCTTATTAAAATTATTGGCATATAAACTAGAGTTTCCATGCTTTCTTTTCACGGCCGAACCAAAAAATATTTTTATGGGTTTCTATGCAACTTTTAAGTACGTTCCGAAAAGGTGTTTCCCACAGAATCTTAAAATTCTATATAGCCTGTAGTTTTAGTTGAAATTCAAAATTGTTGATGTGTATTTTCTGGTTAATATATCAAGCTCAGAAACTTGGTCTGGTTGATGCACCTCCTGCACGTCTTACTGATCAACAATGGCAAGATGTGAAGAGTAAATCCAATAACCGCAAGGACTCTGCTGAACCTTGTGTGATTTGTAAAGAAGAATTTGGAACACATGACCAGGTAACATTTGATGATAACTCGTACGGCATAAGATCCGCCAGAAAAGGTCTTCAAAGTAATTTGCTTTATAACGAACACGCCGTATAGTTTATCGCTCTAATTTTGGCGCCTGGTTTTGAAAGAGCGAGCTCCATTCAGGTGCAGTGCAACTTCAAGCCGGTGTCGACGTCGTATAGGTTATGGTTACCGAACCCGAGGTAACTACGTCAGGCCAAGGTAAATAACTTACGTAGTTACCGAGATTGAGGTAACTAACCTACTTAGTTCAAGATGACCGAGGTTGCCTAAGAAAACTGAGATACTGAGTTCGTTATCACAGAGTTTGTCTAAAAAAACCACTTCAGATCATTGATTAACTCTTATTTTCCCAACCACGCATAAATCAAGTTAATTGCCCTGGGCTAATATATATATTAGCCTGGGGCAATTAACTTGATTTATATGCGTGGTTGGGAGTAAGTATAGGTTAGTGACCGAAACGAGGGCCTCAGTCAGGCCCGAGGATAATAACCAGCGTAGTGACCTCGGTTTCGGTCACTAACCTATATACTTAGTTTATTCATGACACAGACGATATTTATCGTTATTTAACAAAAAAATGGTATTCTAGACGTAGTTTCAAAGCGATATAGTAGGTCATTTAATATGCAAGGTCAATAACCTATATATTAACCGCGGTACATCAAAGATAATTTATGCATGAATAAACTAAGTAATAGATAAACAACCGCGGTACATCAAAGAAAACCGAGGTGAACTAAATAAAGTTAGTTTAGTTACTCTGGTTACCTCCTGTAGTAACACTGGACCAATGAGGGTTGGTCCTTACTGGACCTCGAGGGAGAACATGCAGTTTAGATATGACTGATAGGGTTATCCAGTATAAATAAAGTTAGTTTAGTTTAGTGTAGTTTAGTTTAGTAATAACAAAGGTCAAATTAAATCGATTTTCTTTGCAGGTTTTGCTGTCTTGTAGCCATGTTTTCCACAGGGTATGTTAATTGTAACTATCGTTATCATCATCACAATTATCATCACAATTATCATCATTATTATTATCATCATCACAATCATCATCATTATTATCATTATTATCATCATCATCACAATCATCGTTATCATCATCATTATTACTATTACTAAAGCACATTTAGCTGCATTTTCGTACAAACCCAAGAGGGGAGGGGGATTTGTTTGGATTTGTAAGCCGTTTTCTTGACATGCTCAGTGAATCAATTTACATGATGCAAACCAAGTTGATCTTGAGTCAGAAAAGGACGTTCAACACCTTTCGTATAATTAATGACAATTACTGTATACCTGAATAGTAAATTATCTCATTTTCTGCAATCATGCAGGTTTGTCTTCAAGCTTTTGAAAGATTCTCCGCTGGTAAAACGTGTCCAATGTGCCGAAAAGTACAATATGAAACACGAGTTATTTATGAAGGTCGTAAGTTACGGCGACATAGATGTGCCGTCAAGTAAGTTGAAGAGAAATTCGGAAAATCTTTCTTCGGACATCTCCCTTAACTATTGCAAACCTCCACCCCCTTTACAATGTTGTGTTAGCAAAAGTACCGCACTCTACATTACACATTGCTTTTCGAACTAAATGGTATTGGGGTACACCAACATTGAAAGGAGGGAAGTGGGTGAAGGGATTATGTTATTTTGTATAAATTAAGTTATTTTTAGGTGTCCGAAGAGGTTTTGTCACCGATTGTAGTCTAGTACATTATCAAATTCATTACTGGTTATTCATAAACCAAACACAAATTAAATTAATGTGTAATTAAAGTGGTTCTCTGACGAAAATACTGTTGGCAATGTTTTTGCATAATCCTAAAGATGTTATGGAAGTTGGTAATCGTGTAAAGTTTCATTTCAAAATTCGTTGAAGAAAAGGTGATATTTTACGTGTAAAGTTTGTATTTTGGAGCGCCGCCATTAAAGTGATCGAGCTTGAGAAGAATGAGTCGAGGAAGCTTATGACGTCATAGACCCAATAACAACAATGACCCTTTTGTTGACAACAACAATGATCTTTTGGTTTTGTTGAGTCTATGACGTCATAAGTTCTCCTCAACTCATTCTTCTCAAACACGGCCAATTTAATGGCGGCGCTACAAAATACAAACTTCGCACGTAAAATACAACTTTGTTTTGGGGAATTTCGAAATGAAACTTTGCACAATTATCAAGTACCATAATATCTTTAGGATTTTGCAGAAACAGGCGCCCCATCAGGAGCTCAGAGTTTTTCTGGACAGTTTGTAGTAACTCCAAGCTAAAAATCCTAGACAAATTAACATCAACATTGTTGTTAAATGTGAAAAGATGTTAGCCATATATTAATACAGCTACCCATACTAAACATATCTTAAACTTCCGATAATAAGCCCTGCCATGGACATATATATATATATATATATATATATATATATATATATATATATATGTGTGTGTGTGTGTGCCGCGTGCCGCGATCTCACGCGTGCCACGCAATATAAACAGAAGATAAAGTGAAACTTTTTCAGTTGCCTGATGATCGCTTAACGCGTGAAAACTCGGAGTAGCAACGTTCATTTTTTTAAATAATATATATATATATACATGTATATATATATATATAATATATAATATATATATATATATATATATATATATATATATATATATATATATATATATATATATATATATATATATATATATATATAAAGAATTTTTTAAGGAGTTTTACGGACGGTTATTAAATGTATATTGTTTGCTGTGTTTAGGATCCAAGCAACGTGGCGCGGTTACGTAGTGCGTTCTTGGTATCGAAAATTAAGACAAACGGTTCCTCCAAAAGACCCAATGCTGAAGAAAAAGTTTTACGAAGAAAAGGTGAAAATAGAAAATATGTAGATTTTTTTTGGTAGAGTTGCATGCCTGTTTTCTGGCATATATGTTCTGACTTTCTATGTTTCCTTTTGTCATTTATTTATTTATTTATTTATTTATTTATTCATTCATTCATTCATTCATTCATTCATTCATTCATTCATTCATTCATTCATTCATTCATTCATTCATTCATTCATTCATTCATTCATTCATTCATCGATACATGCATGAATTCAGTCACTCACTCACTCACTCGCTCGCTCACTCACTCACTCACTCACTCACTCACTCACTCACTCACTCACTCACTCACTCACTCACTCACTCACTCACTCACTCACTCACTCACTCACTCACTCACTCACTCACTCACTCACTCACTCACTCATTTATTCCTTTATTCATCTTATCTAAGCTTTCCTTTTTTCCCAAAACTATTCTAAATAGCTTCATTCTATCACCGATCGATTTGTACAATGTGTGGAGGATGTTGATGTGGAGTCATTCCTTGCCGAAATTGATCAATCCATTGCAGACAGTAGAAGAGTAATGAGGTATAAGTTATCTTATTTCACTTTACCCATTCGTATTATGGGTCAAACCATTCAATAAGTATAATTTTTTTTTTATGTAGGTTTGTGGACGAGGGTTGTTTCAAAACTATGTCTGATGTTGAATGGCAACATGTCCAGGAACAGGTTTGTGACTTGCAATTTATAAAATAAAATAGATTGCGTCTTATGTGCGCTGTGATTGGTCAATTACCGTGTTTATATCAGGCTATGCAAACACGGTTGTGACGTCACGGCACATTTTGTAGTTTTATTTCATAAAATAAATGGACGCCCTGTGTTTATATAACTCGCCTACAGCTCGGGTCAAATTCTCTCAACTCACTCTCGTGTTTGCATCAGGCTATATAAACACGGGCGGTCATTTTCTATTTCTTAAATATAATCCAATTTTCCTTACTTTATAAATAGTTAAAATTGTATTTATTTACTTTGCCATGTAACATTGTGTTTTGGTTTAACTTTTAGGCGAGAGACCGTTTGTCTTCTGAATGTCCAATTTGTTTCACCAATTTGTGTCTAGAGAATCATGCTGCAATTTTAGATATTGACCATTCTTCTGCAGCGCATGGTCAACAAGTTCGTGCTGTTGTTTTATTGTCTTGTTCACATGTCTTTCACAAGAAATGTTTGGAAGCTTTTGAACAACTTTCTTTAAACTCAGCAGATATTTGTCCTGTTTGCCGTTCGCCATATTATAAAAAAGATTTATGATAAATTGTGATCCATGAACTACTTTCTATAAATCTTCTGTTTCCTTTTATATTATTAGATAGAATAATTAAAATTACGAAGGGTTTGTTGACTTAAGGTGGTATTCCACAAAAAGTTTAAAAAATTTTGAGGAAATTTTAAAATTTTAAAAATAGAATAATTAGATACCTTGATAAGTTGCCTTAACTCAGACATGCTATATTATGCATACTTTTGTAAGGAAAAGTGGGTTTTTTTGGCTTTTGTGATGTGATGTTAAATATACGGCCATAGCAACGCCCTTAGCAACGCTTTACTGTTGTTTTTATGTGCCAATAGCGTGTCTGAATTTTTGAAAAGAAGGTTGGGAATAATTGAACTTTAATAATTGACCCCTCCCCTACTTGGTAGGTCTATTTTGTTCCTGTATATTGTTCTTTACATGAAGTATTTTGAGAGTTTTAGCAGACCGCATGTCAGCATCTTTTCTCCGCCATGTTGCTTTTTGGATATTCGAAGTAATTCTCCAGTTTACTTCCTTTTCACAACCTTCTGATATGTCAAAAGGTCGTTCAGGATATACTAGAAAACGAAGATTTGTAGGAAATCAATATACTAAACGCCAGAATGCCGCAGAAGAAACAACCGTAGAAGAATCCGAAGGGGAGGTGAGTCATGTTAGTGTTGTTGATTCACTTGATACTAATAATCCTACAAGAAGTCAATCGCAAAGCCAAAGTTCTTCTGCCTCTGCTAGAAAACTTAAAGTATCTGCAGCGAACCCAGTACCAAAGGCAGGAGAAGAAAAAGTTAGTGGTTTTCGTTTTATTGATTTATCAATATTATCAGGAATATTCGAGATGTTGCCTTGTAAGAATTGTAAACAATGTAAGCTTGAACTTCAAGAGGACACCAGAAAGCGTAAAGGATGTGCATCCAATCTAGTACTACATTGCTCATTCTGTAACTGGAATAACGATTTTTATACATCTCCAAAGATTAATTACTTTTTTGAAGTAAATAGAAGATTTGTTTATGGCATGAGATCCATTGGTTGTGGCTCTGCATCTGGTAAACGTTTTTGTGGTCTCATGAACATGCCTGCTCCTCCAAGACCGACCCCTTACTCTTCACATAACAAATCTCTTCTCAAAGCTGTTAAAGAAGTTTCTTTTGAGACAATGAACAATGCAGCAAAAGAAATTCATGTTGTGAAAGAGAAACCTGCTGAGGAAGTTGTTAATTGTGCAATTTCTTGCGATGGAACATGGCAACGAAGAGGATTCTCATCTCTAAATGGTTGCGTGGCTGCCATTTCTATGGATACTGGTAAAGTTGTAGATGTAGAACCTCTTAGCAAGGTTTGTAAACCATGCAAGAAACATGAAAATGATGAGAATACACCAGAAAGTATTGCCTGGAAGGCAGATCATAAAGCAAAATGCAAGGCTAATTATCAAGGATCAGCACCAGCGATGGAACCAGAAGGTGCGCTGCGGATCTTTACACGATCTGTTGAATCCAATAAACTCTGTTACAATGAATTCTTTGGTGATGGAGACAGTAAGAGCTATTCTGCTGTGAAAGAGATTTATGATGGTGTAACTGTAGTAAAGAAGGAGTGTGTGGGGCATGTTCAAAAGAGAGTCGGAACTGCATTACGGAAATTAAAGAAGGAGAAGAAAGGTATGGGAGGAAAAGGGCGATTAACAGATGTGATGATTGATAAGCTGCAGAACTACTATGGCATAGCAATAAGAAGCAATTCAGGTGATTTGGCTGCAATGAAGAAAGCAATTTATGCCACTCTCTTTCACTGTTCGTCTTCAGCAGAGCGGAATTTGCACAATTACTGCCCTGAAGGAGAAGATAGCTGGTGTGGCTTCATGAGAGATAAAGCAGCAAATACCAGTGATTTCAAACATGGACCTGGACTACCATTAGACATCATTGCTGAACTTAAACCCATTTTCCTTCGATTAAGTGAGGATGGTCTTCTCACTAGGTGTCTTGATGGGAAGACGCAGAATCAGAACGAGTCCCTTAATGGCATGATTTGGGATCGATTGCCCAAACAGGTTTTTGTTGGCCCACAGGTTTTGTCTATTGGTGTCTATGATGCAGTTGCACACTTTAATGTTGGTTCAAGTGCTGCAATCCAAGTGTTGGAGAAGATGAAAGTGAAGCCTGGAGAGTATTGTCTTCAAGAATGTGCGATGGCAGATAAGCGCCGTGTGAAAATTGCTAATTATAAGATGGAGAACAAGAACAAGAAGCAGCGTAAGATTTTGAGAGCTAAGCGTAAAAAAAAAGGGGACAAACAACAACAGAAAGAAGGAGACACTTATGCATCTGGTGCATTTTAACAGTGACTTGAATTTTTAAGTATTTGTTTGTATTAGCATTGATTTCTGTTACTTAACAATGCGAAAACTTTAAACATGATTTTCTTACATACTAATTTTTGTATTACTCATATTACGCTAAAAAGGATATCTCAAAAAGTATTAAAGTAAATATTCTGAAATTTTCAGAGTAATAACACATATGTTGGTTCTGTGTTGTGAACCTAAAACAATGTTAATAGCTTGAAAACACTTAGCCAGTCTATGTTGCAATCACATTCTTGAAATCCTAATTTTGAATATTATGTAAAATTCTGATGATGTGCAAATAAAATAAATGATTTTTTAGGTTCATGACACAGTTTGGACCATTTACATCAGATTCCTAGCTTTATATCAATATTCTGACCATTAGTTATTGCACTATCCTTTTTAAGGTGAAGCCATTAAAATCACGGTTGGGGGTGTGTAATTATGTTACCATGGTAACTATCGGACAAAAAAATATATTTTGGTGCAAACATTCATCGTATGTATCATATGATATAAAAATATATTGGCTAAAAGCATTATTTTTGAAATTTAAATTTTTGTGGAATACCACCTTAAGTTAAGACCGCAAAAATATAAAACGTTCAAATCTTGATTTGAATATATACATAAGTAAATGTCAAGAGTCAATGTATGTACACGAATTGCGATTCTATGGCTGTTCATTAAATATCAGTATATATTTTTGTAAATAAAGAAATAAACATTAGTTTCGTACATGCGCAGAACGCGCTGGATATCAATTTTAAATACACACGACATTACAAAATGCGAAATACAACAAAATCACAACATTCTGCACGCGAATTATCGATTATTAGACATGCAGGGTCATAAAATATACTCAAATACAGGTCAAGTGGTGTAAATATCAAATAATAAGTTTGATTTAATCACGGATCGAGTCACAGATCGAGGTCAAGCATGTTCTTATTGGTTGCCTGACAAATAGAATAAGACAAATCAAAATTACTCTTTTTTTACGCCAGGATAGGGCCTGGTGTGCTGGTGACTAAGCCCCACTTTTTGAAGATCCGGTCCTCGCAGCGCTCGGGCACAGACGCCCTAGCCTGCGAACCCAGACGTATTTTCCCTGCTAGCAAATATTAAAACAGCGAAGAGAGAGAGCCTGGGAATAGGCTGACTAAGCAGGCTATGATGAACGTTTTTTAAACTTTAATTCAAGTCGTGACTCTAAAGCTAAACTCAGTCAAAACCTATAACGTTTCTTCACACTCACGATGCATGTTCAAGTATTAGTAATCAACATTCACGATGCATCGTCATAATCCTTGCGTGTGTGTATACACCTTATTAAGTTTTACAAGAAGATAATAATAAATCATAAAGTTACGTAATATAGTATCATATAGTTTTGTCAGTTGAGGTTTTCATATTACCTCTCAAATGCTAAACAACATGATAACATACTTGTTTGTTAAAAGATTACTACGGGTTACAGGTACTTAACCACACACGCTGTTTTTCAATCATTCTTGTTATCATAGCAACATCTGTAAACGTGCGCAGCTCGGACAGCAAGTTTTTAGGCAATAAAACAAGAATTCAACGCAGAATACTATTAGTAACTTAGTTTTATAACGAACCAGAAATGTCGTTAGACGCAACAAGTTTTCGTTATGAAGCTATGAAAACAAAAAAGCCGAGCAGTCTGAGCAGAGCATATATTCAAACACAACAGGTAATTATAATAGTTTATTGATAAATTTAAAGAAAGCAGTAGGAGAAAGCATGCTGTATGACAGTGCATGTTCTTGAAGATATTTTCTTTTTACGTTATACAGTGGTGGCTTTAACCCTTTAGCTTATCATCCAAATAAACTTTTAAAAGTGAGCTACAAAATATGTTGTCAAATTTTACTTCACGGTTACTTACTAGCCTTTCCTTGTGTGAAATGTAACGTATATTTTATGCCAGATGTCATTTTCGTCATAATAAACAATATATTTACATTAATGCCGTATTGCAGTATTGGCTATAGAGTACTTTTGTAATTAACTTTCACTTCAATTCAGTTCACATATGCATGTATCTGCTTTATTTCTACGGAATAAATGCCTGCATGATGACGACTTAGTATGTTCTTTAAATCTTGTAGCATAATTTGAATGTGGAAATGACACCTGATGCAGTAAGGTTAGTTGGTGATTTTTGATAATCTTGATTTATTGAATAAACCATTTTAGGCATATTGTTTTCTGACCTATATTAAACCTTAAGTTGTATGTTTTTATATCATGTATAATGCATCTCTTAAACTAAAGAACAATCTGGGAAAAAAATTATTTCACAGTCAAAATGGAAATACCTTCCCACTTCTTCTTCTGTAGTTCGTTGCGTATTACTGTATTTCTGTATGACCGAAGCCTGAGAAATTTTTTTTGTTGAAAACCAGTGTACATAAATAGTATAATTTAGCTTTAATGGCATTTATTCATAATACAATGGATGTTTATCCCAAACCGATACCAACAGACGAATATACATTAAGAATTGGCGACTTTTATCGCTAGCGTTTCGTCACGCTTCAGTAGCAGCTACAGAAATACAGTAATACACAACCAAGAACTAGAAGCGGAAGTGGGAAGGTACTTTTATCATAATTTGAAGGGGGGGGGGGTGAATAGGTTTGTGGATCGGTGGATTTCGTCCTAAAAACAAAAACCAATGCGGATTTCGGTTCTGATTAAAATTTCTGTCGGATGTGTAGCCGGATCCTGTGAAAGTGGCGAATTACGGATTTTCCCAATAATCGACCTCGGAATTATGGATTTCCTGTGAACCTGTCTGATCTCGGATTGTGGATTTTTTTTTAATTGATTGGATTATATCATTGACGATCTTTCATTATCATGAAGGAAAGAAATTATCGTAGATGAGTCAACAGAAGTTCAAGTAATTGTCAGCGTGTTGATAGAAAATTTGCGTCAATCGTGCAAATTCGGAAAGTTCAACAAAACTGCGGATTTGGATTTCAACAAAAAAGTGCGGATTTGACAAAAAAAAAAGATGGCGGATTTCGGTACTCCTATTTACCACCAACCCGCCCCACCGTGTGTAATTAATGCACGGTTGATTTTTCTCACTTGGTATATATGTTTCTTTTAGAGATGAAGCTATAAGGGAACGTGAAAAATGGAACGAGCGATTGGACGAGGTACTCCAAACATTTTGTGCCTGCGCGACCACCTGACCAAAAAAGAGCGGGAAACTGTTATTCTGTGATTCGACGAGACAGCCCGGCCACACGTTTCTTGCAAAGTTTAAAAAAAATACTCAAATGTTAAGGGTCTTATTTGCTGTATAGTTGCATTGTTATGGCCATTTCAGTTAAAACACGAAATATCAAGTATCAATACGTCTTCAAACTCGTACAAGAATAGCTTTCTCACTCTTGTTCTCGCCTTTTCAGCTGGCTGTTTTCATCCTAGCTCAGCAAAAGGACGTCTGTTTTCTCAACCTATTTTCATCCCTACCTTAATTTACTGTATAGTTTTGGACTGCACAACAATGGGAAACCATCAAATGCACGTTTAGTCTGATAAATAATTTTTTCAAACCTTGTTTCGAGCCTTCGCAGTTCGCTCAAGACGGGCGGCCGTGTAAAAAAACATTTTGTAGGAGACTGAATATCTACCTGCAAACCGCGCAGGGACCTGGAACTTTTTGCCTCACTTTTGATTTACGCGTTAGCGTTCCACGTATCAGATTTTAACTTACATCGAGTTCACTGGTCCACACTAATCCGTTTTCAAACGAAAACGGAGACTTTTTGATATGGTTAGGCCTTTCGTCCACACTAATCCGGCGTCTTCGGTGACCGAAAACGGAGCGTTTCGAAAACGCTCTCCAGATTGGAGACATTCGAAGACGCCGTTTTTCTGCACCAGTGTGGACGGCAAAAACGAAGCTTTTGGAAAACGATGATGTCACGATTATGTTATCTTGGTTTCAGTCACCTAGAATTATTCATTCATACCCCTGTAGATCTTTTTAGCGTTTTACTAAACGGCAAAAAACGATTCGAAAACGATAGTGTGGACGGAAAACTTTTGATACCTTTTGGATACGAGGTCTCTGTTTTCGTTTGAAAACGGATTAGTGTGTACATGGCCTCATGAGGTTGCTCAAATATAATACTTCGATCTTGTAAACTTTAAATTTATGTCCAGCGGTTATCCACTATGCCCCACGAGAATGAATTACTGTAGTATTACGGCCGGGACCAACCTCGTCCCCAGGGCCATTTGGGCCGAGACATGTTTTGTGTTTCGTGAGAGACTATAATTTATTGTACTCTATTACAATGTGGGATGATAGAAGTAAATAAACATTCTTTTTTAATACCTAGGTTTGGTGGAGGAAAAGACTTTACAGAGAGAACAAATTAAAACAACAAGAAATCACCTTGGTTAATAAAGAACTGATCTTGGTACTTGAAATTAAAATATTAAAAATATATTAACCGATATCCAAGTTAAACAGTGAAATCAAAGTAGTGTGCTGCGTAGGCAGTGTTAAAACCAGTGATGATTTCCAAATTTTAGAAGTGGGGGAACGCTCACTAAAGTCAAATGGGCGGGGCTCCTGGTCGTAAAATTAATTGATGGGCGTGGCTCCTGTCGTGAAAGTTAATGGGTGTGTGAAAAGACTACTAAAAGCCTGGTTCAGGCTAGCTGGTTGGCTAACTTGGTTGAAAAACGAGTACACTCATTGACTCAAAGCAAAAATAGTGCGGTGTTGAACGGTGTTCCACTACATTTAATTTTTGTTAGGGGGACGGCGTTCCCCCACCGTAATATTTATCAGGGGGAACGGGGATCGAACGGCGTTCCCCGGACACGTTCCGTGTTTCGCCGCAGTGTATGTATATACAACCTTACTATATTTCGATTTGTGTAATAAATATGTTTGCTGATCAAGATTTTAAATTTACAAATAATTTTTATTATATATCTGGTGTGTTTTAGATCCGACGAGCACAGATGAAAGAATTATATAATGAAGAATTCAAAAATATTGAAAAAGAACTGAACCAAAGTCAAAAAACATTCTATAAGAAACGATTGTGATTTGTGCAACTTTACTGAATATTGTAGAGCTAAATTGTAAAACTAAAAATAAATAATGACTGAGAAAAAATTAAACTTGTTTCTTTTATTGACTATACTGATGATCAAGATCCATCTACACGCCAGGCTTGAACTGGCCATTTCTTCATATAACAACGGCGAAGTATCGTATAAATGCGATATGGCTGTCCATTGTCCAAGGCTAAATGGCCAGTCCGCTGAGTCCAAGCCTGCTACGCACGCGTGTAATGCACGTGCAATATTGGAATATTATTGAATTAGCGTACATATACTGACTGCAAAAGCCTCCTTCTCAGGCAACCTTTGGGGCTTTTATTGGGGCTTAATTGGGGCAGTTTGAGGAACCTTTGGGATCTTTATTGGGCGTGGAGCAGGGAGGGTTGCCCGGACCGCAATACATATCGAATGAATACAGAAACGGCTTTAATGGATAACACCAGATGCCGTACCGTAATTGTGAATGTCCGAGTCAAGCATCTGGTCTCCGACGCACATAATGTCTAACATCTGCATTGTATAGCTTCCCTAGTGTAGCGTTTTATTCCTCCCAGTTGCGTGCACCAATCAAAAGGGGAGAGGTGAGAAAAACTTGGGTGGGGCGTTCTTCCTATCCCAGCGTTCCTTCTGATAGTTACAGAGGTCAGGATTTCACATAACGTTTGACGAAGACATTTCGAAGTTTGTTCGTTATTTCCGAAGTTGGCCACGAACTTGGCAAATTCATTACGTAGTTGCCAATCAGGTTGCGAACTTCGAAGCGGAGTTGCGAGATTGCGAAGTTTATTGCCTTACCAAATTCTGAGCGAACCAGTGGGTATTATGTAGTGGTTGTATGTTTATTTGTCTGCATGCTGTGGGATGGGATGGAATCTGGTAGAACAATTTTCCATTGTTTTGCTAGATTCTTGCCAACCCATTGTATTTTATATAGATACGTGTATATATGTAAATATATATATATATATGTGTGTGTGTGTGTGTGTGTGTGTATATATATATAATTTTTCTTCGAACTGATTTTCTGTAAATATTACTTGTAATTAGCATAATATAGTCACAACTAGGGGTCTTAAGTAAAAAGCCTATTAAGGTATCTAGTAGGCCCCTAGCCCTAATGTAACTTAAAAAATTATAGAATTATTGGGGGGGGGGGGGGGGGGAAGAAAAAAAAGTTCGTTGTTTCATCATTTCGAATTTCTCTGTTGGACGTAGAGTAAATATGGAAGAATTGTGAACATGGATATTAACATTGATCAAAGTGATAAGAAAACATATAATTTAATAGCTGATACTCTCACGGCAAATCAATTTACTCGGATCAAATCAACCCGACGTGATTTAAATTACTCAAATTTGAAACTTCGCAATCTCTCAAGTTCGCAACTCGCAATCTCATTTTAAACTACTACGTAATGAATTTACCAAGTTCGGAACAAACTTTGGAACGCCTTCGTGAAAAGTTATGTGAAATCCTCTGTAAAACGTTATTTTAATAACATTCAGTACGTTTTCCAAAGCAATTTTAAAGTTTGTTACCACGACAAAATCATTATTAATTCATTATAGATAAACGTATAAAACTTTCTTTATACAAAAACATATATCGGTTAATGAATAACACCTGCAGCAGGTTTGTCTTTGTCAAACATTTTATCTTTCAGTAAGTTTTTTAAAATTTCATTTTTGACAAATAGCGATGAATCTTCGTTTGGAACCAAATCTGATACTTCTTTCTTCAAATAAACCATCATATGCTTAGTCAGAACGAACGCATTACACTTCTCTTGATATTCTAATTCACAAAGCTGTAGAGCTTCTTCGTAACTTTCGACATAAAAACCACACAAATCTTTAACTTCTGAGTCTTCACATTCAAAATTTCCTATTGTTTTAGGAATTAATGCATTAGGAACTAAAACAAATTTTTCTTCCAACTTTCCTCTTTGTTGAGCTATAGTTTCTTGATAAGCAGCAAGCGCCAAGTTATAATTTACCACCAAAATCCTTTCTTTCGGGTTATTAACAATTAATGGAGTATCTGCAGTACTGTCAACTTTGTCGGTTCGGCTATCTTCTATTTGTATAAATCCTTCTTGAGTGTACATTGACACTATAACGTACAGACAAATCAGTGATATAAACCAATATATGATTCTTAAAAGCATCTTAGTATTACTGTTCTGTTCTCTGGTGTGCAATTAACTCATTGCCAGAACCGACGTACGGGTGCCGGCCGACGAGTATACAGAATTTAGATCCAGTTATGATTGTTACGTTTCCCAAACCAAAACTCCGAGAGACAACTTGCAGCAGATGCACTTTAGTTTTGCATTGCCGTAATTAAGTTTTAGTCGATCGTTTGAAACTTGTAGTTGTGACGTATTAATTAAATACGAACAATGTTGTCAAGGCGTTGCCAAGCAGTGGTTGCCAAGTCGTTGCCAAGGACAAGGCAATGCGTTAAAACAAAAGCACTGGCACTAGTATATGTAACGCCTTAGCAACGCCTTGACAACATCGTTCCTATTACATCACAACTACAAGTTTCAAACGACTAAATTAACATAACGGCAAAACTTTAGCCATTCCAAACTCAACTGGAAATCGCAGTATATATTTAGAACACCAGCCAGTCAGTATAAATAAAAATAAGATAATGAACTTCTTAGTTTCTTGTTCGACTGTAACAAAGACCTGAATATCTCACGCGTATGCAGTGAGGGAAACTAACAACCTCGTACCCAGGGCCATTTGTAGGGAACTGGGCCAAGATGACGAATAAAACAAAATGACGGGAACAAATGGCCCTGGTGGAGGCTAGCTCAAAATGCGCAGTATATTGCGCATTTTATTAACTAGAACTCAGTTCTTTACACAGTAATTATACCTAATTACACCTAATTATTGCATGGTTTAAAATCTAATTTCCCGTGCCGTGTGCAGGAACAACCGACAAGGTCAAAATACAATTTAAAAAAAAAAAAAAAAATCAAACCGTCTGATTTACGCCATAAGCTCTTGACCAATCAGAAGCTGAGATAGCCTGGCCTCCACCAGGGCCATTTGTTCCTGCCATCTTGGCCCAGCTCCCTACAAATGGCCCAGCTGGGTACGGGGTTGGGAAACTAATTGACGGTACCGAAAAAGATGGCGGCGGTACATTTAACCATAATGCTTTGCGATCTCAAATCAGCGGAAATAACAACTAAACATTGTTTATCATGCTAAAATGGATTAAATAAGCAAGAACTTCATTCCTACCAAAGTTTACTCTTTTAAAACCATATCTTCCGATTATTCTGCAAGAAACAATGTTTAATGTGCGCAAAGGATTGTGGTCGCCATCTTTTTTGGTACGGTCAATTGAGATGTCCTTCCCAGGTAAACGAGAACATAAGGCAAAGTTTTCACCTTCGAGCTGCCGTGTATAAATATTTTCAGTGTTTATTATATGGCCTGTCTCAGGATATACACAATAGTGATAAAACTGGTTCCAACTTCAAACAAATAATTGAATCAGCAAATATACAAGAATGCATATTTTATTTTTATTTATTTATTTATTTATTTTGCCCCAAGAGAGTATCAAAAAGTAGATAAGGTAAACAATAGTACAAGCAATTAATAACACAACAAACAAAAGTTAACAACTTTAGCAATTAAAAGGATAAGAAGTGGCAGGGTTCTCGCAGCAGCTTACGCCAATTACTGCGGTCCCAGATTAGAATAATAATAATAATAATAATATAAGATAATAATAATAATAATAATAATAATAATAATAATAATAATAATAATAATAATAATAATAATAATAATAATAATAGTAGTAGTAGTAGAAATTTGTTCTAGCTAAATACAACAGTGAAGGACCCCAGATAAGCCCCAAGTTAAGTTGCATTTTGTGCATATTGATCTCCACGTCCTGAATTGGATCATCTGGGTCGTAGAGCTCGCCCACCGCTGTCTGGTAGTATGACAGCAGACCACTTTTGAATTCGGAGAACGTGGCTCCTTGTAGCCGCATCTCAATTGGTAAAACGTTCCATGTTCTACACGCTCTCATAAAAAAGGAACGCTGAAAAGTCAGTGTTCTACATTTTCGCGGGCGAAAATGAATGAGATTGGCAGTCGAGCTGGATCTTGTTGATCTTACTGGTATGTATGGTATTGGTATGGTTTCAGGATCAATATTTGTCAGTCCGTTAATAGTTTTAAAAAAGAAGATCATGTCGAGGTATTCATGCCAGTAGGTGAGCGGGAGTAAGTTCAGCGATAACAGACGTTGTTTATACGATGTTGTAGAGCGGAATGGAAGGTTTAAGATTACTTTCGTTGCACGACGTTGAACCAGCTCGACACGCCTGATGAGGGCTGCTGACTGCTGTGACCATACCTACGTACGAGCGCAAGGTAGGTTGTACATTGTTGTACATATAGAACTGAAGCATTAGTGACCTCTCTTAACGTTCGTCGTACCATGCCAAGCATCCTGTTTGCAGTAGTGGCCTGGACAACAACTTGCTTTGACCAAGTTAAGTCATTTGTTATCCAGACACCAAGATCTCGTTCTCACTTCAAGCTTTTCTATTGATTTGCCATTAAGATGGTATGGATACTTCACTGGGATCTTTTTGCGTGACATGGTTTGTGATTTTGTCTTTTGTTCGTTGAACTGAAGACCAGAGCGCAATGACCATTTACCGAGGTTATTCAGATCTTCTTGTAGCAGCTCTGCGTCGTGAAGAGATTCGATGGTTTTGAACAGTTTAGTGTCGTCAGCAAATTTAAAGCAAGCAGCACCAGAAGACAGCATTGAGCCTGGCAGGTCATTCACATACAACAGGAAGAGTATTGGTCCTAGTATTGATCCTTGTGGTACTCCAGATGTTACGGGCAGAGTAGATGACGTTCCTCCAGGTATAATGACACGCTGCTTGCGACCCAACAGGTACGAACCAAACCTGGGCGAGATGCAGTGGATCTATCATGCTGGCTAGAGGAATTTGCCATGGAGATTGTCTGAGGCAAGTTGCTTTTTTTGGAGGAGACAGACAGACCAAACGCGTTTTGGGTTGCAATATTACAGCTCATATGCTATATATAGCTGCGGTGTTTACTGCTTGCTCTAGTCAACTATGCTATCATAACATTAACCATATATAGCATTATTTTACCATAATCCTTTGCGTCTAGCAAAAGCTTAAGCTGCATGCAAGGATACTAAAATTGGTCAGAAGCAAACTGTTTTTAAACTTATATTACGTTGACATAGCAAACTGTTGAAAACCGACAAAAGGTAACTCACTTGGGCTTGCAAAGGATCATGCATGGAAAAACGTTCAGCGCCATTATTTTTTGCTATGGTAGATTATTAACTCGAACTATAGAGTATATATAGACTTTCATTAATGTGACCAATTTAGATATTCTTTCTTATTGCTGTATTTTAATCAGCCTTCAGTGCCGTATTACAAATCAGTGACATCATTAATTAAGGGGGTTCAGGGGGCTTCTCTCCCAGGAAATTTTAGATTTCTGAGACCTCTGCCAATAGCGGAGTGTTTAGTGATGATTGACATTTTTAGAAATTTTAGTGAAATACAACATAGAAATACTTTTTCAAAGTAAATGTTCTAAAGTAAAAAAAATAAATTTGTGGGGGGAATCGAGGCTTCTACGGCCCTGGCCTTTTGCGCCTCGTTTGTGTGTCTGAAATTAAAAAAAGTCTTTGCTTCATAACGAGACTAGAAAGGTTTATTTATATAGATGTACAAAATACACAGCCTTTAATTACCCTTAGCCTTCTCCATTTGCTTTTGCAAGAAGTGATCAAGCCTCAGCCGCGGCTGCAGGTTTTGAGTTATTTCAGGTTTGGTCGCCGTGTTGAGTGGTTTGGAAACTCGGCAAAAGTCATGGTTCCTTGTTTTTGTTCAATTTGATCTAATTTCACGGTCACTGAACGTATTGTATTTTCTGTATAATGAAGCAGTCATCCAATACCAACGTTCGGGTTTAATTAGTGTAGTCCTTCGTCGTCACGTGTCCATAATTCCTTTCTTCAACCAATTGCCTTCCTCCAACATGAATTATTGTGTTAATATATCAACATGACGGTACCATTCGGCATATCTCCACTAACTATTCTCTCTTATTTATTCTTGAGCTGCCTAAATTGAATTGCTTGTTTTTAACTTTAGCTAGACTGGGAGACGAAAAGTGCCCACTTTAAAACGGAAATGTTTATTACTCTTTGAGAAAAATCAGTTGATTACTCTTATTACCCTAATATTTCTTGCTCTTAGAGTTCACAAATTCTAAAATATTGTATAAAAACTTTCAATCAAAAGAGTTATAAAGAGCTTCTAAACTTCTGCTAACATGCACTAAATTAGTGAATTCAGTCAGTACCAATGACTTTACATATAAATCGTTTACAATCACGTGACATCTGATGTTTGTTGATTTGAATGCGGAGCAGAAAACATCGCGCGCGTGATCAGCTGCTAAATTTGATGATGATCAGGTAAACAATAACAGCGTAAGGAAAATAGCAAAGTCTAAAATATCAAATTAAATAAAAATCTTTTCTCGCCCACGTGTAATCTAGTTTCTTACCATTTCTACCACGTGACTATTATATATATACACGTAAGGTAAGGTAAGGTAAGGTAAGGTAAGGTAAGGTAAGGTAAGGTAAGGTAAGGTAAGGTAAGGTAAGGTAAGGTAAGGTAAGGTAAGGTAAGGTAAGGTAAGGTAAGGTAAGGTAAGGTAAGGTAAGGTAAGGTAAACTTTATTTAGTCACGCTAATCCGGTCAGAAACAAAACGATTATAAAATACAAATATTTACAAAGAGAAAATTATTTGCAAATGTACATAAACTGATAAAATAAATAAATATTAGTATACTTGATTAGTTACAGGCTAGTTAATAATGTCTCCGCGTTTCTCAATTTATTGGAAAGACTATTCCATAATTTAGCTCCACTATAACTCAGACTTTTTTTCATGTATTCCGTTTTCGGAAATGGCAAATAAAGCTTCATATCCGAATTTCGTAAATTATAATGATGTGGAGTAGTGGACGATCTATTGAATAAATCTGTAAGTGTTTTTGGAGCTAAATCATGAGTAATTTTATACATGAGTCTGGCTTTATGTAAGCTTGTTCTCTCACAGTTTTCCATCCAAGTTCAGTTTAGTCACGGTGTTTAGTGGAGCTGCTTGAGATAAGATATACAATTCAGTATTTACGCAATTGCCCGCCTTAACTCCGATGGGATAAACGTTCCCGTCTCTAGTACATTTTACGGGTTTTGTCCCCCCTAGCTGGCAGCTGAATGACTTGGCTTCGTGCCGAGGAAAGACATGGCTACATCTGAAGACGAAGAAGAAAGGAAACTTATTTCAATTTCCAGTTTTTCCACTGATGCATTTTCCGTACTGTTTCAGTTGAAACAAGTGGGTAAATTATGTGATATTTTACTAAAGATTGGAGGTCAATCGATAAATGCTCATCGTGTTGTGTTGGCAGCTGCAAGTCCTTATTTTTTAGCCATGTTTACAGGAGACATGTTAGAGAGCAGACAACGAGAAGTTCCTTTATATGATCTAGAATTTACAGCTCTTGAATTGCTTGTTGATTATTGTTATAGCGGACAGCTAGAAATAACAACAAAGAATGTCCAAAGTCTTTTAGTAACAGCAAGTTTATTGCAGCTTTCAGCCGTCAAAGATTCCTGTGTCGAGTTTCTTCAAGAAAGACTGCACCCAAATAATTGTCTTGGTATTCTGAATTTCGCAGAAACCTTTAGCTGTGAGTCTCTATCCCAAGCTGCTGATGCTTATGCTGTCCAGAATTTCAAACATGTTATAAATTCTGAGGAGTTTTACTCTCTTCCTGTTGAAGAAATGGCCAAACTTATTGCCCGAGAAGATTTGAATATTCGTTCAGAAGAACAAGTGTTTGAAGCTGTTATGAAATGGATTCAAAAAGATGTTGAAGATCGTAAAGTGTTTTTGCCAAACTTGTTAAAAAACGTTCGTCTAGCGTTACTTTCACCTCAGTATCTGTGTGATAAAGTTTGTAATGATGAACTGATTCGTAACAGTCTGACGTGTCGTGATGTGATTGATGAAGTCAAGAATTATTTTCTTCTGCCAGAAAGAAGAATGAATTATACTGGAGTGTTTGCCAAACCTAGACGCTGTAGTGAAGCAGCTGGTCAAATATACGCCATTGGAGGTCTGACATCAAGTGGTGAAGCACTGAGTACAGTCGAGAAATTTGAACTTTTGTACTCAACTTGGCAGTCATGTAAATCAATGTTGACATTGCGAACCAGGGTTGGTGTTGCAGTTCTTGATAGCAAGTTATATGCTCTTGGTGGATACGATGGTAATGATCGCCTTAGTACAGTCGAGTTCTTTGATCCTGAAGAAGATATGTGGTGTAAGACATCTTCAATGAATACTCGCCGCAGTGCATTAGGTGCTTCAACACTGAATGGCAACATTTTTGTATCTGGAGGATACGATGGCCATATTTCATTACACACAGTGGAATTCTTTAACCCGGAGACGAAGCAATGGCGATTTACATCACCCATGACAACACTTCGCAGTGCAGCGGGTATGGTTGCATTAGGTGGCAAGTTATTTGTTGCTGGTGGTCATAATGGTTTGCAAATATTTAGTTCAGTTGAATGTTTTGATCCTCAGTTAAATACATGGACATCAATGCCTGCCATGCAGTCTAGGCGATGTCGTGTTGGTTTGGTGCCATTGGATGGATGTCTGTATGCATGTGGTGGTTATGATGGTAACTCCTTTCTAAATTCATTAGAACGCTACTCACCACAAGAAAGTAAATGGACGATGCTAGCCCCTATGAGTTCAAGGCGTAGTCGTGTTGCCCTGGCAACATTAGGTGGCCATCTTTATGCCATTGGAGGTTATGATGGAATGTCTAATTTAAACACAGTTGAACGTTATGATCCTGTGGTTGACCAGTGGTCCCCAGTTCCTTCAATGATCTTACATCAAGGTGGAGTTGGTGTTGGAGTTTTACCTCGATTCTAATAAGAATAATATTAATTACTAGATAGTATTTAACATTGATATTTTAAACTTGTTAATAAGAAATGACAGAAAATCTGAGATGAAACCTGAGTAAGGATCTGTCAATTTATCTGTACAGCAATATAATTATATACGAATTAGTCTTCATTGACAATTACTAAGATAGACAGTCTGTAATACTGCACATTTCTTAGATAATAACTTGAAACAACTTACAAAGAATCTGGCTTTATGACTTCATAATTCTTTACACCTTGTCATATTTGTTGTCAACCTGAACAAACATTACATGTACAGTATGAATATCTTTCATGGCCTTGCAAGTTTTTCTTGAGAAGCTTGCATGAGAAAAACTGTCACAGAAGTATTTTGACAAGCTAGGGAGGGGGGACATATATGGGAAACTGTCTCTGCTCACCAAAATTATGAAAATAAAACTTGTCAAAACTCACGAAAACTTTCACTGGAAAGCTTCAATGCCTGTGTCCATTTAGTTCAAGAATTTAGTTAACCCTTTATAGCCCAACACTTTTGCTTGCAGCGAATAGAATCATCTGGTATTCATAAGAAATTCTACTGTTTGTTTTTCTTTGTACAAAGTGTGATTATAAACTGACTAAGGTAAACATTCAATTCTGTTGGAGGAGTATCTTCAATGTTTCCTATTTCTTTTATGTCTATAGAAATCTATTTAATAAACTGGATAAGTCTTGCTGAGTTTTCTTCAGTGCTGTGAGTAACTTTGTTACAAGTAACTAGTTACAGTAACTAATTACATTTTTAAGTAACTGTAACTGAAACTAGGTACTTTTTCTGAAAAAGTAACTAACTATAATTAGTTACTTTTTGAAGAAGAACTGTAACTAGTTACAATATTTGGTTTAAAAATGTGACTATAGTTACTGATTTTCAGTTGAGGATGTCATTCTTTCTTGATAAAAATGTTTTTGATATAATAATAAAGGTACATTATGTACACATAATGCTTAGTGACAACTATATTTAGGCATTTAGCTGTAAAAACATAATTATGGTACTGGTATCTAAAGACTAGTAATTTCTTTGTTGATTCTAGTAACACGGGCAATGGAATGTAACTTTGCCGTAACTAGTTACAAAATTTTTGAAGTAACTTTGTAACTGTAACTAGTTACTTTCTTTTCATTGTAACTTTTATCGGTAACTAGTTACTTTTCTAACGATGTAACTAGCTACAAAAATTATGTAACTTTTACAGCACTGGTTTTCTTTGCATTTTTATTTTCTTGTTTGCCAATGAATTCTTCCACATGTCTCAAACTGGGAAGCAGCCTATGCTCAACACAGAACAGCTGTGAAACTTTTAGCCAGCAATAAATCAAACAGCAAACTTGGCCGCGGGAAAAATCAATACGTTTTTTCCACCACTGAAAAACCTAAGAGGTTTTTGATTGGTTGTATGATGTTTTTCACTAGTGCGAAACACCGTATACGACCAATTAATAGGAACGAAAGTTGCTAAGTAATATTTAAAACACGAGCAGGAGTGTTTTATCAGATTTAAAATCACGAGGGCGCAGCCCAAGTGTTTTAGATCTGATAAAACACGTGATGCGAGTGTTTTGAATGGCTTCAAAAAAGATTCGTTATTGGGTGTTATGTCCATTAGTATTCTTTATATAAAATTGTATGTTCATTAGTATTCTTTCTGACGTCAAGAAGTTTTATCAGGTATAAAACCACGGACATGGTACTGATTTCCTTTGTGTTTTCCTCATGAATTATTAATGAGTTTTTGAAAGGTTGCTGGTTCATTTGCTCTGTCAATTAGGAGGTAAATTATGACAATAAATGCCTTGTGTCTAGTGTCTACAACAATGTTTTTGAAAATGTGGGAACTTTTATAAAAAGTAAGAAATAAAAATCTAGATTTACTGTTAAACCAAACACAACTTTAAATTAATCTAATTAATTACTTTCTTCCTCTGACTGTTATTGTACTTTAGCATGAATGATGCTTCCAATGTTTCTTCCAAAGCTGCTGCCTGCTCTTTTGAAAATAAGACAATAAATCCGGTGTTAATTCCCCTGCAGGGATCTTAGCTCGTGTTACCGCGGGTGTATTAAATAACAAAGTTTACCATAATTAAACTTTAATAACTCTGATAAACCATGTAGACTGAAGTGAAGAACCCATTTTAAAGCTGAAATTATTATTAAGCATAAACTAAGCGAGAACAAGGAAAATGTAAAATTTTAATTTACCTACACAGATAATTGTTCCTTAAAATTGTCAAAATTGCTGAATAAATGCTAAATTTCGAAATAGTTGCTTGCAGCTACAAAAGTTGCTAGTTCAAAAAAATGTTGCTGATATAAGAAGTTGCCGAAAAGTTGCCGAGTAACTTGTGGACATGGCTAATACAAAGTATCAATAATGCCTTCTCATGCACATATACATCAAATATTAAATTGATGTGCCACTTGAAAGACTTCGCTTCTTTCACCTTTTTATTCAGTTTTGCCTTCTTTCTTTTTTCTTCATTTTATCAACTACTTTACATATAGTTTTAATACACAAATATCATTTAAAAATGTTGGAAGCGCGACCAGAATTATACATAATATCTGCGAGACGTTCTCTGGCCGTAAATATTTAATTTAAAAACGAGCTTTCGACTGCCAGTCTGCAGTCTTCGACGGGTAAACAATAATGAGTGATAATGACTACGTCTACTGTTTAGAATTACCGTGAACAAACAAACATATAAATAGAATAGACAGTTCCGCCTACAGTTTACAATTACAATTAAAGAACTGCAATTGTAATTGTAAACTGAATGCGTAACTGCTCGTTTTTAAATTAAATATTTACGGCCAGAGAACGTCTCGCAGATATTACACAAATATCAATTGGCCATTTCCCCAAAGACTTGAAGACTGGTGACGGGTTAGGAACGCCAGGGTAATTGGGATCGTTTGGAGGGACAGTTTCATTGTGCTTACGCTACCAAGCATGAAATCTGTCCCTCCAAACGATCCCAAGTACCCTAGCGTTCCTAACCCGTCACCAGTCTTCAACTCTTTTGGGAAATGGCCAATACATGCAGTAGTTTGCACCTAAACGGAAACACCGCCCGTCAAAATATGTTCTAATGTCAACGTCAAACATAGAAGTTTCCCTTAAAAACATATTAAGGGGGTTTCCATTTACACAGTTAGACCGGTCAGTCCGGTTAAATGGAACACAATTCGTTTGAGGCCTGGGATGGTCTGACTTGAAAATTTGGTCCTAATCAAAAGCAAGTCCATTCTGGCCGGACTGACCGGTCTAACCTTGTCAATTGGAAAGCGCCCTAAGTTTCCCTTCGATAAGTACATGTTTGTGCTATTTCCTAGGTGCAAACGATTGTAACCCGCTGCTCGCGCATACATCAAATATTTACTATTAAATTTATGTATCACTAGTTAAGTCTTCGCTTTTTTTCTTTTTCTTCAGTTTTGCCTTCTTTCTCTTTTCTTTCATTTTATCAACTTTGCTTTTTAATTTAACCATGCGTTGTTCTCCTTTGCCGCCCCCTCCACATGTCAACTCGACATTAATCTTCCTGCCACAAAGAGTGCTATGATGAAGTTTCAGAGCTTTCTACAAGGAAAAACAAAATATTTAAAATTCAACTTAGTTTTATTTCTTAAAAGATAGAAACAAACAGCTTTAAAATGCATATAAGACAAACGCAAAGTGAAAAGGTGGTAAACGTTAGTTTCGATAACTAAATACTGACGTTTCGAGCGGAGTCCTTTACTCTGATGATGAGGCTTTGCTCGAAACGGCAGTATTTCGTTATCAAAACTATTCTTGGTAGTTTACCACCTTTTCACTTTGCTCGATCTAAACCGCCCACACAGCACTTTACTTTTTTACACTACAAGATGCATGTACATGTTCTACATTCTATAACGTTTTAAAAGACATTTTTTAGTTCAGAAAATACTTTTTAAAAACGCCATTATAAAACGATAAAGTTAAAAATAGGAAGAAAAAACCCCCATATATATGTATATAGCAAATTATTCAAACAAATGTCACTGATACTGTAAACCAATAATATAGTAGTTTTGGTTTACAATATATATATATATATTTTTATTTAAAAAAAATGAACGTTGCTACTCCGAGTTTCACGCGTTTCATATATATATGTTTATGAATGTTTATAAGCCAGTAGCTCCGTGTGTTATTATATTGTTAATGACTATTACTATTGCAAATCATGCAATTTATCATAATCTTTATTTAATCACAGAGTCTCGTCATCATTTTCAGTGCTCTTCCTGAGAGCCGTGAAAATAAGCATTGTATAATACTGTAACCTGCATACCATCTGAATAATCCTGCTTTCAAACTCAAGAAAAGCACACCCTTTGGACTTTCCTGTATCTTTTTTAGTCAAAACTCTGACATCCTTTAATGCTCCTAAAAATAGATTTATATAAAAGCTTGCTTTTTAATAAATACCATGGGTGAAAAAACGCAAAACATCCAGTGAGATGATCTCCAGGCGCAATAATGCAACTAATACCATGTACATTTTATGTCTGAACAGTAATTGTATTTACAATACATATATTACTGTAGTAGCTTTTCACCTTGTCAGTTAAACTTACCACTGAAACCAAAATGATCTCTTAGATTATCTTCAGTACATTCATATGATAAATTACCTAAAAAATGTAGAGAAAACGTAGTGTATAACTTTCCAGCTTCAGAGTGAAGTTGGGTGTATTGGGAAAGGAGATAAAAAGTGACTATTTTTAGAAGGAATGGAACGCTTACCAGAAAACAGAAACATTATGCAAAAGGTATGCTTTTCATCACAGCAAACATTAAGGTTACGTTACACCATAGAAATTTAATAATCAGCGTAATTAGCTGCCTTAAGCCAAATGCTGAAAGGTTTTGAAAAGTTTATTTCGTTTAAAGCAAAATTCATTAAGATATTTAGCGATGAAAATTGCAAGCAGCTCTGTTTTCCCGCGAAATTTTAATTAGTATTGACAAGTTTTGATATCAATGTCAACAAGCTAAACTGCCGTATTTAAAGACTTTTGTTGAACACGGGTTTTGGCCGATTTTTTTCCAATTTTCACAATGTATCGGAGACAATAAGAGCTTCAAAAGAGTGTGCGGTACCTATGCGATTTTTTTAAATTTCTGAGTAATCGACTATATGATTCATGGTATGCACGCAACTTAACTGAGGTTGCAAAAGAATGCCTTATATCTCAAAAATAACAAAAAAAAAACATAGCTACCGCACACACTTTTGTAGAACAGCTAGTTGAGCTTCAATTAAAACTATTTTTACATGATTTGATTGAAACTGTAGTTCAACAAAAGTCGCGGCGCAAAGCAAATGCGTTTTCAGAATTTTGTCAAAACAAAACAAGTTTAAATACTTTTCAAAATTGTAAATCAACTGTCCAATTCTACAATCATTTTGCTATAAACCGTAAAAATTTGAATTTGATTGCTTTAAACTCAACGCGCAGTTGCATTTTTCGCAAAGCACTACTCCAAGACGTAACCTTGAGCGGAAAGGTGGTAAACTACCGAGAATAGTTTTGACAACAAAATGACAAAGAGTTCCGCTCGAAACGTCAGTATTTCGGTATCAAAAAAAAATTCGGCAGTTTACCATCTTTTCACTTTGCTCTGCCCTAAACACTGCCGCCACAGCAGTACTCTACTTTTCTATGTTTTTCATTTATCATTCAAAAACTCATTAATATTCATCAACCAAATTGTCCACTAATATGCACGTATTTGATCATGTGCAAGTCTTTTATACCGGATAAAACTACTATATGAATATTAACTAACGTGAAATTTTATATAAAGAATACTAATGAACGTGAAATTTTATATAAAATGTCATCCTAATTAGCAAATCTATTGTCGGCGTTTTTGAAGCTATTCAAAACACTCGTAGTCGCGTTTTATCAGATCTAAAACACTCGCGCTACGCGCTCGTGTTTTAAATCTGATAAAACGCTCCTACTCGTGTTTTAAATATTACTTAACTCAAAATTTAAAATGCGCGTTACATGCAGTTAAATATATTGAAAATATAAAATTCTACTAATCTATACAAAACTTATATACTTACTATAGTTCAAAGTTCTACTAATTTGCATTTAGAATTTAAATTTAATCCAACGTAAGCAATTGGCTTCTCACAAAAACGTCCAGCTTTTTCTTTAAAATTACAATATTTTTAACTATTTCACCTCGTCTTCCTTTCTCTAGCTTGATCAAGGTTTTTCGGCAATATGAATATTAAAGTGGTGCAGTTTATCTTGAGGGTTTGACATTCTTCTTCACAAGGTTAACGCAGATGTTCCCGGACAATCCTTCAAGGTGAAGTAATACGAGAACGTATTACCATCACCTCAAACAATGTCACGCAACAAAATTTCGTTGTTGCAAGTTGAATCAGCATGTTGCAGCAAGTAGAACTGGAGTCTACTTTTTTCAACAATTTTTTTTAAACTTGCAACAAAATCATTGTTGCGTGACAGTGTTTAAGGTGGGTGGTAATACGTGCAACAACGCTTTTCAAATTGCAACGCAACAATTGAAAATTGAGGGGAAATGTTGCCGGTATTACCTCACCTTCAGGGTTTTCAGCTACCCGAATACACGTGGTGAAATCTGTTTTGAAAAGATTTTGATTTCAACTGTAATTTTCAGTATAATAAAACAAGTGCTCTTTGATAAAAAATAATTTGTTGGAACAAGCCTTAGGCTTTCAGCTGCAGCCTTCAATATTATGTATCGTCCTGATCGCGCATTTTCAGGTTTTTTTTTCATTTTCAATATGCTACATACTGTACATTATTTAACTTGCAACTTCGTATAATAATATGTGAATCTGATGTGACAATGGGTTTTGTATATACTTGTAAATTATAAAATACCTAATTCTTTGGTTTTTATCTGACGTCACGGCGGCCATATTGGTGCACAGAAACAATGAAATGGCGGCCATATTGGTGCACAGAAACAATGAAATGACGGCCATATTGGTGCACAGAAACAATGAAATGGTGGCCATATTGGTGCACAATCTTTATCCTATGGGAATTTAACTCTATTTTTATTCAAACATTTCGTATTGTTTCACCACCCCAACGGGACCAACGATCACGTGAGTGAAAACGACCCATTCTTAACCAGCATTACCACCATTGTATAAATTAATTTATACGAAACTCGTTGAATATACAGTAGACCTTATATTCATAAATGGCCGACCGGATGATTTAAAATCCTTTTATGTGTATAAATTAGCCCCTCTGACCTCCTTTTAGAGTAAAGACTCTTTTGAATTTCGCACATGAAAACGAGTTCAGAGGGGCTAATTTATATGCACACAAAAGAATACTAATTCCACGGCCATTTATGAATATGGTCTAAACCCATGACAACGGCATCCATAGCTCAGTGGTCACAACACTGCACCTCTCACAACACCATATAAAGCATACAATTGGGATATGGAAGAGTTATAAACACCAAACTTTATAATCACAAGAATTAATACTTTCATACCCAGTTTTTGAAACCCTTTCATGTGCATTGTCGTTGTGGAATAACTTAATTTTTTTATTGTCTATAAACCATAGTTCCTAGGATTATATTGTCTGGAGATGTGGTGAACACCAAAGCGGTTAACAATGAGCTACAATTTAGATTGAGGGTGGCAAATAATGTGCACAATCTTTTGTTTTACGTTCATTAATATTTATAAAGCAACGCTGCTATTGGTTGATTGCTTCAATATTAAACCAAAAATACAATGTGTTCAGCAAGCGTTAAGGTGAAATAAGGTGCACAGACGTGAACAAAAACCTAGAACAAAGACTTTGGCCGCATTTCCAGACAATTTATTTCTAGGGACTATGGTCTAACGCCAGACAATTTTACTCGTCGAGGGGAGAAGTCTTGGAAAGCCATGTATGAAAGGTCGAGTGAACCTAGAGTAGTTTTTGCACATTTTCTACCCTGGATAAACTTTCCTGGTCAAAACCAGGATGCCAATGCCTTATCAAGAATGAATTAATATATTATAGTATTTCAAAGATAACACATACCAACAAATAAAATATATCTTAAATTACTGCTATCTTCCTTTTCTGAGTTGCCTTTTTCATTGCTCAGTTCAGTTTGTTTTCTTTTTTTTCTTTTTCTTGTTTCTTGATTAAGTTCAACTGCACGAGAAACAACAATAAATTCAATTAAGTATTCAACAACGTCATTCTAAACTGCTTCTAAAAAAGCTAAAATCTTATACATTCATTGCAGAAATTTTTTTGCTATAAATGGCATTTTGGATAATAAAGATAAAATTTTCCTTATTTCACAAGGTGTTTAGATCTCAGTCTGACATTTTCCTGTAAATATGACCACAATCTCGATTAATAAGAAGTTGCTTGTTTTACCAATCTCATTCCCAGTCCATGCCCCAACCAAATGTACTAACGCAGTGCCAAATGGCACTCGCTCCACCCCCCCCCCTCCCCCCCACACACACAATGGCCTCCAAGACCATTCTCGTGAAAAGTTTAAATCTGTGGAGAAATTTGTAAGGGGGGGGGGGGTACATTGTTTTAAGGCCAAGTGAGTACACACTGATGTGTTATATATATTGCAGACATGCATATGCTATAAATTACAATACTAAGGTCTATATAAAATGCCTCCAACTTGTTTTTACATTTACAACTTGTTTATAAATAATTCTAAACATATTCTGATGTGTATAATTCTATGTTCTGGTTTTATAACAACAAAATTATGTAATTTACAGCTTTCAGATTACTCTTAAATACTTGACTCAGAATGCAGGAAATAGTGTTTCAGATCCAAAATTTTCTGGGAGAGCATACCCCTGGACCCCCCCGGAGCTTCTCAAGCCTTTGGCGCTTGAGGTTCTTGCCCCACACAAAGCCAAGACCATGGCTACACCACTGTACTGAGGAGGAGATTGTGGTTCTATTAACAATAATTTTGTGTAAATTTATTTATGAATTTATTCAAAGTAACTGCATACCTTTATTATCTCGAGAATGCTGTCTCTTTTTTGACCACCATCTACAATAAATTGGACAATGCACCATATGTGAAAGCAGTTACACTATTATTTTCAAAGTCTAGCCCATTGTACCAGCTTGTGGATGCAAAGCAAAAAAGCATCATCATTAAACCAGTTACATTAGTCTTACTGGTAGTTTATAATATTACAGGGGAGCAAGGGTGGCAATTGCTGTTAGGGTGCTGCCTCTCACCATTCACCAATAGTTAATAAGCCCAGTTAGATGGGGTTAGTACTTGGATGGGTGACAATCTGGGAATAAACCCCGTTCTTGAGCTTGGACCATGTGAGTATGGTTTAGTTGGTCTCTCCTGTGCTTCGAGGGTTTTTCACTGGGTTCTCCAGTTTTTCTCCCTCTGTAAAAATCACAATCAACACCATCTAAGATAGAAGAGGTGCCCACTCCTGCTTCAGGGTAGTAGCCAATGAAAGAAGAGCCTTCTGGCTCCTCTGACTATACAGTCAACCAATAGATAGATAGTAGGCCCAGATCAAATACTAAAGACTCGCCTTCAGCCTTCAAAGGGTTAATAAGGAATCCCGAATCCTGGCTTGTGTTGGACTGTTGGTGTCTCTAAAGACACATTCAAGTGCCAGGGTATTCTATGATCGCTTCCCAATAATTAAAATGTACCACAGTTTACTATAAATTGTGAGTGGAAGTATAAATCTTCATTTTTATGTATTAATGTATACTAAAATCATTATCTTACTCTTGGCGTCTTTGTTTTCTTTCATTCAATGTCGTCGACTTGGCTTTCTCCTAAAATTACATTTATATCTAAACAGTCAGTTTCAACGAGAAAAGCAAAATTAAAGACAAAATAATGAAATAAAATTATCTACCTCCACCTCTGACTCTTGATCCGCCATCTTTTATTTACAATGAAGAACTTGGTTTAATATAAATTATAAGGTCTGGCTTTTTTTCACCCTTTCACGTCTGTTTCACGTGACAAGAAGTGACAAGCACGTGTTCGGCTAGCCTGGTAACCACTAAAAACTTCTGCTTTCCTATTAGTTGAAATTTTCGCGCCTTTTTATTGGATATGAGTAAAACTGCAATCGTCATAAGTGGATTTAGCCCTGATGACGCGAGAATGAGATTAGTGGTTACCTGGCCCATATTTCTTTTGAAATTGGGCCAGGGTGGTGAACTGCAAGAGGTCATTGGATCAGCTAGGCATCAAGTGCAAGCCGCGCGGAAGCCACGACATTTTCACTCTTGCGCACTGATCTGAAACGTCTCTTCCAGTCTCTCCGGGAGGCCAGAGAGAGAGTATGCGGATCGAGAATAAGAACGTTTGAAGGAGCGCGTCTTCAGCGCAGTTTCACTTTCCTCTCAAGACTAGCCTGAGTAGCAGGCGTTCTAGATCTGTTCGGGGGGAGGGACCTCGGACTGCCTCGGACACATGAAAAGTTCGACATTTGGTCTTAGCCTTATTTTGCACAAAGTTAAATTCAGGTTATCAAAACAGGCAAAGAACTTTATCTGCGAAAAATTTGGGGCACTGATTCGGGATACTAGATATCTTCGTTATGCTTTTTCGAGAACACTCAACAACCACTATTGTATTGCGTACTACATGCAACAGACGATTAATTATCTGTTTATCTAATGTCTAACCTAGTATTAGAAGTCTCACAAAAAGGGCAGGGGTTAAAAAGGGCAGGGGTTGCATCCCCCATAACCCCCCCCCCCCCACCTAGTTGCGCCCCTGCATTGCTCTCTGCATGAGTGGGTCAGGTTAGCAGGCAAGCGTTAGCCAAGCTAGCCGGTAAACCTTAACCTAGGCGAGTCGAAAAATACAGGTTTACAGTATAAATGCTATAATGAAGCCGCTAATCGGTCTTGTTACGATTTCTGACTTATTAGAGACCCAGAAAATCGTACTGATTCTTGTCATTCCGCAACTCATTCCGCACTCATTTTTGCAAGCCATGCATGTCACATCCCGCCATTCCGCACATTCCGCTTTTCACATTCACCGTTATTTCCCGAATTACGATAGATCTTGTTTTTTCATTTTTTGAAATCCTGAATCTCGTCCACTTTTTCTCTTGTATCTCGTTTCTCGTTAGCCTACGTGCAGTCCCAGACTTCCAAAATAGTCTGGGACTACACGTAGGCTAGTTTCTCGTTAGTCGTTACTCACTTAATATGTTATTTTGGCAGATTTGATCGCGTTGCTGATAATGATTAACATATTTAGCTCTAATATTGTCCCTAGTCTTCTCCCGGCGGGAACAAGCAATCGCTCGAGAGTTCACCGATATTAACGGTCCCTTTCACAATTTACATTCCGAAATTCTCAGAAAGTCAGTATAGGGACCGGACTGATTGCTAATTAACAGGTTGACTTTCCATTAGAAATGATGTAATATGTACATGCTCACGATTAAACTTCTAATCTTTACCATAATATTTTTTTTTGAGAAAAACAAACCAGATCGTGTATGGAAAGTCAGGCAAAACACAAACCGAATCAACTGTTTTTCTTAAATATAAAGCATCATGGTGAGTGCACGTTGGGGATAAAAGCAGGGGCGGATCCAGGATTTTTTTAAAGAGGGGGTTGACACCTCTAGGGGAGTCCGGGGTATGCTCGTGCTCCGCCGGAAAATGTTTGATTTCTGATACCCTGAAATGCTATTTCCTGCATTTTGGGGACAATATTAGGATCAGAAATAGTGATTTTTATACGCTATATTATACACTAAACACAATTTATATATTATATATAATATAATACACCATATAATAGACTAGGGGGGTGCAACCCCCATAACCCCCCTGGATCCGCCACTGGATAAGGTTATAATTGGGCCAGTATTTATAAGAAGCTAAAGTATTTTTATGTTATTGTTGCCCACGTCTTTCGTCTTGACTCAATTGCCACCCACGAATTTTCTTGCGAATATAAATGAACTTGAACTTGCCGAGCTTTGCCGGCTTTGCGTCATAAGTTTTATGACAACCGGCACAAAACATGACGTTGGGCAAGTCTTTTCAACAGCATGTGTAGTTTTATGCTTCCAGCTGGCATTCGGAAGATTCTAAGGTTCTCTGAGTTTAAATTACGACAGCTTGTACAGCGAAAACAAACGAAAAAAAGAAAATTTTATTGTTTATAAAAATTCGTCTTCCACCAAGGCATATAACAAAGGAATATTAAGTAATATTAAAGAATATTAAGTTTCGTTCTCTTTTTGTAATTTGCGCTATGACGTCTACGACCCTACAAGTTTGACACTGAAATTAACCATACATATCCGGTGTCTGTATAACCCGGAACTTCGTATTCGCAATGTTTGAGAAACTCACTCCAACTTTTCAAGCTGACATGCATATAGTGTCAGTCATAGTCAGTCAAGATATGATCTGTAAACTCGGCATGCAAACTTTGAAACGTCGTCTATATATGATGATTGAGCTGTAATTTTATGTTGAGACGCTCCTCACCTTGTACAAACGTTTTGTTTTTAAATTTTAACTAATATTTAAATAATACGGTTGAGTGATTGAACCCAAACACTGCTACAACGTATTGAATGATTGCTTTATTATACCAAAAATACATTGTTTTCACCGGGCACAAGTTTGCATAAATGTGAACAATATAAAAGATGGAAGAAAGACTTTCGCTTAGTTTCCAAGTCGGCAAGAACAAACATTGCTAATTAGATGCTTCTTTATAGAACATTGGTTGCTATGGTGACTTAGTTACTGCCCTTTCAATTAAAAAATAATTTAAACTTTTTACATCGAGTATTATAACTAAAGATATACCTACTTCTTAAAACACAACATGGTTAAAAAATTAAATTGTTTTCCTCGTAATGGGAAAAAATAGAAAAACATTTTTTCGGACAAACGCAGGCTGAAAGTTATATATATTTTTAAAAGGATATATAGCTGTTATGTGGCAACCGCTGACCAAGACAGCGGTAGCCAAGTAGCTTGTTTGCGCGCGCACGTTATATCTCAGAGCCGAGAGAAAAGAAAAACATTACATGTAACGGGTTAGGGATACTGCTACCTCTCTCTCCTCCGCAAGAGGTTCTTTCGGATATTTTGGGGATCGTCCTCGGAGATGCGTCGAAATCGTCAGCCGGCCGTTGGACCAGTTTCGCCCGCACTACTTATGTCCAGCTGACGCCTCCGAGCTTCCGAAACCTTTAACCTCTGCGGAGTAGAGAGCTGCTACCTTGGCGACGACGCCTCAGTACTGTATAGTATTCATATCATGTACTCATTGAATCTTATAATTTGCTACGGCTTCGATCGTGCGTGCGCTGTTTCTTTAGTGTTGTCGATAAGTAGGCGGTTGCATTATTTGATGACCATGCCATTGCGACAGATTTCAAAAGGTTGATGACGGTTCTTGCTCTGGTTAGTTATCTTAGTTGGAAATAACGCACTTGATAACCTGGTTTACATCATTCATGCTCTTCTAAGACTTTATTCTTAACAAGAAAATTTAAACAATTACACAAGAATTAATCACAAGAAGAAAAATTAGGGAAGACCCTGGGTACGAGGTTGACAATTTCCACGAAGTTATATATTATAGTCACTTATAATTTATAAAATGTACGTGAAATTTTTTTTCTCAGTTTTGTTATACATAAAATTCATTAGTCAGCTGATCAGAGTGGCGTCTTTTGTTCGTGTTTCTGTTTTGCTGATCATGTGATGCTATTTAGCCAATGAGATGACGAGGTTTATTCAGCGGCAGAACTGACTGCTGGGGCACGAGTTGGTTTGCGCAGCTCAGTAATTGAATTGGTAGATGGAATGGCGGAGCATTTACAAGTTCAAGTTTAAACGACATAAACAATTCTTGCAACACAGTCAAACAGTCGATACTAGGCTTAACTTTACTCTTGGATCAATGAAGGAAGAAGAAACAACCAAGCTATATACAAGGTTGATTTGGATAGCTTTTTTCTTCTCTCGTAAAGATCGTTAACGAACGTGAACCGGTTCTATGCGAGAGCAAGTGACGTTCGAACGGTGTTTGAGTGAATGTCGTCGTTGCAGTGAGTCTAATTTGGAATTTTCTGCATTTCTCAGATATCAAGATTGTTGAAACACAAGCCACCGTGTGTGAAAGGCTTGTAGATCTACATGAAATGTCAGGTGAGGCTTTATTATATCTCCATCTTCGCTAAAATTCTGATTGAACTACTGTTAGCTACGAGCATGTCTTGGCATTTTGCAGAGCGCAGGACATGATCGTATGTGACTCCATGGTTCTTTATCATAACTGTGCTGAAACTGTTCATTGCTTTGGCATAGTTCTACTAGCCATTATTTCTCAATATACGGCTTGTTTATTAAATCTTCTTTAGATTTAACGCAAGAATTTTTATAGCGAGTATTGCGATCGTTCGTTTATAGTTCATGATCATTGTTGATTTCGATGCCACTGAAATTTAAGCAGATACGCCTCTATCGAAATTGTCTTACAATCATGCGCGGACAAGAACTTCGTTCGGTGATTGCTAATAGTTTTTCTGAATTAATATAATATTGAAAAATGTTGATAATATTTCGTCAACTTTCGTTCCATTTCTAAAATGTTGCAAATTCATCGTCAAGCTGAGGTCATATTTTCTCTTTGTTGTTGTCATCGTGTCTTGTCTCTTGCACACGTTACCTTCATTCGCAGCCTTTTAAAACAACTTCGTCATCTCCATTACTTATTTACTCAACTTTGCTGTGGCGTTTTCTCTTCTCAAGATGGTTTTAAACTAGCTTGGGTGCGTTGAATAGAGAAAAAGAAGCAACTTGCAAGAAATTACTATGAATAATTAGTGAACTTTCGAAGCTTTCCCGATTGCAGGTTTACCCCATCAATAGCTCTCATAGCATGCACGGCATTTTGTTTTGCTGGAGCGTTCTCTGACAGTATGTCCATTTCATGTCACGCAATATTTTGAGAAGAAATGTGAATTTTTTCTTTTGACTTACACATTTCTAACAGCCATCTGCTTTCTTTTACGATATTTTATTATTAATGAATGTTCATTTGATGTTGGTGTTTACGCCATTGCTATGTCGGACCCTCCAGGAGAAATGTTCTTGTTGTTCGTCATGCAGTGTTTTCTTTAATGGAAGACCATCAAGTGCTTTAGAATGTTGCTACATTTAGATATTTTGACAACTTTATAGACGTACTTATACGGCTTTTTCTCATGTTTCTAACAAACTGCCGACAACAATAAATGGTACCGAAGTTGTTTGTATAAAACGTAAAACAAGCTTCATTTTTCTTCGTTAGAGAACTCGTACATGAAGCTAAAATAGACATAGCTTTTGTTGGGGGCTGTGCAGCAAATTCAGCTTAGCTGGTAGATTAGTATTTTATTTTATATTGTTAAGCGGGAAAAACTTTTTTAAGACAATTTTGGGACTTGTTGAATCAAAATGAATCTTAAAATTTGATTTAAATTTTTTTAGGTCGAGTGACTAAGGGCTATACACAGACAAGTCCTATGGTTTGTAAATCTCTAATCTTTTCAACTAATCTTTTCAAATACTATTTTAGTCTTTCTAAACCGTTAGACAGGAAGTGCTCAACTATTTTTCAAGTACTTTTCTCTAATATTGTATAATATACACATCATTGGGTGTCATATTTAAATTGGAAAATCTTTCCTATTTTTTAATGAATAAATTCCATTTGAAGAAAACCAAATGCTAACTGAAGTGAGCAATTGTTGTAATTATTTGAGATTTAGCAGTGAGACCAGATTGACCTGAGCTTAAAATTGACATTGTGTTCACTGGTTGTTTACAATGCTATAGCAATAATATGTTAAGTGTTCTTGATTTGTTTAAATTGTAAATGATACAATAAAGATAAAGATTTGTTGCATATTTAAGTAATAACAATATAAACTAATTGTGATTATAGACAAGGACATATTGACCTTAGCAATTTCAGTTATTTTTACTTCTTTCTTCCAATATGAACAAATGAACTTCATGCTTGTAAGTGGTTGTGAAAAATACTTTAGTCTGTGTACTTACAGTTGATTTCACATTACTTTACCGCCGTGTGTTGCAAAGTTCGTTGGGAAATTCAGATATTCGTTTGGAAGTTCGGAATTAAGCCCCGCACAGACGACCAAGTTTTCTTGACAAGTTCCTTGCTAACTTTCCTTTCTCGTGTGTACGATGAACACGTTTTTTTCGAACAATTTCCCTTGACAAGTTATAATTGCTCGTTTGTACGGTTGGACAAGTTTTCCTTGACAGTAATGATCGCGTAATAAGCTTCGGAGATGAGTTGTCAAGTTTTCCTTGATGACTATACACAAACAAATTTCCTTGTTCAAAAGCTGACCAGCTTTTGAACAAGGCTGAGGGCTCCTTGTCAAAGAAAAACTTGTCAATTTGTGTCATGCACACGAACAAATAAAACTTATTACATGTCTGCTAATTATATTCTCGAGAAATCTTAAAAATATACTTTAAATAGGTTTGGATATCAAATATATTAATATAAATATATTAATTAACAAAACTACTCTTTCATTTAATATGCTTGATGCTGAAGGTAGTAATAATCCATTACTAGCTGCAGTGTTTTCTTTTAATAAGTAAAATTTTGCATCCGTGTAATAGACAGTAAAAAAATGAAGAGGTCATTTTTTGGCAGTTCAGGCAGGAAGGATTGGGTAAAGATACAGTTTATGAAACTTAAGTTATTGGCAAGTTCAGTTCACTTTTCAATGCACAGTTCAGATGTTTGGTGGCAAGTAAAGTTCGATTTGATGTTCAATTCAAAATTCACATTTGTGGAAAAACTTCAGTTGACCAGACATTCCTTTGATATGATTTCTTTTGGAAAATAATTATGTTGTTAATCATTCTGCAATTCCAAATTACCAACTGCATAGCCAAAGATTAATGGTGCAAAGTTGAACTTCAAATTGAACATTTGAACTTCAAATCGAACTTCGTAATGAACTTCTGAATTTAGAAATGTAATTTGATACTTGGCATTGAACTTCTAAACCACACATTGAAAAGTGAGCTGAAATCAACAATAAGATACACAATGTGTTAAAAAACAGTTGTCCTTAACTTTTTTTTGTGGATGAAGTATGCTCCACTCAGTAACTTAGGTGACTCATATTACAGTGTTAGTTTTAAATCATAATTTATAACCAACTTAGTCACAGTGTCTTAATGTCTTTGTTATCTAAAATAAATCATTTATAAGATATAGTTATGATGACCATTGAGGAGTAAAATTGTTGTACATTAGCCAGAGTCAAATCAGATTTACAATAGGCAATCTCAGTACAGTGGAGCCTTGCTATAACACGGTGGTTGGGGTCCTTAGTGGTGACTGCATTATAGATGAAGCGCGTTATTGTGAGGTACAGCCAAATCTCGTAGTACTCTTCCCTCTCAGTTCTGGTGCAATATTGTGGGCCGAGTACTGGGAGCGAGATTGAGTACTGCCAGAAGCACTACCTTTCTGTTCGATTCTAACAATCCAAATTGTGACTGAAGAAGCTTGAAGTCCACTCAAGACTTCAACAAAATGGAATTGAAATAAGATTTTTGAGCATGGTTTTCATTTCTCACAATGATCACACTGCCGTGTTGTCATTTTATCTCGTAATGATCACGATTATTTAGCATGATAAGCGATCGTCAGCCGTCAAGATAGAATTGTCTCCCCATCAACATTGAATTGTGAGCAAAATAGAAACTTCAGTTTCAGCATCATATACACATCAATTCTGTTGCTATTTTGTGGAATTTAGCAGTTTGTGGTGAACTTTAGTGTTGTGGGTAAACATCTGTATACGTCATCAAATGACAAACAAGGAAAAGTAAAATTTTGGGGTCCAAAGATCAACCGAGTCGTGCATTGTAATGATGCACGCTATAGTGAGGCTCCATTGTAGTAGGCAATCTCAATAGAAAATAATTTGTTTTGTTATTTTGTGATTGCTTATTCAAGGCATACAGTACATGTGCAGTTTTTTTTTAGCAAAAATGCACGTGTGGGTGATTTGTGTATGCCTAAATAACTTTGCACATGTACAGTATGTGGATTGCAATGTTGTTTAAACTGATCTTTTACAATCTGATGAAATATATACTGTACATGTAATAAAAATTAAAACTACAGTAC
Organism: Paragorgia papillata; assembly: GCA_035771165.1. NCBI lineage: Eukaryota > Metazoa > Cnidaria > Anthozoa > Scleralcyonacea > Coralliidae > Paragorgia > Paragorgia papillata. The sequence goes on from JAWNZC010000265.1 coordinate 3,025,285, forward strand.
ACATGTTTTGGTCAAGAGAAATAATAACTTCTTCAGCTATAAAATTTGTTGGCATAAAAACAAAACTGTTAAAGTACTATATATTTGGATAGTGCATACTACAATATCAACTTGTTAATATTTCATTGCCATGTACCAAATAGTTTTAGAGATACTTCGGAGCTTATTGACCATGATGTTTTTTTTGGCCTCAACTTCAGAAGACCAAAATGCTGGTACAGTGTATTAATGTCAGCCTTGTACCCAGGTGCTTATGGTTTTTGCTACACCACTGCGTGAAGAGCGCATGGGGAAGCATGTGCCAGGGTACGAGGCTGGTTCTATATGTGGTCTGATAAAAGGACTGAAAACAATAGATATAATTCATTTTTAAGGTCAATTGGTTTGTGGTATTTTCTCAATTTATTACATTTTTACCATATATACTGAACTACCAAAATCAGTAGAGTGTCTTTTTCAAAAGATAAAAAGTTGCTTGGAAGGTGGACAAATGTTAATGTTTATATGACGTCAAGCTTACTGGAAGCAGCATGGCATGTGACCGAAATTAATGAATTCTGTTGAACAAGATGTTTTTAAACAGAGCATACTGCAGTACTATCACATTCATTTCACACTCCATTCAAAATTAATATCTTGTTCAACTGAATTTGTTTATTTCATTAATTTCTTTCACATGCTATGCTGCATTCCTGAACTTGATGCCATATAATTAACATCAACGTTTGACTGCCTTCCAAACACCTTTTTCTATTCTGAAAAAGACTCTTAGTGATTTTGGTTGTATTATGAGATTTTACAGTTTATATTCTGTTTATATTTTTGTAAAAACATTTCTCAAACTTATAATACTGGTAATGATTTTTTTGTAGGCACTATCTTGCTGTGATGTCAAGACAACAGCCAACAGCCAAGTGTCTCCTCCTCCTGACAGTTCATATAGAGAACAACAATGCCTTCCAAATAAAGATGGTTTAAGACTACAAAAGAAGCCAGGAAGGACAAGAAATAATGCCCCTGCGGTTAAAAGAACAAAGATTAATTCACACAGGTGCATTATAAGTGCTAAGTAATATTGCATGAAGCTCAGAGTATAAGATGAAGAAATATGCAGCCCAATTGATTTTTTGTGTTAAATAATCACCTAGATTTGTAACTGCTTTGGAACACTGACACCATCACCCAACTCACCCCTTGGCCCCACCTCACAATCATTTTTAGGACCACTTTTTGTTTGTTTGGAATCTGTTGAGAAAAAAATTGAGTGTGTGTAACTATGGTAAACATGATGTGTCTTTGTGACTAATTAACATCATAAGGCACACAGCTAAACCTCTTTTTAGACCAACCAACATATCTTGCCCCTCCCCTTCCAAATAAAAATCTAGTTGTGGCACTGTTTTGGAAATCCTCACATGGAAACAGACTGAAATACTGTCTGGTTATAAAATCACAAGCTTTACATGTACCATGTATGTACTGTACACCAACAGTAGTCTATAAATGTTCTTTCTTGTTTTGTTTTAGTAAACTTGTATTACCAGTGAGACCAGCTCCAAGTTTACCACCACCATACAACATGGAAGCAGACAGTTCAGTAGCAATTGGTAGCAGTAATCATTGCTCATCACCTACTCTGTGTCCCTTGCCAGATGATACTGATATGTCAGATGGTACTACTGGTGATCCTCTGTCTAACTCTGTTATGTCAATCAAAGTGGAAACTTATGAAGATCAAGATGTGTAAGTAGATAACCTGGATAATTAATATAAATTACACTCAGAGGACTATTGTGCCTTTTTGGCCAGATACTGTAGTTACAAATGTCGGTTTGAGTTCTTGAAACTTACTGTACATTTTAAACTCCAGCATTTAATACAAAGGCAAACATTATACTAGTCTTGAATGAACAAATACTACTGTATATTACAACAATTTGTAAGGTCAAGTCTAAAGATTTCAGCTTGGATTTTTTACTTCCTACATCTACACTGCCTCAGTGTGGATTTGTTAAATTTGATTGTGATTTGTTAAATTTGATTGCGATGTGTTAAATTTGATTGTGATGTGTTAAATTTAATTGTGATGTGTTACGCTGTAATTTACCTAATCATTATGTTATGCTTACCAAGTTCCCAAACTACTGTACCTGTACATAAACACAATCACAACCCTAGCATATTATATACATGTATGTACTGTGACTTTGCAAGTGAGAACTTTTGCTTTTCACACAATCTGATTGACTTGTTAGTCTCTGCACATGCACTATAGTCACCCTTGATGAAACCACAATGAAACAAAATAGCTATATAATTTCAATCAATCACCAGTTGGTCAGTTGGTCAGTCAATTTTAATTGGTTACCATACATGTATTTTGCAGTGTGTAAGTCAACATTGCATATAAGTCAACCCCTATTTTTGGGACCAGAAAATCGTAATTTTTACTTCAATACTCTGAGTACAGTATTAAGAGTTGAGTCCCTCAAATTAAATAAATACCAGACACAAACTAGTATCCACAGCAACTTTAATAAATACTTAAAAATAAAAATAAAAATATTTACAAACATTACAGTGAGTTTGCACACCAAACTTGCCCAACAGTAGAGTGTTTGGACTTTTTGGCAAAATCTACAATCTTCAACTTGAATCTTGTTTTGTAATTCCTTTGTTTTGACAGTGTATAGCGTAAAATGCATTGAATCATGTTTTTATTAAATGATGCATACATAGTGAGGACTGGGTACTTAAGTACAGGCATATTTCCAGTCCAGGGTTTTGTAGCCAAGTACAGGACATGTATTCCAATTTACAGTTAATGTTAGCTGACCTAGCAACTCAGTGTTTATAGAACAGTTGACTTTATGTAATTAGGGCAAAACAAACGTTTATTTCTAAAATTGTATTTTTAGGAATAGCAAAGTATGTGCTTTGTGTAACCGAGGAATGGAAACAAGAATGATGCAAGGTGTCTTGACAAGATATGATCCAACTGCTGAGTTTGATCCATTTCAACTCTATGACAGAATGCAGGCACAGAAAAACAAAGAACCTGATATTGTCCATGAAGAAACTCCTGTTGTTGTTCGCAGAGGACCAGGAAGACCACCTGGCAAGGGTCGAAAAAAGGGAACAGTTGTCAATGGTTTTTCAATTCTAGTGTCTAATCCTAATATGCCATTGGATATGATTCTCTTTGGGACAGCAAAGGAGAGAGAAATTGATGAACTATTTGAATCAACTGGCCATCCTTGGTGTCATACATGTTGTGCTGTTTGGTCAGAGGGAGTACAAGAAGATGAGACGTGTGTTAAATATGTTGATAAAATTGTTTTTCAAGCAAAGTTTCAGGTACTGCACAATATTCTATATATTTTAGTTTGATCTGTTGTTGCCCAAATACACAGTCAGCCATTTATATAATTTTAGATTTTTAGTCTGGTTAATGCCAGATGAATTTACATGCAAAGGGGAGGTTGTTTATTGGAGTATGGGTGGTGTGTGCTGTTAGTGCACTGCCTCTCACCAAAAGTTAAACCTGGTTAGACAGGGTTAGACTTAGTTCTTGGATGGATAACCACTTGGGAATTACCCCATTGTCAATCTTGGAACTAATGTGAATAGAGTTGTAACTGATCTCTCCTGTGCTTCAGGGTTTTTTCACTGGGTTCTGCGGTTTTCCTCCCTCTGTAAAATCAACACCTACATCTTAGCTGTGATTCGTGGTCTGAACTGTGTCGTATGGTGTTTTTTAAATAAAAATTTGCCTAAATTTCATGCCAACACTGTCAGGTTTTGCCCATGCAGTATGTGTTTCTTTCTTAAACACACGGGATACATGACACGACTCTGTACGCCTTTCACTAATTGTGGCCTTGTTTGGAGGAGCCTGGATATAATATCTGGAGCTGGTTGTATAAAAAGTAGTTTGAAATCCGAATTTTTAGCAACTTGCCAAGGAGTCGCCGGGTATAGTTAGCAAGTCAACATTGCAAAAGTCAACATTGCAAATGTTGCTGTCAATATTGCAAGGTCGCGCGGTAAAGAACATCCGGTTTGACTGTAAGTGTTTTATACAACTCACCCCAGCTTGTAGTTGGTCTTGGTCTTATTCATAACCCATATTTACACTGTACATAGTGTACGTTAAAGAATACTGCTCTCAGTTTCATAATCATCCACCAGTAAATAATTAATATAAAAACAGGTACGCAATGCGTACATGTGACTACCGCTGTTAAAATAAAGACACTTTTCAATTGAAATTTGAAAGCAATCGAGAGAGCAATCCAAATAATTCACTCGCTTTTGATTATTCCCCACAATTAACAACAACTCGAATACCTGGCAATATTGTCGACTATATAACCATATCTGACGAATACAACGTAAATGCGATTCAAAACAATCAATCAAGCAAGCAAGAAACATGTTGACATTACAGGGGGTATAAAAATAGAGTTCATACCATTCATAATAAAAAAATTAAAAAGGAGTGAGTATCGACCTGCACATGTGACTGTGTGACGGTAACGAATACGGAAACCGCGCACTCACATTGTAACCAAGTAATCTATCACAACAATCAGCGATTACGGAAATCGCCGAACTGTGGAACGGAGTAAAAAATTTCACTGCCACGCCTACAAACGTCAACGAATTTTGAAATAAATGAAGTAAACAAAGATGATGGCGCTCATTGTGGATTTTAAACAACATGCTATTGACAACATGCACCTCACAGATATGTCCAGTACATTTTTCGCTCAAAACCACCGCTAAAAACGTTTCCAACTGTTTGTCACATTTGTTTATCACGTTTATTTTAGAAACTTTCAACAAATGTCAACGTTTTCTTAGACGTTTGTGGGCGTGGTAGCGGTTCAAATATTTTACTTTGAATGGATTAGTGACTGAATTGTGGTTTAACTATTGAACTAGAGTAATACTATAATAGCCGAACTTTTGTTTCGATATGAACGACAAAAGCATTCGTATTCAGAGAACTTTTGGAAAATCCCGAGGCACAGGAGAGAACCAACAACTCTACTCACATGAAGCTAATGTGGTCACACATCCAAGTACTAACCCCGTCTGACCTAACCCCGTTCTTACCTAACCCCGTTCTTACCTAACCCCGTTCTTACCTAACCCTGTTCTTACCTAACCCCGTTCTTACCTAACCCTGTTCTTACCTAACCCCGTTCTTACCTAACCCTGTTCTTACCTAACCCCGTTCTTACCTAACCCTGTTCTTACCTAACCCCGTTCTTACCTAACCCCGTCTGACCTAATCCTGTTCTTACCTAACGTTAACCCCGGCTTAACTTCACTGGTGAGAGGCAGCGTGCTAATACCACGTATCATCCGTGTCCCATGGACACACGCGGGCAGTGGTTTCCAAGTTAAGCAGCCAAACTATGCGAGATAACGGTGGTATAACAAGCTTTGAAAACCTTGCTGATTTCATTGAATCAGCTGTCGATCTAACGTAACGGCAAATAAAAACTAAAAAGGACTGAGTAACGATTTGTGACTCTGTGGCGATAACGAATACGGAAAACGCGCACTCACTTGATTTTCAATCTATTTTTATCATGTGCTGTAGATTCTAACTTTTTATTTATTTACAGAAATGTGACCATTGCAGCAATTATGGTGCCAGTGTGGCTTGTAATGATGAAAATTGTCCTAGAAAATTTCACTATACCTGTGCTGCAAGTGCTGGTTGCTTTCAGGTTAGAATTTACCGTATTGGAATTTGGAAATTTATATTACATATATTCTTAGCCCTTAGAATATAATGGAATAGAATGAAATAGAACGGAATAGAATGGAATGGAATAGAATAGAATGGAACGGAATGGAATGGAATAGATTGGAATGGAATAGAACGGAATAGAATGGTAGGGAATGGCATGGCATGGAATAGAATATGAAAACTGTATATTTCACGATGTTTGGGCTGAAAATGTGCTGGGTGGTATTGAAAAAATTACCCCTAGTGCGGCACGCGTCAAATTTGTGCCGGGTGGCGAGAGCCCAGCGCGGCTACATTTCTACAATTTAGTCTATTTTCACAATGGCCTTATAAGAAATGCCATTTATTATGTAACCCATAAAACGCGACTTACACAGGAAACGCCTGACATAAGACGCGAAACACTCGTATAAAAGGTACAAAGACTTACGTCTGCGTCTTACACAAGCCTCGGCTTGTTCAAAAACGCCGTATAAATGCATCAGATCGCGTCTTGTGTAAGCCGCGTCTTGTTCAAAAACGCTGTATATAAATGCATGAGATCGCGTCTTGTGTAAGCCGCGTCTTGTTCAAAAACGCCGTATAAATGCATCAGATCGCGTCTTGTGTAAGCCGCGTCTTGTTCAAAAACGCTGTATATAAATGCATGAGATCGCGTCTTGTGTAAGCCGCGTCTTGTTCAAAAACGCTGTATATAAATGCATCAGATCGCGTCTTGTGTAAGCCGCGTCTTGTTCAAAAACGCTGTATATAAATGCATGAGATCGCGTCTTGTGTAAGCCGCGTCTTGTTCAAAAACGCCGTATAAATGCATCAGATCGCGTCTTGTGTAAGCCGCGTCTTGTTCAAAAACGCTGTATATAAATGCATCAGATCGCGTCTTGTGTAAGCCGCGTCTTGTTCAAAAACGCTGTATATAAATGCATGAGATCGCGTCTTGTGTAAGCCGCGTCTTGTTCAAAAACGCCGTATAAATGCATCAGATCGCGTCTTGTGTAAGCCGCGTCTTGTTCAAAAACGCTGTATATAAATGCATGAGATCGCGTCTTGTGTAAGCCGCGTCTTGTTCAAAAACGCTGTATATAAATGCATCAGATCGCGTCTTGTGTAAGCCGCGTCTTGTTCAAAAACGCTGTATATAAATGCATCAGATCGCGTCTTGTGTAAGCCGCGTCTTGTTCAAAAACGCCGTATAAATGCATGAGATCGCGTCTTGTGTAAGCCGCGTCTTGTTCAAAAACGCCGTATAAATGCATGAGATCGCGTCTTGTGTAAGCCGCGTCTTGTTCAAAAACGCCGTATAAATGCATCAGATCGCGTCTTGTGTAAGCCGCGTCTTGTTCAAAAACGCTGTATATAAATGCATGAGATCGCGTCTTGTGTAAGCCGCGTCTTGTTCAAAAACGCTGTATATAAATGCATGAGATCGCGTCTTGTGTAAGCCGCGTCTTGTCAGCTCTCGTATATATAAACGACTCTAATGTGCCTGAACATTCGTTAATGTTGCATGTGCGTGAATTGATGAGGTGAAGTCAGAAATTCATTTGTCAAACATTTGCTTCATATTGTTTTTCTATTTTAATGTAGGATGTAAAAACAAAAACAGTTTTATGCACCAACCATTTGAGCAAAGCAGAAGAACTTGGTAAGTATTTTGAAAAATACTTACAAAATAAAAACAAAACAAAATAAAATGAAGTATATACTTATTGAGTTATTAATGATTAAGTTGCATCTTCTCCTTCCATATAATACTGGATAATTTAAACAGTTTAACAATTTAAACAGTGTATGTTTATGATAAGTTGTACGTCGTATGTACATGTAGTGCATGTGGTAAGTTTGTGAGCTTGATGTAATGTAACAGACGTTTAGACGTTCGTCAAGCTCAATTACTCAGAAAAGATATCTGAGCCCCAGACAGTGTCCGAACCTGCAACCTGTAACCGGTCATTAGAAGGTCATTAGAAGGTCATTACTCAGAAATCTTTAGTATTTGAGTAATTTGAGTAATTGAGCTTGACGGACGGACGTCCAAATCGTCTGGACTTTTTATTCTTGATTTTAAGTGCAAAAGTTGTGTTTTTCAGCAATGTCTCCTGAGTTACAATTTTATCTAATAATTATGCTAAGGACACAACTTCGTTTTTAATACTTGTAGTTGGCGATGATGCAAACTGTTCTGTGTGTGATAAGATTGGAGATATAACACAGCAATTATTTTGTTGTAATTGTTGGAGACATTATCATGGCAAGTGTTTACAGCCTGAAGTGGAAGTCTTACCAAGTACTCGCATGGGTTGGCATTGTCCTCAGTGTAAGATCTGTGGTGATTGTGGGTAAGTATGCTACTGTTGTTGTTTTTTCTATGTTTCAGAACTTTGTTTGAAGATTTGTGAAAAATGTGGGAAAATAGTCTTTTTTTATACTCTCGGCTATACTGTATGTTCATGGAAACAAAGTCAGTTGAGAAAGTGCTGGGTGGCGTGTGCTGTTAGCGCGCTGCCTCCCACTGCTGTAGTCTAAAGTTAAACCCAGTTGGACGGGGTTAGTACTTGGCTGGGTCACCGTCTGGGAATAACCCCGTTCTCAAGCTTGCGACTCATGTGAGTAGAGTTTAGTGGTTTCTCCTTTGCTTCGAGGGTTTTTTGCCGGGTTCTCTGGTTTTTCTTTTTCTCCCTCCGTAAAATCAACACCTAGGTCTTAGCTTGTGATTCGTGGTTTGACATGTGTGTCATAAATGTGTCGTATGGCGGCTGCCAGTGCGCCTTTAATATGCCTTCGACTCTGCCACTTGAAATTTAATATGTAAATTGCTCTTGAAAAGCCCGTTTGTGGGAAGAAGTAATTAAATTTGTATTATAATTTCTTGAATGTTTGCATGGTGACGAATTGTAATGGTAAGCGAGAATTTGTACATTTATTATTTCATCAGATCAGGCTTTCATCTTTCTTTGAACTGTCTTTCATCAGGCTTTCTTTAAAGCAATTTTTACTCTTTCATCAGGCTTTCTGTAAAACAATTTTTACTCTTTCATCAGGCTTTCTGTAAAGCAATCTTTACTCTTTCATCAGGCTTTCTTAGTTTCTTTAAAGCAATTCTTACTCTTTCATCAAGCCCGGGTCAACAGGTCGAAAGCTCAGCAATAAACGTGATGTTACCGCAAATTCTCGCGTACTATTAAAGTCGAAAAATACTGTTTTGTTTTATTTGTACACGTACATTGTGTACATCTATAACAAGGGTAAATATCCTGCAACAAATGTTGTCAACAAATAATGCAGAACAACTTAATTGATTTGCAATGTAATATTGTTGTGATATACTGTATACAGGTTGCAATAATATGATGTTTATATTAAATAAAGCTATGCTGCATCACAAGTAATATTTTGCTGGCACACTATTTTATCAAACGTTTGCGTCCTCATGCAATTGTATTGCAACATTTTTTCCGCTCCAGAATGAAAAGAAGGAACTTGTAACAGGATCTTTATTTGTGCGTCTTTACAATGAGTCTTATGCATGTCATTACTCGATGTGAAGTAATGATCGATCTTGCTTTTGTTATGAACAGTGCAACTACTAAATTTAGTTTTCGTTTTTTGTTTTTTTTCTCAAGTCACTCTGGTGATGACAGTAAGATGTTGGTGTGCGACATTTGTGACAAAGGCTATCATTTATACTGTTTAAAACCACCTATAGCTACGATACCAAAGAACGGGTGGAAATGCGAGGTAAGAAGTTTAAACACATGCATTAACTTTTAGGGCATAGTTTGATTCTGTCTCGTACCCAGGCGTCTTGGGAGGGGCGCGCGCGAAGGGGCTGATGGGAAGAGGGCACGGGTTCAATCCCATCGCTCCTTGCGCGCTCCTCCTTTCAATCGCGCCTGGGTACGAAACAGAGTTTAAGTAGACACGAGCCAATAACTAACGTTACCGTTTCGGTGAGTCAATTAATGGTAGGCATGTTAAAACGAAAATTGTTTGCAACTGATCCGCGTTTTATAAAGTTCTAATACCTAAACTGTTGTTAACATACTAAAACTATTTTTTGCCCGTCGTGCTCGTCTTCCGTCAAGATAGGTATATTTTTTAAAGCATTGTGCGTTGAAGCTGGACTTAAACCCTTTTAAAAACGTTTTAAGTAAAACTACTTAGGCAAGCCCTACAATAAACTTACTTTTCTAATGTTGTTGTGTAGAATTGTCGTCGTTGTCAAGACTGTGGTTCAGTGAGGCCTGGATCTGGAGCCACATCAAGATGGCATCTAAACTACACTGTTTGTGACAGTTGTTACCAACAAAGAAACAAAGGTCTTTCTTGTCCACTCTGTGGTAAAGCATACAGACAATTTACAGATATACCCATGATGCAATGTACTCATTGTGAAAAGTGTGTTCACACCGAGTGCGATGACGCTGCTCAGGATATGGTGCCATATAGATGTACTAATTGTAGACTGCTCTTTAAAGATGAGGTAGGTTTAGGGTTTACTTTCTTTAGAGGATCCTAATCAGCTAACGCTCTCACACAATCTCGGGTTCCAGTAATTACGGCCATTTTACATTTGCCAGTATTCTTCATTTGAATGTAATCTGTTGCAATCCTTCATAATATTTAATGAATAATTTGATCATTTATCCAATGAGGCACAGCGTCAGGTATAAAATTGTGCTTAATTAATAGTTTTTCGCGAAATAAAAATGATATTCGTGTGCAGGGAAAAGGAACTATTCTCAAAACATTAAAGAAGTAAATCATTAGTGCATTTTCTTTCGAATTACTTTAGTCCAAATTTTGTAATGTGTGATATTCACCATCATTTTAATCATATTGACTTGAATTTGTCCCCAATTTGCATTCTAGTGACACTGTCTTTATCAGCCATGCTGGGCATACGATTTACTTAGTAAAAAACCCCTTAGAAATTAAGAAGTCACATTTGCAATCCGTTTCAATCTTGTCCAATTACTTAGTTCTTTTCTTCTTGTTTAATTTAGCCAATGACAAATGACGTGAAACCAACGTTTGAGGAGAAACCGTGTTTTGATCAAGAACATATGTTATCTCCGAATCAGGTTCCTAGCAGCGAGGTTATGCTATCATCAACATCAGATCCCAGTCTTTCAGCGCTAGATCTTCCAATTAATCTTGATTTAGAGCCTAATATGGGCATGGATTGTAGCGTCGAGTCTGTGGATTCTTATGACTTGGGAGAAAAACTACCATTTGATGAAGAGATGGAAGTAATTATAAAGGGAGATGATGATTTTCCAACTTCGTCTCAATTTTCTGATTCTCTGACGTCAAGAACTCCTATTCTCAAGAAACCTGGCGTTGTTATAGTAAAACCAAGTGGGAAACGAAAGTTGGGGGTACGAAAGGTTAGTTGGGGATCACAAGGGGTTGCGTAATAGAAAAACATGAACGGCAGATCTTCACAAGATATGCAAACACAAACGGAGTATTGTACATTTCTACTTAAAAAACTGATGCATGGATGTTCATTTTATGCATTATTTAAAAAATATATAAACTGTTTTAGCTGAGAAAATTAAACGAAAAGTTTACGTAAATCAGGACGGTTCTCTTACCGATTTACAGATACATGTAGATTAAATATTAATTTCCTTTAAATTTTCTTCATGAATTATTCCTATATATTACCAGAGTATATTTGGGATTATTTTGCACATTTTTTCCAAATACTCGCCATTGAAAGTTGATAATATACATATAGCAGTTATAGCAGTCGTTTGTTTAATCATTCTCTCTTCTGACAAATAAAATCGTCTGGCGTTTAGACTGAGTAAAACGTAAAAAGGGACGGTTTTTTTGCCATCTCAGTCGTCAATAGTTGAAGAGTACATTATATCATTCTCGCCTGGCGTTTAGACTGAGTAAAACGTAAAAAGGGCCGGGTTTTTTGCCGTCTCAGTCGTCAATAGTAGAGTACATTATATCATTCTCGCCTGGCGTTTAGACTGAGTAAAACGTAAAAAGGGACGGGTTTTTTGCCGTCTCAGTCGTCAATAGTAGAGTACATTATATCATTCTCGCCTGGCGTTTAGACTGAGTAAAACGTAAAAAGGGACGGGTTTTTTGCCGTCTCAGTCGTCAATAGTAGAGTACATTATATCATTCTCGCCTGGCGTTTAGACTGAGTAAAACGTAAAAAGGGCCGGGTTTTTTGCCGTCTCAGTCGTCAATAGTAGAGTACATTATATCATTCTCGCCTGGCGTTTAGACTGAGTAAAACGTAAAAAGGGACGGGTTTTTTGCCGTCTCAGTCGTCAATAGTAGAGTACATTATATCATTCTCGCCGGGCGTTTAGACTGAGTAAAACGTAAAAAGGGACGTTTTTTTTGCCATCTCAGTCGTCAATAGTTAAAGAGTACATTATATCATTCATTTTTTTTCCAGCCGAAGCAAGGAGGAGGATCAGGGAGAAAGAGAGTTCGACATAGTAAATCTGGTCGACCTGGAACCAAAGTTAAGAGCAAAGGTGGACCCCAGCTTCTACCAGAGAAAGAAAACGTGGTAAGTTTTGACCTCGCATTTGCTTGTTAACTGTGGCATGTCGCGGACTCCGCCAGGGGTTTGGATAATAATTTTTATAATACTAATTTTTATACCTGACCCTCATTTTTTCAAGTTTGACGCCGCCATCTTGGGTGTTCTATAAATAGTGACGCCTGTTCGAAGCGTAAACAATTTTTATTTAAATAAATATTGATGCACTTTTGGTTTGTTTGTCTGTCTGTGTCTGTGTCTGTCTGTCTGTCTGTCTGTCTGTCTGTCTGTCTGTCTGTCTGTCTGTCTGTCTGTCTGTCTGTCCGTCCGTCCATCCGTCCGTCCGTCCGTCCGTCCGTCCGTCCGTCCGTCCGTCCGTCCGTCCGTCCGTCCGTCCGTCCGTCCGTCCGTCTGTCCGTCTGTCTGTCTGTCTGTCTGTCTGTCTGTCTGTCTGTCTGTCTGTCTGTCTGTCTGTCTTCTTCGTGAAGGTCTGGGTATGAGGCGCATGGAGAACGTGCTTATCTGAAACATTGTTTGGCAGTGTGCGAAATATTGGAAAGTAAAATATGAAAAGCAATAAGGCCGCCATGATAGTCCCTTTAATTTTGACTTTCGATCAACGACGCAGTTCATTGCCATGATAAAATTATTATTTTTTATCGTTCTTTAGCTGAGTGCTGTAAACAATACAGAAGATCTAAGTAAACATTCAGGAGACAGTTTAAAATCCAGTTTGGTTTTGTTCGCAGCGGACGACCATAAGATGAAGACACAGGTACTTAAAAACAACACATGAATAACTTTTCACTATGGTTAACCTTCTGTATTATCGCAGTAGGCAGGAATTTTTATTTTATTCTTAATATTGTTAAAACTTTGTCTTGCAGGACATGTGTCGGTGCTGTGGCAGTTTTGGCAAGGGAGCTGAAGGACATTTAATACCTTGTTCACAATGTGGCCAGTGTTATCATCCTTACTGTGTCAATGTTAAGGTAGCTTTTCTTTTCTTCACTCTCAAGTGTTGACTCACTCCTCACTCTCGGAACATTCTGTAGTTTTCGCCTGCAGACAAAACAAAACGGCGGCCAAAACGGCGGCCAAAACGGCGGCCAAAACGGCGGCCAGTTTTGTTTTGTTTACTGAAGCAGGAGATTGTGTTGATAAACAAGGCTTATGTATTTCTTTGAGTGTTTGCATGGTGACGAATTGTAATTATAGTAACTTTTGATTATATAATGTGAGTCAACATTATTTTGCTCTGACAGTTAAGGCCTGAGTCAGCAGATCGAAAGCTAAGCAACCAATAAACGTGATGTTATCAAAAATTCTCGCTTACTATTAAGGCTAATACAGTAGAATAACGAGAAAAGTCAAAACAAATATGGATTTTTTTGGGGCAGAAGTCAATGTTCTTGGAGGTCAATACAGAGAGAGGTTGAAGAATACGTTAGGTGATTTACCTGCGATAAAATACATGTATGCGAATGACGCTGACATTTTGGAGTAGCAGAGCGATTTATGACCGAAATAGAAAATTAAAATTCTGTTTAACATACAGCTGTGACGGTAGTCTACAGCTGATTTCCGCTCATTGTTTATTTTCAATTTCTTTTTTGTTCCAGATTAATAAAGTGATCATCTCAAAAGGTTGGCGTTGTTTGGATTGTACATTCTGTGAGGGATGTGGCAAGGGCAGTGACGAAGCTCGTTTGTTGCTATGCGACAGTTGTGATATTAGTTACCATACCTACTGCTTGGATCCTCCGTTAGATCATGTTCCTCACGGCGGATGGAAATGCAAATGGTAGGAGAGCTAAGGATATTGTACTAAATATAGAGCTAAATATGGAAATCGTTTTTCCTCGCGTGTTCGATGACTCCACCGGGCTTGTGAAACAATACGAAATATTTGAATAAGAATAGGAAGTCATGGCAATAGGTGTTCCTAAAATATTGTTGCTATTCATTTCCGCTGTCTGACATGTTCCAGTTGATTGAAACTCGTTAGACAAGTTCTTGTTTTGAATTTTGTGATTCCTATTGGCTGGTCAAGAATCAAGAGCCAATCAAATTTAAAACAGAAAGTTATGAAATAAATCTCATGAAATGAATTGGTAAAATCGAGCAAATCAATTGCAACGATATTTTAGGAACACTTCTATTGCCACAACAGTAAGAGGTGAACTAATATGGCCACCATTTCATTGTTTCTGTACACCAATATGGCCGCCATTTCATTGTTTTTGTACTCCAATATGGCCACCATTTCATTGTTTTGGTACACCAATATGTCCGCCATTTCATTGTTTTCGTACACCAATATGGCCGTCATTTCATTGTTTCTGTACACCAATATGGCACCATTTCATTGTTTCTGTGCACCAATATGTCCGTCATTTCATTGTTTCTGTGCACCAATATGGCCGCCATTTCATTGTTTCGGTACACCAATATGTCCGTCATTTCATTGTTTCTGTGCACCAATATGGCCGCCATTTCATTGTTTCTGTGCACCAATATGGCCGTCATTTCATTGTTTCTGTACACCAATATGGCCGTCATTTCATTGTTTCTGTGCACCAATATGGCCACCATTTCATTGTTTCGGTACACCAATATGGCCGTCATTTCATTGTTTCTGTGCACCAATATGGCCGCCATTTCATTGTTTCTGTACACCAATATGGCCGTCATTTCATTGTTTCTGTGCACCAATATGGCCACCATTTCATTGTTTCGGTACACCAATATGGCCGCCATTTCATTGTTTCTGTGCACCAATATGGCCGTCATTTCATTGTTTCTGTACACCAATATGGCCGTCATTTCATTGTTTCTGTGCACCAATATGGCCACCATTTCATTGTTTCTGTGCACCAATATGGCCACCATTTCATTGTTTCTGTGCACCAATATGGCCGTCATTTCATTGTTTCTGTGCATCAATATGGCCGCCATTTCATTGTTTCTGTGCACCAATATGGCCACCATTTCATTGTTTCGGTACACCAATATAATATGGCCGCCATTTCATTGTTTCTGTGCACCAATATGGCCACCATTTCATTGTTTCGGTGCACCAATATGGCCGCCATTTCATTGTTTCTGTGCACCAATATGGCCGCTGTGACGTCAGATATAAAACATCTATAGTGCAAGTATGGCAAAGGTAAAAATCATGCTATTTATAGCTTGTGCTATGCAGCCTGGCTCTTTATGAATGCAAAAATTTAAATATGTTTCGTGACTCTGCCTTAACTGTATTTAATATTATTATTAATAACAATTATTATTAATAATTGCCCCTCCCTCCTCCAGAAAGGACAAGAAGTAATATATCCAACACGAGTCAGTGTTCTTCCTCCGATTTCTAAATACAGCAAAGCGGGTTGAAAATACGAGGCGAAGCCGAGTTTTTTTAACCCGCTTGGTTGTATTTAGACATCGGAGGATGAACACTGACGAGTGTTGGATATAGCTTCTCAAACGGATCAATATTTTAAGAGAAAATCGACCTCAACGTTTGCTAAATTTGACCGTTATCTTCCTCCGATTTCTAAATACTGATTAAATATTGATTTCTTTTGAATTTTCCTCATGAATTATTAATGAGTTTGAGAAGAAAGTTTACCAACGTTCCTTGGTGCTGTAAATGTCGTTTAATTGTTGTTTAATTATTTGATTCACCACTAACAATATAATATTTACAAGTCTAGATAGATATTATTAATAAGAAAGTGGCAAGGAAACCTAAAAAAGAAACCATTTGGCTTATGTAAATTTAGGCTTCCTTAGTAATATGTATAACATAAAGTATACGATTCTGCTACCGCATAAGTACGAAAGAGACTAAATTAAGGTGGCTCGACAGTCTAAATCATGAGAAATTACGTATTTTCTTAATGAAAAGTTTTGCACAGATCTCACGAGCTTCATTTTAGTTCATTGCACAGCTCTTGTGGTGGTCTTGATTATTGAAAAGATTTATACTTGTAGCGCTTGCGTATCTAGAGAAATTGTGTTTGTGGTAAGCGACATATTTTATGCAAATTAGGTTTTCTGCATTTACTGGAAACACGATTTCTTCACTTAGGTGAATCAAGATCACCACTAGAGCTGTGCAATGAACTAAAATATGAAGATCATGGGACCTGTGCAAAACTTTTTATGGGGGGAAACGATAATTTCTTGTGATTTAGACTGTCGATCCACCTTAACAAATTAGATCAACCATACATACACACATATAGCTGTATACGCATATGCATGTACAGTGTATATACAATTGATATACACTATAATACTACTAATTATCATAAAGGAATTTTGTTAATATTTACTTTAGTAATACCAAACGTTGACTCAGCTTTGGCGTGTTCTTTCTCAATTTAGGTGCGTAGTTTGTACACAGTGTTCAAGAACAACCCCAGGCAAGGCCTGCAAATGGATGTCAAACTATACTTTATGTGGACCTTGTGCAAGTCTTGCAACTTGTCCAATATGTAAAACGGCGTATAAAGTTGACGACCTGATGATTCAATGCACTGAATGCGAAAGGTAAGATGAATAGAGAAATGTGAAAGATAGTGCAGTGCTCTGACCACTGAGTTACGGAGGCCATTGTCAAATGCTTAGTCAACGAATTCTGTATTTTCTGTATTATTTGGCATTTCACTCAATTAAACTGCATGTTCCATGGATTTTTGGTCAAGGGAAAAACTGAGTATAAGAATATATACATTTTAGAACCAAACCGGGACATGAAAATACAACATCAAGGCCTTCCCGCTAGGAATTGAACCCACGACCGTGAGATACCAGTGCAGTGCTCTGACCACTGAGCTCCAAGGGTTTTTAAATCTCGGTAAAAGCCATCGTCGAGTATTTGAACTAGTTAAACAACAGAATTTGCATATTTCAAGAGTACTTTGACGGAAAATTTTGAAAGTTGTGGTTGATTATTCAGTTTGAGGATTAATAATAATAATAATAACACTTTATTTAGCCAGGGTTATTAGCCAGGGTTATTAATTACAAGCATAATTTTCATCTAGGCCCTAATTAATTGGAAACCATAGTCCTGACTCCCTAGAATTAAATTGTGAACATCGGTTAAATTGGTTGATTGCTTCATTATACCAAAAATACAATGTGTTCAGTAATAGTGCAGGTGAAATAACCTTTATTTCAAATCATATGAGTCAATACAAAATAATAAGAAAACATGAACGTAGTTTGTTTTTTTATCTGTTTAGGCTATTGTAATTTTAATTATTTTTCTTAAGTTAAGTTTGTAGACTTTTGGCTTGTTTTTTTTTTTGTTATTTTATTTTGCGGTTTTTTGT
Source organism: Paragorgia papillata (assembly GCA_035771165.1). Classification (NCBI taxonomy): domain Eukaryota; kingdom Metazoa; phylum Cnidaria; class Anthozoa; order Scleralcyonacea; family Coralliidae; genus Paragorgia; species Paragorgia papillata. The sequence goes on from JAWNZC010000265.1 coordinate 3,042,917, forward strand.
ACATCTTCGTAATTTTCTAAAATACTTCGTTAATATTTTTACGTCGTTTTTTTTTTAAGGTGGCTTCATGCTTATTGTGACCAGTTTTCGAAAGAAGAAGATGTTGAACTTGCTGCAGATTCAGGCTATAAATGCTATTTTTGTCGACCAAAATCTCAAAGTTTCTTCTCCATCACGACTACTAGTTCATTATCTACGAGCCCACGTTGGATTCAATCAACATTTAATTCAGTCGCGTCATTTTCATCGTATTTTACTTCGGGCTTTGGCACGTTCGGTAAGTCGGAGAAGATAGTGCATACTTCATCCCACAATTTTTTTGAAATTAAGGATCATATATTTTGTGGTTTTTAGGTCCCTCGTCACCAAAAGCCACTGCTGTCCATCATTACCACCCAGGTCCTGGAAGAAAGCCTTTGCATCCAGTTCAAAGACACACGTCAAATGGTACTGTTGAAATGAGTCTGGCTAGTCGAATAGCTTTAGGAAACACTGGAGAAACATGTTCACCTGCAAAAATATTTCTAACAGACAACGGGAAGAAACATATTCACGAGACGAAGAGACATCATAATCGAATTGTCAAAAAGAAAGTTAAAAAGCATAAAGTAAAGACAAGCGGATCAAAGAATTTAGTGACCAACATAGAAAGACAGCCAGCTTTCCAGCCTCCGCAATTTGTACAATCTTTGCCAACGTTTACGAATACCATTTCTGAGCAACAACCTTCTGGACAAAGTGTAGAATGGGTAAGTTCATTGACAGGTGCTCACTGTGGTATATTTTGTTGGTTGGTTGCTTTGTTGATTGATTGATTGATTGATTGATTGATTGATTGATTGATTGATTGATTGGTTAGCTGGTTAGTTTTGTCGGTTGGTTGGTAGCAGGGGCGTAGGAACCGTGGGGAAAACGGGCCATGTGCCTCCCCCCACTTTGTCATGAAGTGCCCTTTTTTCAACAGAAAGTGCCCTTTTTATGATAAAACATGGGTTTCAAGTGTCTTTTTGAAGTCTTACCCACTGAATAAAGTGCCCTTTCGAAGCTGTGCCCCTCCAAGATCAACTTGCTTCCTACGCCACAGGTTGACTCGTTCGTTCGTTAGTTTGTTTTGTCGGTTGGTTGGATGGTTGGTTGGTTGGATGGTTGGTTGGTTGGATGGTTGGTTGGTTTGATGGTTGGTTGGTTGGATGGTTGGTTGGTTGGATGGTTGGTTGGATGGTTGGTTGGATGGTTGGTTGGTTGGATGGTTGGTTGGTTGGTTGGATGGTTGGTTGGTTGGATGGTTGGTTGGTTGGATGGTTGGTTGGATGGTTGGTTGGTTGGTTGGATGGTTGGTTGGATGGTTGGTTGGTTGGATGGTTGGTTGGATGGTTGGTTGGTTGGTTGGTTGGTTGGATGGTTGGTTGGATGGTTGGTTGGATGGTTGGTTGGATGGTTGGTTGGTTGGATGGTTGGTTGGATGGTTGGTTGGTTGGTTGGATGGTTGGTTGGATGGTTGGTTGGATGGTTGGTTGGATGGTTGGTTGGTTGGATGGTTGGTTGGATGGTTGGTTGGTTGGTTGGATGGTTGGTTGGTTGGATGGTTGGTTGGTTGGATGGTTGGTTGGTTGGTTGGATGGTTGGTTGGATGGTTGGTTGGTTGGTTGGTTGGTTGGATGGTTGGTTGGTTGGATGGTTGGTTGGTTGGTTGGATGGTTGGTTGGATGGTTGGTTGGTTGGATGGTTGGATGGTTGGTTGGTTGGTTGGTTGGTTGGTTGGTTGGATGGTTGGTTGGATGGTTGGTTGGATGGTTGGTTGGTTGGTTGGATGGTTGGATGGATGGTTGGTTGGTTGGTTGGTACTAGATAGGTAGGTTGGTTGGTTGGTACTTGGTAGGTTGGCAGGTTGACTTTTTCTCTGCCTAGTTTGTTATCTGACTGCTAGAAAGCCTGAAAATGTTTAATCTATTTTACTAAATATTTCCATGTTTTTTTCTTTATAGAATCTTGTCAATCAGACAGCTGTTAGAAAACCAGCAACGAAGAAACGTGTGGATGCAACTAAAGTGAAGCTTTCCACTGCTAAAGATGCTCAGTTACAGAAAGTACAGGTATAAAACAACGTAGAGCTGGTTGACTTTCAAATTGAAAATCTATTGATATTGACAATTTTCTTTTAAATTTTTAGGAGGATTTTTTTGGTCGAAGTTTGTTGATGTCGACGTCAAATATGGAAAACTTGATTCGTCCTCAGTCCTCCACGCCATTAATTCCAGATCATAGCGTGAGAGAAGCTACCAAAACTCCAGTACTTTCTAACAAACCACTCAATACTGCTAGGTCTGTATCTACATATCATTTTATTTTAATCAAACCTGTCCTTTTAAGTAATATATACAATATGAGCGAGAGCTGAGAGCTGTATGGGCATTTGCAACGCGAGCCGAAAGTGAACCGATGAAAATCCCATACAGTTCGGACGCGAATATTATTTCGCGAATATATTCACAGGTTGTCAGACATGTTGTTGCATACTATTATTTGCTTATTGTATATATCTTTTGAGGAGGTGTTTTGGTTTGGGTTATTGTGTTTATTTACAGGAGGTGATCTCATACGAGAAGTGTACCTCTTTACGTAGGTTCTCCCTACTGGAAGTGTTCTCTTATGGGGGTGTTCTTCTACGGGAAGTATCTACCTACGGGATATCCTCTCTACCGGAAATGTCCTCTTACGGGAGGTGTCTTTTTATGGGAGTATCTTCGTATGGAAAGTGTTTTTCTACGAGAGTTATTTACGTACAGGGATGTGTTTGAGATTAAATATCTGATTGTACTGCATGTTTTTGTTTATTATAGTTGGCCGACAACAACAACTACTACCAGTGCTGCAGCTGCTGTTGTAGATCCTTTACATCAATCAGATGATCTAAATATTCCTGACCCAGATGCTTTAGTTAACCAGTTAGATTTGTTGGTCACAGCTGCTGAAGGTGAAGATATAAGAAAAGAAAGCCGTCCTACAAATCAAGGTATGACTTATATATTAATTTGATTTTTTTAATTAATGTAAGTTCGGCAATCAGCCAAGTTAACGTGTTTTGCCAACAATTCTTTTTATGTCAGTTAATAGAGCCATTTAAACGGGAGAAAATAAGTCGCAATTTAATTAATTTAATTAAGTCGCGAACACACCCGTATAGGCTCGTATAAATGGTCAATTTGTGCGGGACCAAAGTAAGTCGCGAGTAAAATAAGAACAGGCTTGAAACTTGAAAGCTAGTCCAAAATAAGTCGCAACTTATGAGAAATTGATCGTTTATACGAGTGTTTTCTCGACTTAAACAGGACGCGTCTTAATTAAGTCGCGACTTATTTTCTCCCGTTTAAATGGCCCTAATAATCCCTTCAAATGAAATTGTACATTTTTTTCATGGCTGTTAAAAGGGTTGCATTTTGGAGGGTTGTTAGCTTAGTTCCTAGTCCTTCCCGCAAACACAATAATTTTTCGGCTCTCATTTTGAAATTTGCTGGTGTAACGTGGTCCTATTCAAGACGTCTGCCTGGAAAACCGCCAGAAAAGAGCTATTTAGTTATTGACAAATCATTCCTGTATTTAGCTGCACTGTGTAACAACTAAAGGCCTGGCCAAACGCTTTCAACATTTCATTCAACATTGTTCAACATTGTTGAATTCAACCGTGATTCAACATGTTGAAAGCGTTTGGCCACCCTGTTGAATGATGTTGAACGTTGTTGAATGGTGTTGAATGATGTTGAACGAAAATTTGAACATGTTCAAATTTTCGTTCAACATGCGTTCAACAATGTTGAACGATATTGCATGAAATGTTGAAAGCGTTTGGCCAGGCCTTTAAACTCGCTGGTGGATCAAGTTCGTTAGCGTAGGATTTAGCCTGCGTAGGATTTAGCCTGCCTACAGACTTCCCGCAGACTTCGCCCGTTTCCGTTCCGTAGGATTAGTTTATTTTTGTTTGGATTGTGATATTATAAAATAGTCTCGCAGACAGCCATCTTGAACGAAGCCTGGTTACACAAAATATTATTGTGCTTCCCACACCCAGTATGCGTAACTGAAGTTATCCCAGGAGACACATGTGACTTCTAACCTTTAACGCTAAAGGAATTCTAGGGACTATGCCTAAATACTTGACTGGAGACATTTTACCCCATGGGCGCATGAGTGGAAGGGCGAGAGTAATTTATTTTCGCGATTATTGATATGAGGTTTCTGTCTAATACTGTAGGTTTGCACTCTTACAATTCAGAAAGACTGATGAGCGGCAGCACAAGTAATGCATATACTAGTGACGCTATGGACACCTCAATTAACCACCATCCTCCTATTCACGATGCTGGAATCCATTCATTGAGCTCAGAACAACGACGACAACCACCACACGAGCTTGATATTGTTGTTCCTTCAGGAGATTTACCTATGGTCGATAGCAAGGATATTGAAGATTTTTTTACTGGAATAGAGAAAGAGTTAGACCAACGAGACACAGGAATTATAAGATCTGATCCATTGTTAAGTTCAGCCGGTGTACATGCAACATTAACAGCAAGCCCAGTCACTCGTCCTCCCCCTCCTCCTTATCCGGGTACTACACACGCCATAGATGAATCGTATCCCAACACACACGAACTTTCTGATACCACGTGGGAAAGTCAAGAAAGACAAAATCATTATCGACAATCTGCAACACCTATTGGAAACCTTCCCTCGTACCAGGCTTCCACGGCCACTGGTTACCAAGACATGTCCACGTCAGAGATCAATCGTAGCAACAACAAGATTGGCCCGCGTGTTGAGCCAGAATTTGAACATATTTTAGAAGATGATTTTGGACCTCGTCGTGTTCGACCTGAGAGTCCCAGGGTTGATAGTCAGAAACAACTTCTTAAATGGCAAGAAGACGAAAAACTTGGCGCCATGGCAACTATTTCACCAGTTCTTTACGCTAATCTGAAATATCCGGACCTTCATGTCGAGTACCCTGGTAAGTGGACTAAAATTTTTGATATCTCTGACCCAAGAACCTTTAAAACTGTTTGTATTAAATGTCATTCGTGCCGTCTGGTTAACACGGTCGCCTCTAAGCCGTGTTGCCACTAATCATGTTAATTTAACTTGATTATCTGTTGGGTTCTTAATTTTCCTTTACTGTTCCGGGTTCCCGTTATTGGAGGTTTTGCCTCTGTGGGTATTCCCTGCCATTGTCTATGTATACGTCTGTTTTAGTGTAATTGTGTATTTTAGTTCAAGTCTTGTCTATAATTTTGTACTGGCGAAGCTTATAAATAAATAAAATAAAGAAATAATTCTAAAATTCTTGTCGAGCGCGAATTTCTATATGTCCTTATTTATTTCGATTTTCAGTTTTTGTGTGTTAATGTGTAGAACTAAGCGTTTTTACCTCTTGAGGGTAACATATGATAGTAGTTAGATAATGCAATAACGCAATGGTCCTTGTCATTCTGGTGCCCTCCAGTCTGTTCTGCGCATGTACTAAACTAATGTTTACATCTTTATTTACGCAAAAAAAATGCTGATACCTCATTCAAGATTGTAAGCCTTTCTTGCTTACCTTCATTACTTGAACTTGACGCAAAACATTTTCAGAAGTAGAAGAAATCCGAAGAGACATCCTCGCTGAATCCAGCTTGGTTTTCTACTATGAGCTGGGTAGTGGGTACTTCATGTAATTATCTACGAATGTCTTGTTTTGGAGACCCTTAAAACAAGGATCGCGGATCATGCGGAGAACGGACTAGAGGGCACCTTTAATGGAACTAGTTTGTAGGATTAATTGGAAAAACTATAGTGTTGATTTTATGGAGGAATGATAACCGCAGAACCAGGTGAAAAACCCTCGAGGCACATAAAAGAACCAACAACTTTACTCACATGAAGCTAAGGTAGTTGCCCATCCGAGTACTAACTTCATTCGACTGAGCTTAACTTCAGTGATGAAAGGCCGCGCGCTAACAGCTTGTGCCATTCATGCGAGATCGATGTTGTCGTGTTGTACAGTTAACTTATTGTTAACTTAACTTTTCTTTCTTTGTAGACTGGCCTCCCAGGTACAGAGCTATGGCAAGACTGTGGAGAAAACTTACTACTGATCAACGTGAACCTTACAGGGTAAATTAAATTCGACTCTTACTCTAACTCTACTCTAACTCTACTCCATTCCACTCCACTCCACTCCTCTCCACTCCACTCCACTCCACTCCACTCCACTCCTCTCCACTCCACTCCACTCCACTCCACTCCACTCCACTCCACTCCACTCCACTCCACTCCACTCCTCTCCACTCCACTCCACTCCACTCCTCTCCACTCCACTCCTCTCCACTCCACTCCACTCCACTCCACTCCACTCTACTGCGTGGCATTGCATTGTGTTTTACATTACACAATTAGATTACATTACATTTTAGTTTATTTAAATATGCACAAAATATAAGAATATATACTGTACGCAAACAAAAACAAGAAGTTTAGAATTGTCATGCCAAAACACGAACTTACACTCTTAAACTTTTTGTTTTACAGTTGAAAGCTAGAGATAACAGAGTGAAACTAAAAGATCAATCAAAACGAGTAAGTAAATTTATATATGGCAGCAGCGCTGAGAGGTCCGAATACGGAAATCCTGTAATTTGATTGGTTCATAAGGACATATATTATTTTTATTTGGACATATATTATTTTTATTTGGACATATATTATTTTTATTTAGCGAAAACTTTGTGAACGTGTTTAAAATTCTGATGCGTAATTACAATTGTTACTTTTAGGGTGTTAATGTGGCGTCTAAACTTACATCAAATAAAGAATCTGATGTAACTTCTACTAGCACTCGTGTCTTTATGGAAGCGCCGTCAAATCATGCGAACAGACTACAGGACGAACACAACACCCTTCCTGCGCTGAATTCTTCGAGAATTTCTAACGATAGAAGTATGAATGAAGCTTACTCTGAAGTTACACCTCGACGTCTTCTACCTGCACCATCTAATTCTCATGTTGTTAACAGTGCAGAAGAAACGCAACCAATTCATCTCACTGATCCTCAGAGTGTAGTATACCCATTTCCTAATCATCTTCCGCAGACCTTTCAACATTCAGCTCAACCGACGACGTTGCATGGAAACCACGCAGAAAATATGGTGGAAAGTGGTTTACTTTCACCCACAGGCAGTCACCTTTTATCTGATGAGCAAGCGAAGGCAAACAAAAACCAAAAGAAAAATCGAGTTGAAAAAGACAAAGAAAAAGAGGTCAGAGACAAAAAGAACCAAATCTGGCAGGAGAGAGAAAGAGAGTGGAAATTACTTCAACAGCAACGTCAGTTGGAAAATCGTAAACAACAACTACAACATCAAGACAGTTACCTTGCTCGCACCGACGCACGAAGAACTATTAATAATAATCGTAAAGCTGCAAGCAAAGTGCCTGATTGGAGAAAGAATACGACAAGAAACGAAAGTTTCAAACAAGATGATATATCACCAGAAGAGCAAGAGCAGTCTTATCCAATTACACCTAATGGCAATGACGATATACAGCAGTTTCAAACAAGTGCTTCTTTAGGTGACTCTGATTCGCATCAAAGCTTGGAAAACGAGACCTGTCAAGTACAAGTTATTGATCAATCGACATCGTCTCCATTTCGAATACAAACTGTCACAACGGCCACACTGGCGTCAGTTGAAAATACGTCACATTGGACCATAGAGTCACCTCATCATTCGGGACGTTCAACTCCACGAACGTCGACACCTCCACGAACAACGCCAAGACCTCCGCGAACAACACCGACACCTCCACGGACAACGCCGAGACCAGATCAAGAACTCGAACAGGCCTGGATCGAAAAACAACAACAACAGCAGCAGCAACAACAACAGCAACAACAACAACAGCAGCAACAACAGCAGCAACAATTTAATCAACAAGGTGTTGTGGATAATCGTCATGCTTTTAACCATTCTTCGTTATCCTTAGTTGTCCCGTCTGTTCATGACCCTTCCTCGCACGCAGTTGCAACTAAAAACAGTTCTCTCCAACCGCTGCCAAGGGAAACGTACAATATTCCGTACCAGTCCTTAGCAGGCGCGCCTCAGTTGATGTTAAGACCTGAGTTAGCTCCACCACGTCAATTTCAGGCGCAAAACGAACCTTCGATTCCTTCTAATTCTTTACTTGAACAACAGCAACAGCAGCAGCAACAACAACAGGTTGAACTTTTACAACGTGAACAACGCAAACAGTTAGTGAGAGCCCAACAACAGCAACAAGAATATTTACAAATGCAGTTTAAACAGCAACAACAACTAGCACAACAGCAATCTTACTCAGCTGGTCAACAACCACGCCAGGCAAACCAATTCACAGCAACGACGAAAGAAATGCCTGAGATTGAGAGCGAGGAAGAACATCAAGAACGCTTGAAATATTTGTACAGACAACGTCAAATGCAAAAACAACTTCAAGCTCAACAGTATATAATGCAACAACAAGCACCGTCCAGTTTATGGGTCAATAATCCACAAATGCTGCAAGGCTTGGCTCAAAGAGTTCCACCAGATACAGTTCAACAGCAAATTGTCCTTGAACATCAACGTACATCTCAACGTCACGATGTACGTCCAAACTTTGAGAAAGCATCTCATGATCATCAACTAGGAGTTACAACTCTTTTCAATCAACCAGGAGTTAATGGGCCGCCTATGGATCCGTCGTCCAGGTTCAATTTGCGCCCTCCAATTCCAAATAACGGTCTAGCAGTGCATGAAAACAACCATGGATTTGTGGCTACTACTCAAATCACACAGTCGTCTGTCACTGTTTCTCTGGCATCAACATTTGCAACTCCCACTGGAACAGTTAGTGTGACAAACTCGTCGAACAATAGCACTTTCTCTGAAACTGGTGGTCGCAAGAAAGATGGCAGAGCGACAAGTAAAAAGAAAGAGCGGAGAAGTTCTTCGGTGGAGAACCCAGTGCGCATGTCTCATCCAAAGAATACAGATTTAACGAACAATCGTGGTCTGTTGCCTCTGAGCGGTGAAATGTTGCAGGCATCGCAAACTGGTGGTTTAAATCATGGCAGAACCAATGAACACGAGAACTTGGCGGGCGACGATGCAAGTTGTGTTTCAGTGGAAGAAGGCAATGCCAGACGGACTCCAGGACACGCAGTTGAACCAATTATTGGAGGGAACGAGACAAGACGAGAGCATGAGAATCAAGGAACTGGTGACGAGTTGAAACCAAAATCACAAGCGTTAATTCATCCGTACGGCGGAGTTAGTCCTACTTTACAAGCAAATCAAACGAACCAACTAGTCTTGCCTTCGCCTCAGGTTCCTCTACCTCCACAGCAACAACACCTGATAATGCAAGCTCAACAACAACAGTTACTATGGCAACAAGCACATGCCCAGCTTCAACATCAGTATCAGATATTGTACCAACAACTACAACAGTTGCAAATACAATTACAACAAACTCAAGATCCTGCTTTACATCAACGAGTTCTTCGTCAGCAACAGCAACTTCAATTTTTACAAACGCAGATTCTCCAACATTGGCAACAAGGTCAGATTGTTGTACAGCAAATTCATTTACAAGCATTTGGATTGAACGCCATGTACAACCAGATGGATCCCACCCAACAAAAACAAATTCAGTTGTATCAACAAGAACTTATACGACAACAACAGCAATGGGCCCAGCAGTTTGGTGGTACAGTTCCATCTGGGCCTACTGACGCTTTGGGATTGCCACGTGTGTCTGGTCCCTATCCCGGCATGCCTCAGGAGGGTCGACCACAAGCTACTGAAGTAAGTATTATTTTTTTTTAATATTTGAATGAAATTTGAAATCTAAGAGATGACTTCTCTGAAGATTGCAGTCGCACAGGTTGCCGAATCGTTCGAGAATCTTCTTTTTATGAAATTTAACTCTACAGTTAACTTTTACATTAACTTAAGAAGATTAACATAACTAAGTATCACTTAACATAACTTAATATATCTTACCATAACGTAATTTAATTTAACATAACGCGAACTTTTGCGTCAATATTTTTCGTTTTTGCTTCTAGGAGAAACCGAAGCGAAACCGGCGAACTCGAGCCAAAGCGAAGAATCCAAAACATCCGGTCTCTAGTTTAGACGCTGTTTCAAATGTGACTTCACCTGTCGGTAACCATTCACTAATCGCTCCTGACCCAAATACCGTGACTAGCAATCCATCGTCTGTAACCGCTTCAACTAAACCACGAAACGTACGACCCAAGGAGAAAAATGCGAACCCCGAAAACCTAGAAATCAAACACCAAGAGAAGGAGATGCAGAATCATTTATATCACGAGCTGGAACAACGGCACAAACAACAGCTACAACAACAACAACAACAACAACAACAACAGCAACAAGAACAACTACAGCAGCAACAACAACTACAGCAGCAACAACAACTACAGCAGCAACAACAACAACAACAACAACAACAGCAACAACAACAACAACTACAGCAACAAGAACAACAACAGCAGCAACAACAACAACAACAACAGCACCACCAACAACAACAACATCTACAGCAGCAGCAACAACAACAACAACAACAACAACAACAACAACAACAACAGCAGCAGCAACAACAACAACAACAGCAGCAACCACAACAGCACCACCAACAACAACAGCACCACCAACAACAACAACAACAACAACTGCAGCAGCAATTGCAATTACAACAGCAACGTCAGCATCAAGTGCAACAACAACAGTTACAACAACAGCAACAGCAGCGACAACAGCAACAACTACAACAGCAACAGCAACTACAACAGAATCAACAACAAAAACCGCAACGACAACAATACCGAAACCAAACCCGTACTATCTCTCCTATGGATTCCAGCAAAGTTTTGAATGACCATGCACAGATCGTTTCACAGAGCGTTTACAGAACAGGTAATTCACCAACTTTTCTCAGACTTGGATTGGTCATTGTTCCATCTTGCCCTAGAACAATGACTGGGTATTGCTTCATAATAAAATGGCACAATGGCCAGTCCAAGCCTGACTTCTCTGCTAGTTGTAGTTTAAGAAAACAAACGTTCTTTTTCTTGTGCGACAAGCGAAATGACGTCTGTTCTTCAGGTTAAATGAAGTGCTAGGGTAATTAATTAGGGACCGGTCATTATTTGTAGCCAGAGTGGGCGCTGAAGAGAAAATACCTTGATCACAAATTTTTTTTAACCCCACCATTTTTAAAGAAAAATGTTTTAAACCCCACGACTGTAAAACGGAACTGCCAAAAGTAGAGGATGTTTTAAAGTGCCAGAGAGCATTAGCACACATTAATGCCTCCATTAAAGAAATGAAGAAAGTCAACGAAAAGCTTCTCAACAGAAAAATGGAATTGTACGACTTAGAATTGAAACCAAGACCCTGGGCAAGCAGCGAGATCTTATTTATAGAAACATATTCGGCTTTCCCCAAAGGTGGAAGATATAATCAATATAAGAAACTGAGTCAATAGCATATTTTTTTACCCCACCCTTTCCTCTATTAAATTTTCTTTTACCCCACCTCAGATGTGTTCATGTTTAGTTATCTCACCATTTTCTCTTCGGCCCCCACCCCCCGGCCATAAATAATGACCGGTCCCTTAGCTAAGTGCAATGCGAAATCTTATTTTATGTTCATAATTTAACAGATGATGATAACCATGTGGACATGGGATATGATAAAATGGTTACCAGTGGCAGTTCATACATCAACAGACATAAAGAAACACCCGACTTCGCCCAGAAACCTTCCCCCGTGTTGTCCCCTGTTGCTCATCAAGTTCCCTCTACACAATCTAGCCATGTTTCTCATAGAAACGAGATCAGTTTGGAATTACGTCGCAGTTTTCTTGGCAGTCCTGGCACGAGTGAAACAGAAAATGCTGTACCAGCTCTAAGAATTGTCGCGAGGATTGCGTCACCTGACAACACTACTTCAAAATCCGCTGATCATGGTATTAAGGGCACTGTCGTGAAGAGTGAAGCGCCAAAAGCACTTGAAAAACTTGAAATGATGGTTGCCGATATGGAGGACCAAGCGAAGAAAACTGAAGAAGAAGTTGCTCGGAAGTTTGAAGAACTACAAGCCGAAGAATCGTTATTGGAAACGTTTGCGGTTTGTAGTGTGAAGGAAGGCACAAACGAAGTTATGTTTCAACAACCAAATGGTCGAAGTGATGAAGATAATCAAGGTGTACTAACTGGCAATAACAATGATACAAGCAAAGAAAACCCAAACAGTAGCCATGGTTTACTATCGCACTTAAGACACCCAGCACCAATGAAACATCAGCTTTCCCCTGCTGTTCATCGCCAACAAATTGCAGAAGAAAGAAAACTTCTTTCGGAAAATCTTACAACAGAAAATCTCTCTGAAGTTGGTAACGTTAATCAAGAATCCAATACATCCCAAACATCTACGGTTGGTCATGAATTTGTTCCGGATTCGAATAACGATGATCATCCGAGTTTTTCCGTGGAAAGAGAAGTTGATTTTCCTCCAGTTCAACAACAAGAACAGGGACAAGAAGAAGAACAGCAGCATAGAAAACAGCAGTTGTTAGAAATTCCAAACCTTCAATACGAACTGAAGAAAAAGGAATACGAGGAGCAACAAAAGATCAAACGACAACAACAAATTGAGCAACGTGAGAAAAAGTTATCTGAAAAGAAACGTGTGAAAACTCCTGGAATTATTTCCGATGAGAAACACATCAAGAAGGATTCGTCGCGGGTTAAATCTGGGAAAAGTAAAAAGGTTAAACTAACTGATGAAGCAATTGTACAGTCTTTGAAAGAACTTCCTTCTCTTCAATTGTGTGAACCGGAATTCTTGATGTCTAGCTTAATCATACAGCCATCGATAAATGGTTTATCTAATGGTCAAACCATGTTCAGAGGTTCTTTTGGTCGATCCTATATTATTGGCGTAGATGATTATTATGCTAGTAAAGTTTTTCCTGATATTAAAGTCTGTCTGGATAATCCTCCTACTCCACCGACATCTTTACCACCTTCACCTCCGATGCCAGCAATGAATCCACTTGGTGGTCATTTGAAGGGACAAGGAATAAAAGATCAACGTGTGTATGACATGTTATCGGATCCTATCCAAGACACAGTGTCTTCATTATTTCCTACCCCACCTCATGGTGCTGACTCGATGATCAACACGGATATGAAAAGAGCTTTGCTTAAGGAAAGAATTACATCGAACAAGCTTTTAACTGTTGACAATTTAGGTCCATCGTCGTCGAGCAAGTTAGACGGCCATTTTGATCGCTCAGCAGTGAATCCTATGTTGACTGATAGCGGTTTAAGATCTGATAATTCCTCGCAAGAATATCCTCCGTTTGTCATCGATAAGGGATTGACTGTGCGCAGTAGAACTGGCAGTAGCCAAATGTCAAATGTCAACAACAATGATGTGAACAGAATTTATAGTGATGTCAATGTAACGTTAACAATTTCTGCAATCTCTGACAAGACTGTTCATGAAACTGTGAACGCTATTAGCAAATTAATTCATGCTGATGCACCACCCAAGCTGACTATTCAACCTTCAATTCAAGGTGTTTCTACAATTCTTTCAGACACGGACGAACGTGGTGCTAATACTCTAAGTAAACGATTTTCTCCGGGAAGTAATCTGGAGGAAAAACTAGTCACCACCCTCGGTCCACCTGACAGTGCTGATGCGAAGAAAGACAAGCTGTGTAAAGAGCCTGATGGACCATACTGTCGTCATTGTGATGTGTTGATTTTAGGAATTGGTGTCGTTAGAAAAGATTCTTCTGATAACAACAAGGATGTAAAATGTTCGTCTTCCAATGAAACCTGTGACTTAGATTACAGTAATGTAAATGTAGAGGATGGCAATAGTGGTTATGGCAACATATTTTGTTCTAGTGCTTGTCTTAAGCAGTTCCACTCTTTAGACTCTTCACAAACACCGTCTTCAACTGAAAACACAGTGATGGCTAGCGAACCTGCTAATGTTGAAGTGGAACTAAGAACTAAAGGTTTAACTACATCAAATGAATTGGTTAGTGAAGCTGCTAGCGAAGATGTTAGAGGAGATGAAGTTGCTCAAGGGTTACCTCTTCTTAAACAACAACAACAACAGGTTACTTGTGATGAAGATGATCAGGTCAGTTGCATTCAATGTTGTCCATGTTTATTGCTTTGTTGATTGTTTTTTATTTGTCAACAACAGTTTGATAATCTTGTTGCCATTGTAGTTAAAATATTGATTAGCGTGTGTGTGTGACCAATAACACGACTTTCGGACCTTAGATGTTGTTTGCTTACAGCCTGTACGTACTAACATGTCACTACACGGGCTAGAAATAAACAATATGAACTAACAAAAGTCACGATTTTATCAATATACAAAACCAAGTAAATATTGATCACAAGCTTTAAATTTCTGCTATGAATTGTACGATACATCAGACACAGTAATAGAGGGTGGTGCCCTGTTTGGCGTCGAAAGCGTCGCTTGTAATAGACCTTTTCGCATGAAGTGAATTGACCACGTGATCTTTCTTTTTGACAAATCTGATTGGCTAATGTCCAAAGTTGTCCCAAGTTTGGGATGTCTGAAGTTTTGCGAGAGCTAATCAAATCTCTCAACGCATTATCCACGCACTTCATGCGGAAAGCTCTATTGATTCCGAACGAACGAACGAACGAACGAACGAACGAACGAACGAACGAACGAACGAACGAACGAACGAACGAACGAACGAACGAACGAACGAACGAACGAACGAACGAACGAACGAACGAACGAACGAAGGAAGGAAGGAAGGAAGGAAGGAAGGAAGGAAGGAAGGAAGGAAGGAAGGAAGGAAGGAAGGAAGGAAGGAAGGAAGGAAGGAAGGAAGGAAGGAACAGGTGGAATATAAAGCTGCCTTAGACGTCGGGGTACCGCAATTGTCGACCCTGCAATGATGAAGTGGGCAGCAAAATATATTTGTAGTTCTCTTAGTTCGTCATCAAACCACAACTGGCGAGTGTTTTTGAGAGACATTTTGACGCGCATATTGATATGAGTATTGCTATAGAGCGTTTCACCGCCCACCAGCCATGTTCTGCTCTTCGTGTCTCTCCTTGTACTTTTTTACTGTTATTCTGCTCTGTTGTGTAATTGCGCTTTGAAATCATTTCTTGAATTATGCAGGTTAAAACGAAACGTACCAAGAAATCTCAATGGCGGAGGTGGAAGGAAACGTGTGTTCCATCAAATAAAACTAATGATCTGAGCGAGGAAGAGATTTTTAAGGTATTTTATGGAGGGTTTTTTTTGTAATTGGTGTGAATGTGACAATGAAACGTAATATTGTTGCTCGCTTACTTTTCTGAAATTATTCAATGGTAAAACAGTCAATTCCGAAATGGTAATGCCTGTCCAATCATTCGGGACCCATGCATTCCAGAAGGTTTTGCCAGGGAACGGTTGATTGCCTTCGATGAAGAACAACTCGGCTTGAAAAAACCAAGCTACCAACTTCGATATGATATATTGTCGTAAAATAGTTTTAAGGTTTAGTTGATTAATTGTAATTCAAAGCTGACAAGTTAGTTCTATTTCAGCTGCTGGTGAAACATGGAATGGCAACTGAGGCCAAGAATTCTGAAGAAGATAAAAGACGTTGTGTGTTGTGTTCTCAATCTGGTGATGGCGAAACTGATGGTGCTGCCAGGTTAGTTGATTTGATAAAAGAAGTATCTAGAGTTTCATGTTTTATCACTTTATACGATAAATAGAATTAGCCGAACAGGCTACAGCTCAATCGACTGGGGATCCAAGCCAACTGCTCATAGCAAAAGCATTCGACAATTTTTCTTTCAGTCCATAAGGCTGTTATGGATTGAAATCAGTTTTATCCTGATGCAGGTCATGCAGTCGAGATTACGAACTGGCTTATTCGGCGGAGCTACTCTCTTGAAAGAGCGCTCCAATCAGAGAAATATGGTAATAACATTGCATTTATTTTTCAGGTTATTAAATGTTGATTTGGATACTTGGGTTCACCTGAACTGTGCATTGTGGTCTCATGAAGTTTACGAAACTCAGAATGGAGCTTTAATGAATGTTGAAGATGCCATAAAGAGAGGAGAGAAAACGGTAATGACCTAATGCTAATGTTTACGTAGTCTGGTACCTTGGCCTAATTATTTAGTAGAGGACCAGTTAAGGCCCGTTTACACGTGCAATTTTTGATGCGATAAATATCGCCAACTTCTGGTTTATGTTCATGGTAATCAATTACGAACGAGCAGAGAAGTGAGGAAGATGAAACCCGGCACACTCCGCTGACTGTTTTTTCTACTTAACATGCGTCTAAATCAGAAATTGGCGATATTTATCGCAACGTACGTGCCTTAAGGTGGCTCCACACAGTTTCTTGAAAAATGTAAAATGCAAGTTTGAGAGTCCAAAATACGTGATTAAACAATGCGGAAAAAGAATAAAACTAAATGTTATGCATAGTTAAACAGTCTGACAATCAAAAACTGTTACCAAATAAATAGCAACAACTGTTGTTGCTATGGCAACAATGACTTTTCAAAATGGCTGCCAATTACCCTTCAAACTAATTTAATTCGGAAAAAACCTTGGTGACCCCCAATTTTTTTTTCATTAAAACTTTTCTTGAAGTACGAGTGATCAATTGCCCGATTTTAAAAAATTCTGTAGAACGAAATTTTTTAAAAATTAACAAACATGATTTTTCCGGGGGAAAAAATTATTCGTTCTACAGAATTTTTTTAAAATCGGGCAATTGATCACTCATACTTCAAGAAAAGTTTTAATGAAAAAAAAATTGGGGATCACCAAAGTTTTTTTCGAATTAAATTAGTTTGAAGGGTAATTGGCAGTCATTTTGAAACGTCATTGTTGCCAAAGCAACAACCGTTGCTACTTATTTGGTAACAGTTTTTGATTGTCAGACTGTTTAACTATGATAAACGCCCACGTATGATAAACGCCCACGTATGATAAACGCCCACGTATGATAAAAGCCCGCGGATATTTTAGCCAATAGAAAAGCAGAAGTCTTAAGTTATTACTTAGCCTTTATCACTTTGTGATTGGACCAGACTTTGTGATTGACGTTTTTCTCTCTGACGAAAGGCCTTCGCTCGAAATTAAACGTTAGAAAACTACGTTCAATATTTTCGGCAGTACTCAAACTTTACTCTACTTCGATTTGTATTTCAACATGCAGCACACTACTTTTATTTCACTATTGCTGTTAGGATCGACATGCGGTAGGATTTAGACAAACAACAATATAGAACTTAGGTAACTAATTTTCGGAAACACTACGTATTTTAAGGATTTATTGTAGCTGAGCTTTCGTCCTTCTTGTTTTTTACTCAGTCAGGACGTCTTCAGACATCGGAGTTGAATGAAGTTCTCAAGATATCGTCATTAAGCTCTGAAAATGTCCTGAGTTACGAGCAGGAAAACCCAGCTACAATAAAATCCTAAATACAGTTGAACCCCTATTAACGGACACCTCTCTTAAGCGGACACCTAGGTGAGGTCCCAGCCATTTCTTTAATAAAACACTATAGTTACAACCCCTTTTAAGCAGACACCTCTCTTAAGTGGACACCTGGGCGAGGTCCCCGCCATTTCTTTAATAATACACTATAGTTGCAACCCCTTTTAAGTGGACACCTCTCTTAAGCGGACACCTGGGCGAGGTCCCAGCCATTTCTTTAATAAAACACTATAGTTACAACCCCTTTTAAGCAGACACCTCTCTTAAGTGGACACCTGGGCGAGGTCCCCGCCATTTCTTTAATAATACACTATAGTTGCAACCCCTTTTAAGCGGACACCTCTCTTAAGTGAACACCTGGGCGAGGTCCCAGCCATTTCTTTAATAAAACACTATAGTTACAACTCCTTTTAAGTGGACACCTCTCTTAAGCGGACACCTAGGCGAGGTCCCAGCCATTTCTTTAATAAAACATTATAGTTACAACTCCTTTTAAGCGAACACCTCTCTTAAGGGGACACCTGGGCGAGGTCCCCGCCATTTCTTTAATAAAACACTATAGTTACAACTCCTTTTAAGCGGACACCTCTCTTAAGCGGAAACGGACACCTGTCTTGGGTTCCAGTGAGCAAATTAACCTCTCTTAAGCGCACAAATCCATATCAAAATTAACGTTTTCTTTAATAACAGTAATAATCAACACTTGAGATTAACCGAGAGAGAACATGTTTAAGTTTGAAAACAAACTACGTATATATATAGACACAAAAAGCTGGTCACTACATGCTACCCCCTACTGTGCAACCCTTTTTAAGCGAATACCCCTCTTAAGCGGATACATCAGCGAGGAAAAATTCACCTTGGCCGCATGTGAGAAGAGTGCTTCCAGTTTGACTCTACCAAACACCACAGGTTTCCTCCGGGTACTCGGGTTTCCTCCTGTAGTAACACTGGACCAATGAGGGATGGCCCTTGCTGGACCTCTGAGGATAACAGTTTAGATATAACTGATAGAGTTATCCAGTATATATAAGGTTAGTTTAGTTTAGTTTAGTTTAGTTTAGTTTAGTTTAGTTTAGGTCCCAAAGGTGTCCGCTTAGTAGGGGTTCGACTGTATATATACGTATTTATCAAATTATTTATTGTTTATAGCCATGCAAATCTTTCATAACAGTAGTCAATATAAAATTTTTCATGAAGTCTCATGTCAGAAAAAGGATTCCTTGGCATTTAATAGAAGTAGAAAATAGATATAGTTTATCATTTGAGGACATTACTAATATGTTCTTTTTAACATTTTAGGAGTGTGTTGTTTGTTGTGGAACAGGAGCTACTATTCTTTGCAGTAAACTTCTTGGACCATCTCTTGTCACTTGTACTAATAGTTATCACTTCCAATGCGCACGAAACAATGGCTGCATGTTCTTCAATGACAAGGTGAGTATATTGTTGCCAAAATATTTAAGGAAAAACTGACAGTAATTGACCGTACCGAAAAAGATGGCGACTTGTGTACATTTAACCACAATCCTTTGCGTGCAGTAAATACTGTTTTCTGCAGAATTATTGGAAGATATGGTTTTAAAACGAGCAACTTTGGTGGGAATGAAGTCCTTGCGTACTTAATCCATCTTAGCATGATAAACAATGTTTAATTGTTATTTGAGGTCACAAAGCATTGTGGTTAAATGTACCGCCGACATCTTTTTCGGTACCGTCAGTTGCCCAATGGTTATAATAACTATTTCTCGTGAATAATTCTTATTTACGGTGCGTAATTTGCGACCATTCCGGAATAGGAATAACTAGAATAACGCATGCGAGAGTTTATTTTGGAGCTATTTCAAAACTGGAATACTATCATTTTGTTAAACTCTCCAAATTACCAGGAATAACCACTTGTTTGGAAAACGAGCGAATGCATCTTTAATGTTGCTTGTATTTAGGTTTCTACCTTAATTGATATGTTGATACCGTACGGTACCTTGGTTCCAGACGGTTTTTTAGGAACGAGCAAGCGCTGAGGCGAAAGTTGAGGCGTACACAAGAAAGAAGAAGTGTCTGGTGTCTGGTATACCAAGGGCATATATATATGAGCCCGATTAGCTGAGCTACAACAACAGTATAGTCAGGTTACTCACCTTAATGAGACGAATTATTTCTACATCAGTTATATGGTTGTTTTTACTCCACCTCACCGACACGAAATTAGCACTATAAATAAACATGACGCCCCCGATACTTTTGCTCGTCGTATTTGCTGTGATTATATGTCGTATTAAAACTTTTAGTATCCGTCAGAGTAGCATCCATGCAGGCTCGTATGAACAGGTTACATCCATGATAAGATGTCAAGTCTGCTTTGCATTTGGTCGATACGGTGTTTTTCAAGGTTTCGCGACCATTAAGATAGTGTCACGACCAAGTAGTAGTATTCTCCGGGTATTTCCTTTTATTGTTGAAATATAAAAAAAAACGTTTTGAGCAAAGCTCTGGAGACAGGGTCTGTAAGACATGTTTCAACTTCTGCTGTGTCGAATTCAATTCAAATGCATGCAAACGTGTCTGCTATTTCAAACGTTGAATGTAATCTGTTGCATCTAAACGAAAGCGAACTAACGCTAAATGATTTTCTTTATTTTTGAGAGGTGAATAAAATCGTCTGGAGTTAGTCAGAATAAAATAATAAAAACTTGAGTTGGACAGGAAAGAGTTAATTAATGTCGGTTTCATCCAATGTCTTAGACTTTCTCAAAGTCCTTTTCAAACATTTTTGACCTTTCGGTTCCTCGTTGAAAAGGACTTTTCCCACCTGCAGCGCGCCAAAATTCACCGGTGAATTTTTCGACCGGTGACGTAATTCGGGCTAATAATTATATTCAGGCTAAATTGCTATGCAAGTGCTATCTTTGGAAGTTGGGGTTAAACAGACTCTTGAAAACGTTTTAGTAGGGGTAGAACCACTTTCCATTGCATGTACGACAACCCGAAACACGTCAAACAGGGCGATGTACATTTCAGCGATTTCCCGCCAGAATATTTAATAAGATTCAAAAACCTGCAAGCGAAACAAGTCCGTCTCTTTCCTCCCGCTTTTCCGCTCTCCCGCCTTTCCACCCGCCCGCAAAAACTAGCGCTAAGAGGCGGACTTGGAGCAAGTCTACCAATGTCTCTGCTATAAGTAATACTGTTTTCAGTAGATTTAGTTGTGTTTGTTCTGTCAGCTCTAATCTTATCACGTTGATTTAATTTTAATCCAGACAATCTTGTGTCCAGAACATCAAAAGGACTACTCAGAGGAAAGTTTATTGCCTTCTCATGCTGTTTTCAGAAAAGTATTTGTTAATCGTCAGGAGATCGAACAAATTGCAAAGTAAGCATATTATCCACTAGCTATTGTTGATTATAACTTTTGTTCATTATAATTTACAAGATTGTTTATTTTTCGAGATTATTCTGGGGTAATTATTATATATTGTTGCCGTAACACTTTTACTGTCCATCATCCACTCCTCGGCGCTTCTATGTTTTGTTGCATGACCGCGCGAATCCTGGTACTTAATTATAATTTATATTATTACCGAATGAATATGGAGTGAAATAGCCAATCAGATCGCAGCATTTGTAACAGTCTACCAGTAAGTTTCTATTAAAAGGAATATTAAAATGGGTACACAGTTATGAATAGGATTGTATAGTTTTTGTGTCGACTGACTAAAGTTAGACGATATCACTCGGCATTTTGCAGTCGAAAAATTGTGGGGTTGTTTGTGGCGGCACGTGATCACGTATTTGAGCGTAAGCGGAGACTGGTAGCGAGGAAGGGTACTACGGAAAGTACCAATATTTCTCCGAAGGCTTCCAATTTTGTCGCGCGAGTTGGAGTACGCTGTACGTACGCTTCACGAGTTTTGTATTTATATTGAACGAAGTCATTGTATTGTAGTTTCAATTATATTCGACACCGACTTGCTTTTGTTAATCTTTCCTTAACAACTTTTTGCTTACCCACTTGTCAGTCGACACATGTACGCATTGCGTACCTATTTTTTATATACTGCATAATTTAATTGTTCGCTAAATGTTCAAGTTTGTAAATTGTAGCAAGGGTTCAATAATAATTCACCAGTTTATAAGTGTTGACAGGATTTCTTTGACATCATTTTAGGATGTTGAATTGCAACCAGACGAGGGAAAAACCGTACACATTCAGGATTGGTAGTTTGATATTGAATTCTATTGGTCAACTTTTACCTCATCAAGTTCAAGCATTTCACACTCGTGATGCTGTATATCCGGTAACTAGGATACTATTTAATTACATTTTCCCGCGCGTGTCTACTGTAATGGATCACAGATGATGTCACAGCGTGTAAAGAACAAAACAGTACGCCACAAGATGAAGTCGTGTGGTGTGATATTGTTCTTCACGCGCTGTGGTGACATCTTCTGTGATCTATGATAGCACACACACACACACACACACACACACACACACACACACACACACACACACACACAGAAAATTGTAATCTATTTGTTTTATACAATAAAAGTTTATTGGTTTATTGAAGAATTTTTTGGGCATGAAGAAAGAAAAACAAGTTTGTTGTCGTGATCTGACGTGGATTTGACGTCATCTGTGTGTATGTCCTTCGATAGATCACGGTCAACAACTTATAAAAATGCATACAAAAATCATGTTATTGTATAACTAATTCATACTATGATATTATATTGACGTGGCAATTGGCAAGAACAATATTTCAGTAGTAGATTTTATTTTTACTACTCATACACGGAATCTATGTCTTTTCGCCAACGTTGCGGACATGTATATTGCTAATATTTGATTCAAACTACTGTTCAAACATTGGAAAACAAAAAAATTGTCATTGGCAAAGTACGAGCATTAAAATGCAAACTGGTTACGTACAACTAATAACAACGATGTTCCATTTGACTTCTTGCTTCAAAATATTTATTATTGAATGATTTTATTTCAGGTTGGTTTTTCTACTACCCGTATATATTGGAGCATGCGTGTCATTGGTCAGCGGTGTCGATATCAGTGTATTGTCAAGGATGATGAAGGAGGTCCTCACTTTGTTGTCAAAGTTGAAGAGAAAGGTTTTGATGATGTTTCATTTGAAGCTCGCACACCAAGAGGTAAGTTCATTATTGATTGTCACTGTTATAGTCCAGCCATTACGAATCTCGCAGACCGGGCTGACCAGATTTTTGAAAGAGGACGCACTTAAAGATTTAGGAAATTGTCAGTGATCTGGCGTCTCATGACGTAGCTAATTGATAGTCCAGAAATCACTGAGACACGTAAGTTTAAGAATATTTAATAATGAATCATAATTTATGAATTTAATTTTATGAACGGAATTCTTTCGGATCTCTTTTGGACCTTGTCCCGGACCCGGACCCTTCTGCGTTGGGATCTATTCCGGAACCGGATCCTTCTGAATCGGGACGCCTTCTGAATCGGGACTTCTTCTGAATCGGGACCTCTTCTGAATCGGGACCTCTTCTGAATCGGGACTTCTTCTGAATCGGGACCTCTTCTGGATCGGGACCTCTTCTGAATTGGGACCTCTTCTGAATCGGGACTTCTTCTGAATCGGGACTTCTTCTGGATCGGGAACTCTTCTGAATCGGGACCTCTTCTGAATCGGGACCTCTTCTGAATCGGGACTTCTTCTGAATCGGGACCTCTTCTGAATCGGGACCTCTTCTGAATCGGGACCTCTTCTGAATCGGGACTTCTTCTGAATCGGGACTTCTTCTGAATCGGGACCTCTTCTGAATCGGGGCTTCTTCTGAATCGGGACTTCTTCTGAATCGGGACTTCTTCTGGATCGGGACTTCTTCTGGATCGGGACTTCTTCTGAATCGGGACTTCTTCTGAATCGGGACCTCTTCTGAATCGGGACTTCTTCTGAATCGGGACTTCTTCTGGATCGGGACTTCTTCTGAATCGGGACTTCTTCTGAATCGGGACTTCTTCTGGATCGGGACTTCTTCTGGATCTGGACCCATTTCTGGATCTGAATCTGGACCCCTTTTGAACTTTGACCCTCTCTGGACCTTGACCCCTAACCAACAAATTTATAAAATTGTTTATTTGAATTTAAATTTAAATTTAATTAGTTTTCGTATACAATAAAATGATATATGGAATTAAGCAACAGAGCAAGCTCCAATCAAAAGTACAAAAGCTTACGTACAATTATATAAATTATAAAATATCAATATAATAAAATAAGGTATTGACATTATATAACGTAATAGTAATATTAACAACATAATCATATTTTTGAGATATTTGACATAATATCACAATTAAAACACTCTATTATTTATGCTCCTCTGAAGATTAATAGGGCCATTTAAACGGGAGAAAATAAGTCGCGTCCTCTTTAATATAGGCTCGTATAAATGGTCAATTTGTTCGTGACCAAAGTAAGTCGCGACTAAAATAAGAACAGGGTTGAAAGCTAGTCCAAAATAAGTCGCGACTTATTAGAAATTGACCGTTTAGACGAGTGTTTTCTCGACTTAATAATTAAGTCGCAAATTATTTTCTCCCGTTTAAAATGACCCTAATGCCAAATACATTTTTTTTCATGTTTCTGTCTTTGTGCGTTTCATACAAGGAGAAAAAATATATTCTTGTAATGTTAGCCTCCAAACTAGCTTACCATTAAAGTGTCACTGAGACGAAAAATCGTCAGTCTTTTTCTGATATCATCATAAAGTAGATTTAAAATGAGGATGAACGGCGTTTGTGGTTTGTAAATATCTCATCTCGTTCAAGAGATATTCACGTTTTTGAAATATGCAAATTATATGGCTGATGACGTCATGTACTCCAAACGAGCGAAATGAAAATCGTAAAATTAGGAATATCTCTAGAAATAAACAATAGAAAGTGCTCAAATTTTGCATGCTTATAGTATTAAATAAAATACGTTTCACTGTGGAACTTTAGTTGTTTTCGTGGAAACTGCTGGTTCCTGGCCCCATCCAATGATAAAATTAAATTTTCTTATTTATCAGCAATCAAGTAGCGTTTACTCCAGCGAATAAATGTGACGATTAGGGCTTATGTAGGCATTGTAATTCAAACGTTTAAATCTATCTATTTTTAAACAATGGGGCAAAAATGATAACTCCCTTTTTAAGGTTTAGAGTAACCTGAGAGCATGCGCTTACCATGGCAATCACAAAAGCTCCACAGAGAAGTGTATTGTATTAGATACTATAAGCATACAAAGTTTAAGCACGTTCTATTGTTTATTTCCAGAGATATTCCTTATTTTACGATTTTCATTTCGCTCGTTTGGAGTACATGACGTCATCAGCCATAAATTTGCATATTGCCAAAACGTGAATATCTCTTGAACGAGATGAGATATTGACAAACCACAAACGCCGTTCACCCTCATTTTAAATGTACTTTATGATAAGATCAAAAAAAGACTGACGATTTTTTCGTCTTAGTGACACTTTAAACAAAATAAAACCAAAAAATGACTAAACAAATGTTTGCGTATAAACCGTTTAGTAATAATTATTCTTAGTAACTTATTAACCGTGTTGTTCTTATCTAACTAGACGCTTGGTTAAGAATTCTTGAACCTGTTCAAAACCAACGCAAAGACTCGAATCGCGTGAATTTATTTCCAAATTATATTACTGGTGAGGTAAGAAACGATAGAATTAGGTCAGTTCTCATAAAATTAGATCGTACACACGGGATAAAAACTAGATCATTCATTTTCTTGTGAACCTCTCTTTTAAATGTCTTAAACTTTCTGGGTTGTTTTTTTTTATTTCAAGGATTTGTTTGGATTGTCGGAACCACTAATTGTTCGTATAGTGGAATCAGTAAGTACTAAATATGAAGTTGTTTTGAGTTAAATTATTGTTTAACTACTTATTCTATGAGTGAGTTGACGGACCTACAGTTCTACACGACATATTTCTACACTGCAGATGTAAGGGCTGTGTAATTCATTTTGCTATAATTTACTTAGATGCCTGGCGTTGATCAAATGCAAGGTTACAACATGAGGTATGGTCGATCACCAATCATGGAATTACCGCTGGCCATTAATCCGACGGGATGTGCCCGGTCTGAGCCATTGCTAAGAACGCATTTTAAAAGGTAACGTAATTAATGTAAAGCAAATATATGAAATAGAAATGTATTTATTTAGAATGACATTCAGAGAAAACAATGCAATCTCAATACAGTTTGTCAGAGAATTGAATGCGAGACCAATGTTTGTAAATTATATTCTTTCTTATTAAGTTTCTGATTAAATTGTGAAAATTCCCATTAATAATATCTTTAACTTTAAAATTGAAAGAATGAAATGTTAAGACGAGAGGAATTTTGTTGCTCGAAACTTGTTCCAAAGGTGGTTCAAGAGTTTCTAGAAGGACACCTGGGACCTAGGGAACAACTGGTTTTCATCATACTTCAATGGGTGTCTCTTTTAGCAGTTTATCTTTACGAGAAAAACATTCGCTTCTGATTTGAGTGTGTCACCTCAGTCCAGAGCCTCTTGTAATATCACTGAATCTAGAGTCTTTCTTCTCTGTTAGACCCTGTTTACATGGAGGTAGGGCGAACCTTCTAGAAAGAAGGGTAAACCTTCTAGAAAGAAGGGTAAACCTTCTAGAAAGAAGGGTAAACCTTCTGGGGTAAACCTTCTAGGGTAAACCTTAGTTTATTGTCTCTCCGTGTTTCGTTTACACGAGTGCTAGGATGACCATGGGGGGAGGGTTACCCTATTATCTTGCTAGGGTAAACCTTCTGGCATGGCTATCTTTTTGTTTACATAAGCCATGTAAACGCGTCTGCTAAGGTGACCCTGGCAATCGAGTTATATTTCAATGAGAAAAGAACGTGTACCGAACAAAATGGTTGAATGATATTCTCAACGTGGCTTTCTGTTCTTATACACCTTGTGAACTATTTTAATTAAATATATCAAGGAAATGACGCCAACAATGGCCTGTAAACCGAAACTATAGCTAAGTTGCCCCGCAGGGGGAAGGTGACCCTGCTAAAAGAGTTAGCCCTGCTACAAGGGTCACCCTACATCATGTAAACAAGGGCTATCTTTTGACCTTCCTACTTCTTGACCATCCTAGGCGTTTCTGTCCACGCAGAAAGGTGTGGAAATAGATAACCCCTGGGGTTCTTTAATAGAGCTTTTAAAGTATACTGAATCATGTTATTTGTTTTTCTCTAGACCTTGTCGGGCACGTCGTTCTACGAAGAATGCGTCGTCAGTGAGTACAGCGGTTGTTCCTCAAGAGGAAGCCAACAGCAGTGTGTATACTAAACAATTTGCGCACTCCAAGACACAACAATATCGTAAACTGAAATCTGAATGGAGATCAAATGTTCTTCTTGGAAGATCACGTATTCAGGTACGTTTATCAATTGGATTTATTACTCGGGCTACCTATGGTAGGCCGATCTAGGTTTTGGCTTCGTTTTTTCCCCTCGCGATTTTGCATTTTTGCATATTTAACTTCCGCTACTATTCATACTTCCGGTAAGTTGTTTGTATGCACCACATTCACCCTTCGATTCAGGCTCCGCGTACTTGTGGCAAGTGCACCGATCCTGAAGGGTGAACATGGTGCATACTTCACACAGGTGAACGTGACTTGCCAGTACGTATGAGGCGTCTTGTTCTTTCAATGTTTGCATGCTGACAAATTGTAATAGAAGCGAGAATTTGTGGAAACACCACGTTTATTTATTTGTAAGCTTTCGACCTGTTGACTCAGGCCTTCATCATTTTGCTCCGAAGAAGTCCTGTGTCAACAGGTTGAAAGCTAAATAATCAAAATAATAAATGTTACCACAAATTCTCACTTCTATTTTATCAACTTGGTTGGGGCATAAAGGACATGAACTTTATATTACCATTAAGCTCGTACCCAAGGATATATGCTAGATACTCGGACAAGATGGCTGCCACCGAGGCTGCTACATACAGTGAGCTCTATAATAGCTTGCGTCACAGACGCTCGTGTGCGGAAACACGCGGCACACAGGCTATGACGTAGTAGCTACTGTGTATTTATAACTGCAAAGGGGTTTTCAGGTCATCGACTGGGCAACGCTGAAGCCAGACATGGAGGACGTATTTGACGTAGGTTCCAGTCTCCTGCGTAGGTTTCAGGCTCCTGAAGCACAAGACCGTGCAGGGGCTAGGATTGACATACTTTAAGAGCTCGATGTCCGCCATGTTTGGCTTCAGTTGATAATGAGCTGAAGAAATCTCATCCAGATGCAATAAATTCCTGTGTTCACGTGCAAGAGTAGTTTTGAATACTGTTAAAACATTGCTTGCTTTTATTACTTGCTTTCTTTAATTTTGCTGTGTGAATAATACAAGCTACGTAGTTATACGGGCTCTGTTCGTAATCTACAAAATATCTATTTTTAACCACTATTTAATATTTTTATTAACTGATTTTGGTGTTTTTAGGGACTTGGTTTATTCGCCAACAGAGATCTGGAAGGAGTGAGTGCTATATAATCTTTTCTGATTAATTAAGAAAACTTTTTTATTTCGAGTGCAATATTCTTAATTATAACGATCATAGTTTCTCTTAAAAATTTACTAGCGTGACACTAATAATTAACATATAGCACTATTCTCTGACCAAACATATCTCGTTTGCAGAATAACATGGTGATTGAGTATATTGGATCAATCATACGGAACGAAGTTGCTAACAAGAGAGAACGTATTTACGAATCTCAGGTGACTACTATTTTCAACACAAATCCTTTTTGTTTTCTTTGATGCTGAACTTTATTCTGGATATTATTTTACAATGTTACTGACTTTGGTTTATTTTTTCATTTTTTTAAGAACCATGGTGTTTACATGTTCCGAATCGATCACGATAGTGTAATTGATGCCACCATTGCTGGTGGTCCTGCTCGATATATCAACCATTCTTGCCAGGTGAGGGAGGCAAAGGAGAATCCTTTTTGCAGAATGTTGGTGCTGTTGTTGTTGTTGTTGTTGTTGTTGTTGTTGTTGTTGTTGTTGTTGTTGTTGTTGTCATTTCCCGCTTGTTTCAAGAGAAACTAGTGTGGAGTTAAATTAGTGAAATAAAAGTAGTGTGCTTCGTAGACAGTGTTGAAACAACAATCGAAATATAGTAAGGTTTGATATACTACCGAAACAGAGAACGTAGGAGTCTAACGTTTCGAGCGAAGGCCCTTCGGCAGAGAGAAACGTGGGCCTTCGCTCGAAACGTTAGACTCCTATGTTCTCTGTTTCGGCAGTATATCAAACCTCACTATATTTCGATTGGAGTTAAATTAGTTCTCTTGCATCATTACCTAAAAACGTCTTTGTAATACTAGTTCTGCAATTTGTCTTTAGTCTAACACAAGATCTGACTTTTTTCTGTATTTTCTCACCATTTTTCATTAGCCTAACTGCGTTGCTGAAGTGGTAACTTTTGAAAGGGAACAAAAGATTATAATTATATCAAACAGAAGAATAGAAAAGGGCGAGGAGGTAGGTCTTATTGTTTAAAGTCTAGGCGTGTGATTATCGTCGTTAATTTCTGCTGGTTTGTGGGTTAAAACCGTGTTACATTATACAAGTTTTCATGCAACTTGTCTTACAACGCTCAAAATGTCTTGCATTGCACGTCGCACGAGCAAGGGTGTTACACTAGGCAATATTTCTTCCAACTTTGTGACCAATAAGGACTAGAGTGGTATACAAAGCGTATTTTTATTGGTTGATTGTTGCAAATGGTTGCGAGATGCAAGAGAGGTGTTACACTGTGCAATGCTTCAATAATCCGTTGCAGCGTTGCCGCAATCGTTGCGAATAGTAAAACTTGGTTTTACTTTTTGTAACTCTTGCTAAAACAAAAATGTTGGTAGGCTTGAAAATTGTGGAGTATGGTACACAATGCAATTAAGAAGAAAATCTTGAGTCATTCCTACCTCCCGAGATAACTCAGCCTCATGTGAACAGGTTCTTAGACTCATTTTGTTTTTTAGTTGACCTACGACTATAAGTTTGACTTTGAAGACGACCAACACAAAATTCCATGTCTGTGTGGAGCAGTGAACTGTCGAAAATGGATGAATTAATGCATGACTGTGGAAAGGGAAGAGTCTTTTTAACTGTTCTCTATTTATTGTTTATTTATTGTAAATCTTTCTGGGAGAGATCTGAAGAACAATTATCATCAAAAAGAATTGTACACGCACAAAACCAGAATGTAGCAAACGAGTTTTAAAAGGTGTCAGTATTGTACAGTTCCCTAAAATGTAGTATTTTTAAACGGTCTTCTACAATTGTACATTTTACAAATATAAATTATTTATTCTAGAATGGGTAGAAGATACTTTTGAATGTAATAGTTTTGTTTGAGTTCTACAAGTACAGTAATAATTCACTAGGAGAAATACTAAGTACGTAAAAGTTGTGGCTTTCACAAACAATCAATTAAAAGCGATATCATTAAGTAACTTTGACAGTTTCTTATTTATTTATACCCAACGAATTGTATATGGTAAATTTTCCCCAATCTGAAATGGATCTTGATCATATGAGAATCATTAACGTAGACACTCGCAGCATTTCATCATTGTACATTTGGCTCTGCATTTCATGAAATATTTGTTCGGATGTATATTACACGTGTAAAATATTCTGGTTGTTCCATACCTCCAAGTAAGCTGTTACCACTGGCTGTTTCAATAAGCCATCACCGTTCCCAGTATTAGACTGTGTGCACATGATAACGTTTCCGAGTAAATACAAAAACGCTCGGAAACGTTACCGTGTGCACATAGTCTGAAATAGGTTGTTGACAACGTGCAAGCAGGTTGATGACTTTTTGGAGAGGAGACTCGTTTCAGTCTCTCCTCCAAGTTGTCATTTTGAAGTATGAAATTTTAGAATGTGTCAGTTCATTGGTGAACAGTTGATATCTTTTTTCAAAATGGCGTCTAATTTTTGTTGAAACAAACGAAGGAGCATAATATTTAACAAATTCATCACTGAGACGATGTATATATCAAATATCACAAACAAAATTTTGTAAATGTAAGGAAGTATATTTTTTATAATTATTCGTATGTTGTAGTAAGTTTTAGTTTAGTTTTCGTGGTAGCGATGTTTTCGAAACTGTTCGTCCAGTTAAGTGATTGAACATGAATTTAAGCGCATCTCTAATGCACAAGTCAAAACGTTAAACACTGGCCTCTCACCATGGATAGCAAAATGACTTGGATAAACGCTGTAGGTGATTATCGAGAATTAATCCGAAGTAACTCGACCAATCAGCGCGCGCGATTTTCTATAATCACCTGTGTATTTATACTAACAGCAATTGTTCTTCAAAAGTAGTTTTAGAAAAGAGACTGGTACTTATTCAACACTGCACTGACTTTACTCGTTTCAGTCTCCCCCTCGGAGTTGTCATTTTGAAGTATGAGATTTTAGAATTTGTTGATATTTTTTTTTCAAAATGGGGTCTGTAGTTTTTGAGACAAACAAAAGAGCATAATACTGAAAGCATTTATCACTGAGATTATGTACATATCAAATATCGTAAAAACAAAACTTTATAAAGGTAAGGAAGTATATTTTCTATAATTCTTCGTATTTTTTGTATGTTTTGGCTAGGTTTTGGTCGTAGTGATGTTTTCGAAAACTTCGTCATGAGTGAAAAACATATTGAACATGAATTAAGTGCAAAAAAGCCGTAACACAGGATCCAAAACACCAGAATAAAAGTCTTTTTAGCATATATTTGAATGTATGTACAAGTTCAGTTCCAAAGTAGGATGTTTACTCTTTTTGAAATTATTTACTGACAAAGACTGTGGCTCGCTAACGTCGTCTGTGAATAAACAGAATCACCACTGTTAAAATGAAAGCAGTTTTAAGAGTTTTTGTTTCAACGTTATTGATTTTTTATCAACCTCTGAAATTATACTAAAACAATTACATAGTCACCTCGGTGAGTGAGTGAGTGAGTGAGTGAGTGAGTGAGTGAGTGAGTGAGTGAGTGAGTGAGTGAGTGAGTGAGTGAGTGAGTGAGTGAGTGAGTGAGTGAGTGAGTGAGTGAGTGAGTGAGTGAGTGAGTGAGTGAGTGAGTGAGTGAGTGAGTGAGTGAGTGAGTGAGTGAGTGAGTGAGTGAGTGAGTGAGTGAGTGAGTGAGTGAGTGAGTGAGTGAGTGAGTGAGTGAGTGAGTGAGTCCAGGGGCGCAACTAGGGGGTGGGTGGGTTGGGGGGGATGCAACCCCTGCCCCTTTTAACCTCTGCCCTTTTTGTGAGACCTCTAATACTAGGTTAGACATTAAATAAACAGATAATTAATCGTCTGTTGTAGTACGCAATACAATAGTGGTTGTTGAGTGTCCAAATTTTTCGCAGATAAAGTTCTTTGCCTGTTTTGATAACCTGAATTTAAATTTGTGAAAATAAGCTAAGACCAAATGTCGAACTTTTCATGTGTCCGAGGGCAGAGGCATCTAAGAAGAATTAGAAGCTATTCAGTAATGTATAGGTATTTAATTATTGAAAGATTAAGCGACTCAAAATCTCAAACGGAGCAACGCAACCCCTTATCTTCCTTATCTTCCTTTATCTTCCCCCAAAATATGTTAATATGTTCACTTTTGTGAAGTGTCGTCTGTCGAGGCTTCAATTCCCTGAACCAATCATGCTGGTGTGATAATTTCTTCGTTTTTACAGTAAAATTTGAACTATACTCTCTGTAGAATTAGATGAAAAAGTTCGCTCAAATTGCTGCGAATAGTGTTTCCAAGGTTCTAGATTTCAAAATTTTCCCCTGAACCCCCCTACAAATCAAATGAGGTCAATAATTACCACTACTGCCCCCCCCCCCCCCACACACTTTTTGACACCTTGCTACGGCACTGCAAATTGTTTAGAATGCTGAACGACTTTGCCCTTTTTTTGCGTTCAACCCCTGCCCTCGAAATCTAGTCTGCCTCCTCCACAGGCCCTATTGCATCATGGACAGGTCACGCACGCCGAATTTAGGGCCTGCAAGATCCTGTAAAAAATTTGGCAAAACTTGGCACGGAATAAATTTGCATAATCAACTACCATTGTTAATAGCCATGGCTATATCCGAAGATTTTGAAGGCCATTGAAGACTTATGACATACGAATCCTAGCTTTAAAATGAAGGAATTGTTGAAGAAAACAATTACGGTTGAACTTTGTCAACTTTCGGCCGGAATAATCAACGAAAATGCACTTTAGTCTACCCAGAGGCTCTTTGGTTTATACTTTTTCGGTTTCCACAACAACTGAAACTTGAATAACGCTACACTATAGTATACAATTTAACAAAATTAAATCTCATTAACTCTTGGTCAGTTGACAGTCTTCGATAGCTAAATAAACCAAAAAACAATACGAAAAACCTGTTACTTTCCTGACCGTCGAATTTGGTTTTGTTCGGCAGATATTTTCCCCTTCAATTCCTTTTTGTCGCTAAAAATATTATTGGCAGAAGGTCGGTAATTCTAAAACATATTGTATTGGTTTCTTCATTGTCATGATCTGTAAGAAAGTTTAGACCGAATTTCCTGGTGGGTCAGTGTTTAAAGAACTTGGACGTACGTTTGTCGAACAGCGGCCGAAAACTTGCAAGCCCTCTCAAAACTATCGCCTCTAGGGCCTAGTCTCGCTGTGCATAATGGGATCAGTCACCATTTTGTTTGCAGGATCTGGCAGGCCCTCTCAACAGCGTGACCTGTCCATGATGCAATAGGGCCTGTGGAGGAGGCAGAAATCTAGTTGCGCTCCTGTCAGCGAATGACAAGCCTTCTTTTAACTAAATTGACCAATCACAAAATGCGTAGTATGTCACGATCAATGATTAGTAGAGCCAGCGGTTGTTCTGTTAAGCAACAATGGCGGCAAAATTAATATATGGAGTGGGCAAATGACAGAAGAAATTGAACATTTACGCGAAGCAATAAGTTCTACAGATAACCAAAACGGCTACAAAATGGTTAGAATGGAAATTATTAATGGTAAGATCGTTAAATTGTTTTATCTGTGTTCGTTTAAAACGAAATATCTGCAAACAAAACACATTTCAAAATTACGTTTGCTATTGATAAGATTTCGTGATGTAAACTACATTTTAAAATTAATGAGTGAAAATATGTTGTTTCAATATTGTACATGAAAACCCATGCTAAATTATGCAAGAAAACTTTACTTTTCGATCAGTTACCGTACGGGACAAGGAAATGTCCGAAATGACAATGTTGAACGTTAATTTGTTGTTGGCAGTTTAAAATGTATTAAACGAGCCACAAAGAATACGTTATGGTTGAGAATTTATTTAACTTTTGTTGGTAAATTTATACTAAAACAATTAGACAACTCGGCTTCACCTCGTTGACTATTCGCTCATAGAAAACTCGTTGTCTAATACTCTAATTGTTAAAGGTGACGTACAGTCCGTCAGCTGCGCATGACCGAAATGTGGTCCCCAAAACATCACATTCATAGATAATTACATGAAGTACTCAGCAAAATGTAAACCGTTGGCGAGGATATTTCCTTGGATTTCTTCTATTTCTCCTGAAAATGTTTTGTTTTGGGTACAAGTAATGTATGAGTCAATTCCAACTGCGATCATGCCCCCCCCGGGCAAACCCCCGGGAATTTGACTTTTCCGAAAAATTTTGGTCAAATTCCCCACTATGCGGACCGAAAACACAGTCAAATGCCCCACCGTCTGGGACTGTCAAGGCTCTATTAAAAGATTTTGTTTGAAATATTTCATACATAGACAACAAAAAATTCACTACCATGAAGTTTCAACGTCCTTCTTTGCATCCCAGACTTTAAACAACGGCATTTTCAAATGTTCACGTGGAATATCGACAGAAAAGATCATGCAGAATGAAGATATGGCTAGAACGAGGAGATTTTTTAACGTGCAACCGCTGACCAACTTTTTTCAATAGTCAAATGCCCGACCGGGTGGGATTGCTTTACGTCAAATTCCCGCCTATACGGAGCTCACCTTGAGTCAAATGCCCGGGGTTTGCCCGGGGGGAGGATGATCGCAGTTGGATTTGACTCGTACATAATGAATGGGAACCAAGAAAAGCTTACAATCTTGAATAAGGTATTAGTATTATTTTTGTAAATAAAGATGTAAACATTAGTTTCGTACATGCGCAAAACGGACTGTACAGTACCTTTAAATGGAGCACGCACGGTAGCCAATCAGAAACGCTGTTATATTATACCTATGAAAAGTCAGTTTTTAGTCAGCGTTGAAGTGACATTTTGCGTAAATATTTTATCATTTTAAAACAAATCTCAAATCTAATCCTAACCATAACCTTAGATCAGTTTAAAATCAAGTTATTTTTTCAGATTATGATGAAATGTCAGTCTGAAGCCAGCGAAATAACCTTTTCCTAACAAGATAGAACAAACTTTTGCATGCAATCATATATTCTGAGTTGTAGTCACCTAATCTAGTTTTTGTACTGTCTAAAACAGTAAAAGCCTGAAAGCGGATCAAACATTTGTCCCAAATGACTGCTATGTTTCTGCTATTAGTTGTAACGATTTTGTGTAAAATAATTCTGTTTGTATCTTCAGTATCTTGCAATAATCGCACGATCGCCAAGATTGATATGTTATGTAACTACAGGGAGGGAGACACGGAGACATCATGTGTTGAAGCAGATATTGCACCGCCCACGGTTCAACGTCAAAGGAACCTGTAGCTTATTGTCGGCGTTTTATGAACCGGAACTTTGCTCTTGACTTGTAAAAAGAATATCACTTCAAGTCTGACCTCATGACTGAATAACAGGAATTCTTAACACTAGTTTCTGACATAATCATATCTTATTACGTTAATGATGCCGCTTGATCTCTGGGAAGATCATTTAGGTTTGCGGTCATCATGTGATATTGTAACAATATTAAATAGTATATTATAGCTTTTAATAGATACTAGAATCTAAGAAACAATATAAATTTAGCTGGGCAGATTTGATTGCATCGCGTGAGCTGGGCTAATAATGCCAAAGTTTATAGTCTGAGGTTTTTAGCCGAAATACTAATATTGTTTATTTTTTTATTTTTTTAATAAAATTATTTACCAAGGTCACTGGCCTATTATTATAACGGAGTAATTACATGTGACACGTTATGTCACACGGTTGTCTTGCCTTTTTTTATAAAACGGCTATTGAAGTTAAATCAATAAAGCATCAGCTAAACAATTAGTCGAAAGCCAAGGTCTATAAATGTTATACAATTTGCATATTAGACAATTAGTAATTCAAAAAAGTGACAGTTTTATTTGCGTTTTAACAAAGACGTAGCCTGAAAGGCCACCAGAGGGCAACATGATCTTTTGTCATACGCTAAAGCACTTTCTTTTCTATTTATATATTCACAAACAAAACTTCCATCTAGATATATACCTTTCTATGGTTTACACAAGAGTTTTTATTGGCAAAAACTTTTAAAATTTCTAAATAATACCCGAATATAGAAGTCACCGCCCAATATCTATATGACTATATTGTTATTGGAAACGCTCTTAGAACATCGAAAGTGGAAAAGTTGCTAATTTACTTCATAATTAAAATCGTACTTCATAATAAGAATCGAAATTGCAACAGTTGTCTTAAAAGTACTTCTATTTTCTCGCAATGGTTAGCTTTAACAACGGTTAACAGCAAAACTATATGGTATCGTGGTTGCTTTACTGGATCAATGGCAAATAAATTTGCATTGACGGACACTTCTTTGAATCTCGTTGCGTGTCAGGTTAATTTTTATTGTTTATTTCCGGCTTCTGATTGGTTTAAAATTTGTAAACAAACTTTCCATTGGGTGGTCGATTCTGTAGTACACGCGTTGTGGCAGCTAAACTGCGATCGACTGCGCACACAAACTCCACTCTTTATGTTCGGATCTTCTACGGTGAACGTGTTTACGTCTAAAATACGTTCATATGTTCTTCAATGTATCGATATCACAACTAACACAAAACCAAACGTATTATAACGATTATGGATAGCTTGTCACGAAAGCTTGATAATAACAAACGAATTCCCAGTTCGTCTGACCCAAATGTGAACATTGTTATGTATCTCTTGTTATTTG
The DNA here is from genome assembly GCA_035771165.1 of Paragorgia papillata. Lineage (NCBI taxonomy): Eukaryota > Metazoa > Cnidaria > Anthozoa > Scleralcyonacea > Coralliidae > Paragorgia > Paragorgia papillata. The sequence goes on from JAWNZC010000265.1 coordinate 3,079,758, forward strand.
TGAACACGCGAGAAAATGTGGAGAATGAGAAATTTGCTAAAAGAGCTATAGAGTCGTTGGTAAAGAAACTACGGAAAAAGACTGAAGAATTAGACGCTCTTATAAGAGCTGTATCGTCTCGTGGCAAAGAACCTAGCAAATGTGTGACAATCCCACGAACGCTAGATGGAAGGCTTCAAGTTTGTGAACGAAAGGGTTTCCCTCATGTTATATACACAAGACTTTGGCGTTGGCCAGATATTCAGAAAATGGAATTACGGCACAATGATTCTTGTCTTTATGGATTTGACTTGAAATGTGAGACTGTGTGTGTAAATCCGTATCACTACGACAGAATTGGAACCATTCATTCAGTAGCAAGTAAGTCCACAGGTTTGCACTTAAAGCAGCTTTTAAAATTTTTATATATATTTATAGATTTCCTAAGTAACAGAGATTGCTTACTTTTAGAATCCTACGTAGACGAAACATTTGTTAGTTAATATTTTTGGTGTTTTTTTAATATCGTGACTTGGCCTTATTTTAATCGAATGGCGACACGAACAGATCGAATAGTGTTTTGTAAATACTTGAGAATCACATTCACAATAGTCATAATAATAATAATAATACGTGCTGTAATTGCAATGAAGCCATAATCAAACGTTTCAAGTCTTTTATTTTCAAATATTTTGAAGCGTAAAGTCGTATTTTGTTGATGAAGAAAAGGAATTTTGTTTTAAACCTATTATTTTTATTATGTTGTTTCTTGAATTTGCGTCATCATTTATGTCCTCGTGACTTTGTTTACGAGTAAATTCACTTCGCTTTTTCCACCAAGCAATGTTTTTAAAATATAACTTATACTCTATTCAAACAACTGCTTTGTTATATTTCATTTGTGCTGTACGAGAAACGTGTTATTTCTCAATGTACAAATACAATATATTTCTTCAAATCATAAGAGCGCTCCAGACGGAGGTCGAGACTTGAATCAGACGCGTTTCTGTCTGTAAATAACGAAGGGGGTTAAATGTTTCTCTTTCAAACTCATGTGTTCAAATTACCAGAATATCAATCTAATCCTTACTCTGATTTCACAAAGCTAAAAGTGTTTATCGAAGGAACAAAATAAATATAAAGAAACTAGAAACAAAAGGCAAAGAAATCGGTTGACATCTGACGAGAAGTGAGGCCATGAGTTATATAGCAAAGCTATCGTTAAAATATCTTGAGAGAGTTCAGTACACTGACTGCTGAGCAACTGACTTTCTGTTCATGAAAACTAAAAACATTGAGCCTTAAATTGCCAATTTTTCTTGGTTATAACGGTAGACTGGTGCGGTTTTCTTTGTGAAATATCTGATTTCTAAAAGTCAACGTGTTTGCGTGTCTTGAAAGAGCTCCGATCTCAACAACGTACTAAGATGTCACGCAATCTGACTATGAACCCTGCAAGACCTTTTGATCAAGTCAAAGGTCGAATCTTTAGATTACTAGTGCCGAAATAAACACATTGCTTTGAAGTTTCCTGTTAAAATGATCCTTTTAACCTCTTCTTAAGTTAACGATCTTTAGCTTGATGTGAACAATAACTGGCGATCTTCAAAGCAGATCAGTTGTGGCTATGGCCCGCGTTCAATGTGTAACTACATGAGCTTTAAATTACGCTTAAAACTATATCTTTAACCCGAATTCCTTAAAGTAGGTTATTATAAATAATAGACTTTATAAACATGCTAAGCAGTGTAAACCAATCCCGGATAATTTATAAAGAAAGAATTTATTTAACCCCGCGGCTTGGCTGTGTTGTGCCTTTGATGAAGCTCTCTTAATGTTCTGCGGTTTGAAGTTGATTCTGGAAGTTGATTTTATCGGCAGCAAATATTTGACAAAACATAACTGTGAAATTGTCATTTCGTGGTTGTTTTACGTTCTCTCTTCATCTAGTTGTGAACCAACTTTTAGTAAAAGGTATACGTTATTGTTATTCACTGTTAAAATGTTTCTAAAATGATAAAATACAGCTGTCGATCTTCTTTCTCTTCGACCACCCGCGATATATATCGCTCAGCTTTAGAAGTCAATTTTTAATCTGTGGCTAATCTGGAAACAATTTATCCAAAGTGTATTTAAGTCAGTATTTCCAAGACTTTGTCAACTGCGATTATATATGAAAATGTTTTCAAGTGCTAGTTACTTTTATCTTAGAAATAATTGATGACAGAGAATATTCAAACTTCAAACTTCGAAACAAGAATGTCGAGCTAGTATTTCACTTTGACCTTGCACAGGCCATAACATGTTGACCTTGACTGCAGTTGTGAGTCAGCAATCTGACTTAAAAAATCATCTTTTCTACAACAAAGAGAAAAAAGTATTTTTGGAATCTTTCTGATTGAGAATTAATTTGGCTACATTGATTATAAGAACTAAGGAATCTTAATTTGCAACTTTTTTTTTCTGGAATTCTTTAAGATTTAAAAAATAAATTGTTGATGTTGTAACTGGTATAATTATTCAAATACCTGCAGTCACTGACTGACATTTTTGTGACATATTCAAAAGATTTAGAAATATGTATGCATACTTAGTGTGTAATGTTAAATTAAAGAGCGTAAGATATTTGAGGGAACTACACTGCCTGTGAGAGCTAGTTGATATAATAACTATTTTATTATCAAATTAAAAAGACAATCAAATTAATTTGCATTACAAATCAATGTGACTCGGAACAGAACTTTTATATATGGTTGTATTGCAATAATTCTATAGAAATAATTCTGTAGATTAAAAACACGGATATGACAGGTCCATTAAGTTTTCTCATGTAATAAATTTAAATGAGTCATTTTGTAAATTTAAACCATTCAGATCCTGAGTGCAGCAATCCTTGTTTTTTGGAAATAACATCTTTTGTTGTTTATACCGGTATGTGTCAAATGCATGCAGCTGTGCTCTCAGTCATTAACAATGACTATAGTCTTATCATTTGGTTTGAATGCAGGATGCAATTTCAGATTTGGTCTCACTGACTTCTGAATGTGTTAAGTTAAAGTCAAGTTGAAACAAATGTCATAGATTTTGACTTAATCTCATTCTTTGCAGTTACAGCTGATTGATACTGAGTGACTATTTAAAGTCCAGTGAGTTAAAATCAGGGTTTTGTGGGTGCAGGATCTAAGAAGTTTTCTGAAGAGCTTTCTGTTGCCAATAAGGATTAATTCAGTGCTCCTTGTGTCTGATTCTCTGCATGCTCTGGGTAAATTAATGTTTGGAAGAAGAAGAAGAAGATTTATTTGTACCATACAATATACAAGACAAAAAGACATATTTACATAAAATTGAAATAAGTTTGGTACTAGCTGTTTGTAATAACCATATGGCTAATAAAGTACAAACAGCTAATAGATATAAAATACAATTATGAATGACAATAATATAAGTAAGACAAGATGGTATTACAGTAACCTAAAAGTTCTAACAATTAACAATTAACCATTAACATTATATTGACCAAGATAATTTATTACATGTATTAATAAATAACCATCAATAAATATTGACAAAAGAGACTTTTTCAGTTTTGATACTGAAAGATGTTTTAATTTTTCATCAAGAGAATTCCATAATTTCGGTCCTTGAAATTTAATATTAAAGAGACCATAATTTGTTCATTACCAAAGGAAGGGAATAAGTGGACTTAGAGGAGTGTTAAGTATTATAGCCATGGATTTGTCAAAAACAGGTGGTAGCTATAGTATTGTTGTGAAATTTATGCATGAAAACAGCTAAGCAAAGGCTGTTTAAATCTGGTAGTTTTATTATTTTAGCTTCTTTGAGTAAAGGGCTTGAATGTTCATCATATTTAGAGAAAGTTATAATTCTCAAAGCTTTCTTTTGCAAAATTTGAAGAGGAGTCAAAATTGTAGGTGATGTAGATCCCCAAGTAATTAAGTTAAAAATGGATAAATAAGAGCATAATAAAGATTAGTTAGTGTCTTTAGATAATGTAGTAGCGAATTTTAGATAAAAGTCCAATGCTTCTTCTTAATTTACGACAAATATAACTAACATGGGTTTTCCAATTTAAATTTGAATCTATAAATATGCCAAATGAATATATAGATTCCTTCTGTTTAATCTCCTGATTATCTATTTTTAATACAACTGATTGTATCAAATGTTTTTGCCGAGAATGGAATAGAACAAAATTAGATTTATCGATATTTAATGAAAGTTTATTTTTACACAACCATATGAAGATTTTACCCAATTCCCCATTTAGAAATGTTTCCAAGCTGGTTAATAAATCTGTATGAGCATAAAATAAATTAGAATCATCAGCAAAAAGGTGTAGATCAAGTGATGTACATCTTTGAAAATCATTTATATAAATTAAGAATAGGAGAGGGCCATTATGACTGATCCTTAGGGAACCCATCTAAGTAGTAATTAAACTGAATACTAGATGTTTCACTACCAATGGATACTAGCTGTCATCTTCTACCACTTAAATACGATTCAAACCATTCTTTTGCAATTCCTCGGATACCACAATTTTCTAACTTATTTAGAAGAATTTTATGATTTACCATGTCAAAAGCTTTACTAAAGTCCAGAAATATACCACAGGAAAATTTGCTTTGAATAGCATTTTGTATTTTATCTACTATATGCTAAGAATGGCATGATCCGTAGAGTGGTTTGTTCTAAATCCAAATTGTTTCTCGTATATAGGATTTCATTTTTTTCTATGTAATAATTGGTGTATATTAATATGAGTAAATAAGGATTGTCTCTAAGCAGGAATGGGTTTTAAAATTTATTAATTGCTTCAATGACTTTATGATCGCTTGACATGACTAGAATATTGTACATCCGGGGCTACCCCAAAAATAAAATAGTAACATGCTAAGGTCAACAGGAATTTAGTTATTCTTAATTAGTGGACTTGTGATATTCAAAAAACTAATGAACATGCTACAGTGTGTATTCTTCTTTAAAACAAGAATAATTGAGGCTGAGCAGTTAATTTAAGTTGATGTTATATAATACATTTAGTAATTATTTGTACAATTAACATTTGAGGCAATAATTATGACACCAATTTATTTGTTATCTTGTCAATAACAAAATGAGCTTCAGTCTATAAAATGTTAGGGAAGGTTGCTCAACTTGTGGAACTAAAGAAAGGACAGCCAATAATTATGGTTAATTCAATTAGATTAATACTGCATTTTTAGAATTTTTCTGGCTATATTTAGCTGAGCCAGACATATCAGTCTGGGCCTGGATTAAGAGATTTAATGTCATGGCAATAGAAGTGTTCCTAAAATATTACCAGTGGAACCCCACCATATGATCACCCCATTAATATGACCACCTCGTTATTACGACCACTTTTTTCCAGCCTGAATGCATGTATTCTTCCCCCGATGGTGGTCGATTTAATGAGGTTCCACTGTATTACAATTCAGTTTCTCTGTGTCTTGCCAATTCTTTGAAAAACGTCATGTTTTAAGTTTGATTGGTGTTTTACAAATAATCCTATTTCCGATTAGTTGTATGATCCAATTATATAACCAGAAACCAGAAACTAATCAAATCCAAAACAGGAAGTTTCTAACAAATTCCATCAAATTAATTGATCAGGATGAGTCAAGGTCAATTTGCAAATAATTATTTTACAAACACATGCATTGCTTAAGTCACAACCAATTTATTATAAACCTGTAGCCCTTAAAACGTTGCTAATTAATGCTCTATTACAATAGATCTTTGACATAATATAGTCAGAGAGATATTAATTTTATACTTTGAGTTCACTAGAAATTCAAAAGATTGTCTCTCAGACTCTCATTATCTGAAGTGTAGAAAATGATGTATGTAGTGTGCTGTGGTATTTACAAAGGTGTAGCTCATTATTATCCATCATTCATGAGACAGCTAGATATTAAGTTTAATATTTAGGATTTGATATGATTTTTGAGCTTTTATTAAAAGTTCATTGTTTTATTTAGCAGATTATTGACCTACAACATTGCATGATTGTTTGTTAATATTTTATAGATGATGCTTCTGTTTCATCTTTTCCTGGTCACTGTGGAGGATTGGTTCATGGATTAGCATATCCAGATGAACCACCAGTTAGCATGTTATATGAACAACTAGGTTATAGTAAAAACACTCTTTCTGCATCTCTACCTTCAACTATTCCAACAGCAGATGACCCTTGTCCACTCATTGTTCAAACTTTGCTTTGTTATGTTTATTACAAATCTCGTAGTCCTGAAATGGAAACATTTGCAAGGAAAGCAACAGAATCTATTGTAAAAAAGTTAAAGAAGAATCCAAATGAGCTGGAGTCTTTGATAATTGCTATTACATCCCAGGGAAAGCAAATGTCTAGATGTGTTACACTGCAAAGGACAATGGATGGGCGATTACAAGTTGGGGAGAAAAAGGATTTTCCACATGTGATTTACACACGACTCTGGAGGTTTCCTGATGTTCATAAGATGGAGTTAAAACACATGGAATATTGTCGTTATGGATATGACCTGAAAAGCAACAAAGTCTGTGTCAATCCATATCATTATGAACGAGTACAGCCACCAGGTTGGTCATATTTTTATAATTTAAAAAAAAACTAATTAATAAAATTATACAGTTTTATGTATAGTTTCTTAAAATAATATTCATGAAAACGTCCTAAATTAACTAACTGTTATTTAATCAGTATATTTTGATTACTAGACTAGTTCTTAAACTTATGGCTAAAATAAACAAGAATTATTTGACCCATGGATGTCAACTAGCATAATTAAGTATATTATATATAGGCAGACATCATGCAGCAGGTTAATTTGCTTGTTATTGTCTAGTAAAGCTACAGGTGAGTTAAATCCTTTGTCTGAATTAAAATATGGAATGTCTACTCAGCACTCATTAATTTCCTGTGTTTTGTCTTAGTTTGGAGTGTTAGGTATGCCAGAAATGTTACCAGTACATAAATTGATCACTAGAAACAACAAGCGTACATGAGACACATAAAACAGTTGCAGTTTTTGTCATTTGAATGCTTTTTTCATGCATACTACAGATATCTATATATATTTTGAATTAAAAGAAAAAAACGTTACACCATAGCAATTTAAAAATACCAAAAAAAATTTTGTTTGCGTAATTAGCTGCCTTATTAAGGCAAATGCTGAAAGGTTTTGAAAAGTTTATTTCGTTTAAAGCAAAATTCATTAGATATTTAGCGATGAATATTGCAAGCGGCTCTGTTTTCCCGCGAAATTTAAATGTTCCAAGGCTTGTTTTAAATTTCAGCTAAACTGCCGTATTCAAAGACTTTTGTTGAACACGGGTTTTCGGGCCGATTTTTTTTCAAATTTTCACAATGTATATCGGAGACAATAAGAGCTTCAAAAGTGTGTGCGGTAGCTATACGATTTTTTTTTCATTTCTGAGTAATCGACTACGATTCATGGTATGCACGCAACTTAACTGAGGTTGCAAAAGAATGCCTTATATCTCAAAAATAAAAAAATAAAAACATAGCTACCGCACACACTTTTGTAGAACAGCTAGTTGAAAAAAAGCGTTGTTGCACGCGTATTACCACCCACCTTAGAGGAGCAGTGTCACGGCTATGCGCATGCGCGTAATTTGCGAATGTTTGATTTTTGATTAGGCCAACAATAAATCAAAAAGGAGCGAGAAACATCGAAAACCCTGAAATCCAGTTCCATCGGCGCGTTTCTTCGTTTATTTTTTACCTTATTTCTTTACATACCTGTAATATATTATTATTTCAAGTGGTTTACGGTTTTATTTTGTATAATTTTGATCCTGGTCGGGAAAATCTGGTCTTTCCGATCAGACATCGGCGCGAGGAGTGAAACGCTATGATTAATAATAGTAGAATACTTCTGAGTTCTGTTTCTTGGCAATTTTGTGAAAATATTACATGTCCTGAAGACCACTGGAAGCTACCCTGGTTCCAGAGGTATTCTCCAGTAATTTTATTGGAAGCACGAACACCAATTATATATTTTATTTAACGACTATACTCTTTCAGTTATCACTTCGTATATATCCTTTCACCTAACGTTTCTCAACTGGTCAGTCTTGACTGTCTTTGGTTTAATTGGTGTCTGCTTGCGAGAGTTTGTAGACGAATACTATACACATACTATTCCTGTAGCAATGGTTATGATATTAACAAAGTAACAAATCCGTCAGACGGAGAAACTCCCAAATCAGACGGTAAATTATTCATGCAATTGAAAACAAACAAATATTAAATTTCATCATATTTTTATTAAAATTTGTTAAAGAACGTCTTGAACATATACATAAAAGTTTAGAAGCATAACTAGTGTAGAAATCAGGTTTAATATAATACGAAGCATAAAGATATTATTACAATTATAATAGATAAACAAGAAAGCACGAACCATATAACTCATAAGTACTGAATAAAAGCGCTGAAGGCGGCGTATAAATCGCCAAACAAACCCTTCGTCCAGAACGTCAGTGGCTCATTTCTTTAGTAAAGCGCCAAGCATCTTTGGCTTTCATACCTGATTTTATAACACACGTCCAGGAAGCTCTTTATATACTTTTACATTTAGTAAATAGACGAACGACCTTCTTCTCGGCGCTTGTCGCACGGCAACTCGAGATTCTCTCAGCTCTCGGCTTTCTCCCGCTTTCGCTCGTGATTCTCTCAGCTTTCCTCAGCAGTCTTGAAGGGGCATCTTTTTTGGCTCATCCTTTCTGGAGCAGAAGTTTATAGACATGGAGCGGTAGATATCTGACAAATGTATACAATAGTAAGATTAGAAACTTGTCATTCACGAGGCATATACTGTAGCCGCGTATCACTATCTCATTTAGTTTATAAGATCAGAAAAACTAAAAAAACTAAAAATCTAAAAATCAGGCGCACTCACCTGTTCTTATGACAGAGAAAAGTAGACATCCCAATGAAATACTAGACTATTTGCCTCGATTATTTAACGCTTGTTATAGTTTTGTCTTGCCTTCGAGATACTCTTGTTCACTGCTTCGCTTCTCATCGTGGCGCCTAGATCAAATGTCAACATCAGACGGCTAAACAATACAAATCGCGATAGCCAATCAGCATCGTGACACTGCCCCTTTAAACATTGTCACGCAGCAATTATTTCGTTGCAAATTGAATCAGCATGTTGCAGCAAGTAGAACTGGAGTCTACTTTTTTCAACAAATTTTTTCAACTTGCAACAAAATCATTGTTGCGTGACAATGTTTAAGGTGGGTGGTAATACGTGCAACAACGCTTTTCAACTTGCAACGCAACAAAGTTGCGTTGAAACTTGAAGAAAATTGTTGCCCGTATTACCTCACCTTAAACGTATACTAAACAATACTAAATATGACAAACTTTATTATTCTATTTACAAAACATACAAGTCTGGTGTCACGTGTGTCTGCAAGCCAAGTAAAATTACTTGATTGACAGCTCCACAAAATTGCAAGCTACTAAAGCATAAATATCAAAATTAATAATGCCTATAACAGTTTATCTTTAATTTGTGGACCTTCTCTGTTTAGTTTCTGTAATGACCTATCCAGTTATTCCAGTGCAACCTGAGAACATCGGTTCCTTCTTGATTTGTAAAGATCTCGATAATGTAGTAGTTTTCAATGCCCTAGTGAAAATAACGCTCGGTCTATTTCTGCTCTTTTCAACCGGCAACAGGTTTTCCTCTTTCCGGTGATGGGTTATCCCAGAGCTTTCGTTTGTGTGCACGGCAAAGGTTGTCGAGATAGACTACTACCGAGCTATGATTCAATTAGTGAAATAAGAGTAGCGTGCTGCGTAGGCAGTGTAGAAACAACAATCGAAATATAGTAACTTAGGTTAGATATACTGCCGAAACAGAGAACGTAGGAATCTAACGTTTCGAGCGAAGGCCCTTCGTCAAAACGTTACATTCCTACGTTCTCTGTTTCGGCAGTATATCTAACCTAAGTTACTATATTTCGATTATGATTCAATTACTTAGTCCCACTTGTCCCACTCTTACCACAACTTACGTGTAGACCTCCAGACTAGTTCGTATAGTCCTCTTCTCCCCCGATAACTCATTTTGCTGGGTGGACATCCTACAGAAACCTGATTGTTGCATTTTTCGCAACTGGTCCCGGTTTGCTCTTATAATGTATATATTCTACACTCGAAATTTCCTTCACCAAAATTACCTAGTACATCCAGTTTAATCAAGTGAAATGCCAAATATTACTACAGAAACTCAGTCCGTCTTCTAACGGTACTACAGTACTACATGTAGCTATCAACCCAATCCCTCTCTTGCAGGACCTACATTACTCATGCTACCACTATGGCAGTAATGTTGTGCTATTGTACCTGTAAAATGTTATACTTAAAATTGAAAAAAGTGAGGGGTGGGGGGGGGGGGGGGGGGGGGGGGGGGGGGGGGGTGATAACAATAGTTATCCCTTCTTGGCTAAAAAGTGGGGGATAGTATTCCCTAGGATTTACGCCACTGCAGGTTTCTCATTTTTGTTGACTTTCAATCAAGGAAAGTGCCCTGAGGCAATGCCTAAACTATACATGCTGGGAATCCGTAACTGGGAAGCCCGCCAGCCATTATAGCTTGCGTAGCATCCGGTTTTAAAAAGCCAAGACATGATCATAAATAATGGCGGGATAAGCTGGATATTAAACCCCATAATGGGCCACGAGAAAAAGGGACTAATTTTAATAGGTCTTCCAAATCATTATATCATGTTAACGTGTAATTAGTTACGCGAAGTTACGTATGTATTATGCAAGGAGATATTAAGTTCAGATATGTGTCGTGTCAAATTGGGAAGCCGATGGCTAACAAACGTGGCTTAAATTTTGAGAGTTCTGGGCGTTCTTTTCATGTTTTCTTTCTTCTTAAATATTTATAAGCAATTCTAGTCAGTGGCTTAACTACGCAAAATAGACTCAGTTACGGCGCAAATAGAACGAAAACGACGTCGAAAACTGAACTCCAAGGAAATGGAATAACAATTATTTCTCATTCTCCGGCTTTGTTTTGAGTGAAAGCACACATGGTCCTTGACGTCTGCATTGGTGAGAAAAATCGTGACGTAAGCGTAAGCAGTAAAGCGTAAGCAGTAAAGCGTAAGCAGTAAAGCGTAAGAGGAACGTTCCTTTTACGCTTATGCTTTAAACGCTTACGTATGTCACCACGGTTTTAACTATCTTTTTTTTTACCTTATCTTACACTTACACTTATAGTTACGTTCTTACTCTTAAGGCTGGTTTTCATTACCTGCATGCGTTTTGCCCGCGTTTTGCCCGCGCGGGTGGAGCGTGCATTATTCAGTTCGCTTTGGAAGTTGAAGATTTCCAACTTCACGTAATGGCAAACGACCTTTACGCTTACGTCGACTCGTAGTAAAAACCAGGCGTTAATTGTTACGACTTATATATTAACAAGAATATTCAGAAAAGTTTATGCACCTTAAACACAAAAAAACTGCTCAAGCACAATGTCGTAAAAATAATTTGACTGCCCGGAAGTCACTGGTACTTTTAGTTTGCCATCCAAACAAGCCTCGAACAAGTTCCAGTGTAGAGAAGAAGAATTAAGTTCAGCGGACAAAAGGAGAATGCTGCAAAGAGTTGTTGCAATTAAAATTGTACTTGACGGTGCAGTAATTAATTTTCACCATAGTTGTACAAGAATTAAAAGAAAATATTTGGACTCATATTTTTATATTTTTTTACAATTCGATTTTAGATTGGTTTCGAAATTCTGTGTGTCCAGTGCAAGGAAACTCAACTACCGGTTTAGGTGAGATAACTGATTACATGGTAGTAGTATATCTGAACATTCGACAGTAAATATTGATATTTTCCTTTCTGTATTCAACTTCTTTCGTGTTCGAGTGACGTCAAACTTTATACTAAAGAGTTACTTGCATGGAGTTTTATGTTTGATAAGCTTGTTGATAACAACCTTGTAGCAAGTTGTTGAGCTGCAGAGCAGTAACAAGTTGTTGGAACAGCCAGCCTGTAAGTAAGGCTCGAGTCAAACTAGTTTCCTTCGCAGCTGTCATACGTTGGCATTAGGAGGCTAGGATCAAACTTTTCATTAGTCGTCGGACTCAATATAAATTAGGGAACTCGTTTTTGTTGAAATCATTTGCATTGAGTTCGATTCTGTAAAAGTTTGACGTTTGATCTAGGCCTAAGCGAACCGATGTACAAACTGACAGACGCCGAGCACCTGGGAAAACGAATTAAAGGTCTATGTCACTATACCCTGGTTCCAGAGGCTTATCTCTTGAAGGGAGGCGAGGCGGTATGGAGCAAGTCTAGGGGAAGCAGAAAGGAAGAGCCTCTGGTCGAATCGGTTGAGAATCTCACTTCCATGCTTGAATCGCTTCAGAATTAGAACCTCACTCGTGATTGGGTAATTGTTAATCCCAGCTACTCCAGGGCGTAGACATTTACTGTGATTTTCCCAAACCAGTTTGACAATTACCCAATCACAAACGAGGTTTAAATTCTGAACCAATTCAAGCATGAAAGTGAGATTCTCAACCAATCCGACCAGAGGTTCTTGCTTTCTGACTCGCCTCCCCTTCCAGGTATATGTCACGTTATAGACCTTATTCAAAAATGGCCGCCGAATTAGAATTATTTTATGTGCATATAAATTAGCCCTTATGACCTCGTTTTAAAGTAAAAATTCTTTTGAATTTCACACATGAAAACGAGTTCATAAGGGATAATTTATATGTATATAAAATAATTTTAATTCGGCGGCCACTTTTGGAATAAGGTGTATATTTAGCAATTCTCTTACAAACAAGGTTGTCCTAAAATTGCACAAAATCTTGCAATAAGGGGTTTTATCTGAAAAACATTCGCCGCCTCTGAAGGTATACGGAAACCTTAATAATGAAAATAATATTAGTAATACAATATATTTTTTATTTATAGGTATTTTAATGAGCCCTCAGTTTCCTTCACTTGGTGATCAACGAACATACTCACATGTTCCAATGACGTCATCTCCTCTACAATATAACCATCTTCATACTAGTCGTAATTTTATGCTTGGTGCTGTTGTTGGTGCTGGTCCACCATACCTGCCATATTTACCTTCTGGGCATTATAATAATTTAAACCACAGAAAGTCTCCATTAAGGTAAATTTTATTTCAAATTACTATATATCTAAGCCAGTATAGATGTAATATATCATACACGAGGAGGAGTGTTTCATCAGGATATCCAAACACCGAGACGTTTGTTGAAAACCAAGGCGAAGCCGAGGTTTTTGAACAAACTTCGAGTATGTTAAGAGAAAATCAAGGTGAAAGTTTGCTTAGTAAATCAGTATGTTAAAAGAAAATCAAGGTGAAAATTTGCTTAATTTATGTAATTTCTTCCTCCGATATCCAAACTACAGACACGGTACTGATTTCCTTTGTGTTTCCTTCATGAATTATTAATGAGTTTGAGATTAACAATGAATAATTTTTTCCCATTTTCTTTTTTCTTCACTTCTTTTCTTCTTTTTGTCCATCTATTTTTTTTCTTCATTTTTTTTTTAAATGTCTTTGTTTTGTGTATAAAAATTTAATCTCAAAAAACGATCGAGTTTACAAAAGATATTGTAAGATTCATTTACGACGAGATTTTCATCCATCAAAGTTACTATCCATGACAGCGGTCTGGATACGGAAAAAGACGGACCGTGGTCTAGATACCTATTTTTATGCCTGGACCGTGCGTTGACCATTCAGAAATCAGGATATTACAAAACCATGCATATGATAATATTTTGTCCGACAAGTTGGTTTATACGAAAACAATTAAACAACTGGCAACTCGTCCTTGTTGTCTAATTATCTTTCCATCGCCTATATATCAATTGCACAGTTGTTAAAGCCATGTTACGCGAGGCAATTTTCTTTGCAACTTGCAAAGCAATGTTAAGAGAGATTGTCTTGTGTAACACCTCATGTTTGCAGCTAGTCTCGCAAATAAAAATTGCGTTGCAAGTTGTAGAGAAAGTAAAAGCAGCTTCTACTTTTTGCAACGCTGCGCGACAAGTTTCATTGTGTAACGCCTCCACTTCAACTTTGCAATATTTTTCAGCAAAAATTGCGTTGCACGTTGAAAAGAAAATCGCGTCGTGATTCATGGTTTTTAGTTCGTTTCTTTTCTTATTATTTCTAGGAATGATTTAGTTTCTCTTTCTCGAAGTGCTGAGAATGTTTCTTCTAGTGATAGTGATAGTGATCGAGATAATATTCTTGATCACGATGACAGGAAATGTGAACGCGTGAGTAATATATAGTACTTGTGTTTGGCCTTCTCCACACGTATCCGTTTGAAAACGCAACTTTTTTTATCCGTTTTCAAAAAAATCCGCGTCCACACGAGAACAGGAAAGCGGCGGTTTCAGAAAGTTTCACTTTGGAGACCATCTTCGAAAAGTTCCATTTTTGATAACCGCTTTATCGTTTACGTGTGAACGGAAGGCCAATGGCGTGACAAAAAAGTTGCGTTGTCAAAAAAATCCGGATACGTGTGGACGTAGCCTTAGTCAGACAGTCAACCAATCAATTTATCAGTCAATCAATCAATCAATCAATCAATCAATCAATCAATCAATCAATCAATCAATCAATCACTCAGTTCTAATACGATATCTTGTTTGTTTACACTGCATGAACGTGTATTTCTTTCATTATTTGTGCAGACTAGCAGAGAGCATAGCAGGCATAGTCCTTGCCATGGAAAGAAGGAAGTGGCTTTGCTGCACACAACTTCTGTATCAAAGAAAAGGTTTGTGCGAAATACTAGCTGTAGGAGCTAGACAACTTTTTACCCAGGGTCTTTAACCTCGCGAGTTAGGGGAGTGGCAGAAGTAAAGATTCTGAGTGCGAGGTTGGGGACTAGAAAGCGATGATATTTATCAATTTAGATCTGGAGCGAGGGGTACTCCACAAAAAATTACCCCGAGGGATGAAATAACCCGAGGGCGAGCCCGAGGGATATCCCATCCCGAGAGGTAATTTTTTGCCTTTGTCCTTGTCACCGCTGGTGTTGCTGTCCTTGCATGCTCGTGTTCCAAACTCTTGTTTTTCTTCTCGTTGCCATTCTTCTTTTTCTGGTTGTTTCTTTCTTAAATATTGGGGTTTTTATTTGCTCTGTTCGTTCTTGTTCCTCATTTCGTTTGCATAATTGTCATTTTTATTCTCGTTCTGTTCACGGCAGTTGTCTCCAGCGTGTTTCATGTGTGTTATTTGGGCCCACTATATAATTAAAGAACCCTCATCAAACTTTATAATTAAACCTTGCTTTCATTTTACTGACTTTATTTTAGGATTTTAATATTTCTGCTATCTCTTTGATTTTAGTTCATACTGT
The DNA here is from genome assembly GCA_035771165.1 of Paragorgia papillata. Lineage (NCBI taxonomy): Eukaryota > Metazoa > Cnidaria > Anthozoa > Scleralcyonacea > Coralliidae > Paragorgia > Paragorgia papillata. The sequence goes on from JAWNZC010000265.1 coordinate 3,095,202, forward strand.
TGTCTGTGCAATAATGATGGCAGAAGTGTTTTCGGGCAGGGAAAAATCATCAAATTTGCACATTATTATGAAGATCAGTCAGCGTCTGAGAGAAACTTGCGATGGGACGATGTTAAAAGGAACGCGTCATTTTTAAATGATAGAATGGTAGAAAATAACAGATTGGAATACCCTAGGCTTAAACGGTCAGCCAGCCAAGACAATTTACACAGTAACAGGTTTGTTATTTATTAAAAAATGTAAGTTCTGTTCAATATAGATAATTATGTTCATATTTGAGCAAAATTTTGAACATTTTAAAACATATTTTTTAAGACACATTCTCCCACTTTTACAAAAGATTTTGTCTAAAACTACATTATTACATATTTACAAAGACAACTACAATTGCAAAATCATTTGCAACTCACTTGTCACTTTTCACCAAAATGTTCAGAAGTTCGTTACGAAGTTCGTTGGGAAGTTCAAAGTTTGTTTTGAACTACGCAATTGATTGCCGGCTACTAGGAACCACGAAGGCAATCAAATGCGTAGTTTAAAACGAGGTTTGAGCTTCCCAACGAACTTGCAAACTTCGGAACGAACTTCCGAACATTTTGGTGAAAAGTGAGTAGCAAATGACTGTCAAATAATAATTATTCTAACGGGATAAAGCGCGAACGCAACGCGAAAACTCATTGTCAAAGTTATGATATTAAACGACTAGTTAGTTCTTTATTCTGTGACTCTGGGGGCAAATGTGACGTGTGACATAGAAATCCTATTTTGGATTTTCTCTGGGGGGCAGTTGCCCCTGCTCCCCCCCCCCCGCTATCTACGTGTACGACTTTTAAAAAGAGTTTTTCAGATGTCAGTATCAGGAGCATGTGTCTAGACTTAGTGCTACAAGCCTGTTGCGAATACATCCTGTTAACAAGCTGTGGGACTAGTTTACGCGTGTACGACTTTTAAAAAGAGTTTTCCAGATGTCAGTATCATGGAGCATGTGTCTAGACTTAGTGCTACAAGCCTGTTGCGAATACAACCTGTTAACATGCTGTGAGACTAGTTTACGCGTGTACGACTTTTAAAAAGAGCTTTTCAGATGTCAGTATCATAGAGCATGTGTCTAGCTTAAAAAGTCTGTTTTGGGAGATTCAACTTATACTTAAAGCTAAATTTTGTGATCTACTTCAGGAACAATGTGGAAACTCACTTCAAACGACGAAGAAGCAACAGTGGTGGCGCTGTTAGTGAAGAACCAATATCACTTGATGATGATGATGATGATGATGATGATGATGATGATGATGATGATGATGATGATGATGATGATGAATCTTCGCCTCAGTTTGGTTATGACTACAAAAAAGATCTTTCAGAAGTTAGCGATGACCGCGGAGACTTGTGGGTTCACGAGAAATGCGCAACATGGACAGCGGCAACTTCAAACAGTAAAGAAAATCCTTCCGTCACTAACCTGGTTATGAAGGCGCTTGCTACGGTAAATAAACTGGATCTAGTTGGATCAGCACGCTTGTACTGGTCATTGTGCTATTTTGCCTAATTGAAACAATGAGCAGCCATTGCTCTCATTGGCAAAATGGCAAAATGGCCAGTCCAAGCGTGAGGATTAGCAGTAAGATTATATAAGTTGAAGTAGAAGGGAAAATTGGACTGTTGTTAGATCGGTTGTCACCATTTTGGATTAGTATTGGGGGCAGGAGAGACAGTTACAAAACACTTCTCGTCAATATAGCTTTTGCATGCATGGGAGGAAAAGAACGGTTTAACACGTGCTTGGACTGGCCATTGTTGCATTTTGCCTTGGGATAATGGGAAATCATATATGGCAAAATAACCAGTTCAAACACTTAATATTAAATATTTAGTTAAATTTTGCAGCGTCGAAGAACATCAATGAAATGTGCAATGTTGTGCAAGTTCTATCTCAAATATGCAATATATGTTGCAAATATCTAATAACCACTTTAAATCGTAGGCCCTTGGAACCTTTATTAATGGACCGTACCGAAAAAGATGACGTCTTGTACATTTAACCACAATTCTTTGCGCACATTAAATATTCTTTCTTGCAGAATAATTGGAAGATAGGGTTTTGAAAGGGTAAACTTTTGTAGGAATGAAGTTCGTGCTTACTTAATCCATTTTAGCATGATAAACAATTTGAGCTGATTTGAGATCGCAAAGCATTGTGGTTAAATGTGCCGCCGCCATCTTTTTCGGTACCGTCAATTGAGCTCTTATCTTGTTAAGGTGTTCCGTTTATTAAAGAGTGATAAACTAAATTAAACTAAACTAAACTAAACTAAACTAAACTAAACTAAACTAAACTAAACTAAACTAAACTAAGCTAAACTAAACTAAACTAAATTAAACTAAATTAAGCTAAACTAAACTAAACTAAACTAAATTAAACTAAATTAAACTAAACTAAACTAAACTAAACTAAACTAAACTAAACTAAACTAAACTAAATTAAGCTAAACTAAACTAAGCTAAACTAAACTAAACTAAATTAAACTAAACTAAACTAAACTAAACTAAACTAAACTAAACTAAATTAAACTAAACTAAACTAAACTAAGCTAAACTAAACTAAACTAAACTAAATTAAACTAAACTAAACTAAACTAAACTAAGCTAAACTAAATTAAACTAAATTAAACCAAATTAAACCAAACTAAACTAAACTAAACTAAACTAAACTAAACTAAACTAAACTAAACTAAGCTAAACTAAACTAAACTAAATTAAACTAAATTAAACTAAACTAAACTAAACTAAACTAAACTAAACTAAGCTAAACTAAACTAAACTAAACTAAACTAAGCTAAACTAAATTAAACCAAATTAAACCAAACTAAACTAAACTAAACTAAATTAAACTAAACTAAACTAAACTAAGCTAAACTAAACTAAACTAAACTAAATTAAACTAAACTAAACTAAACTAAACTAAACTAAGCTAAACTAAATTAAACTAAATTAAACCAAATTAAACCAAACTAAACTAAACTAAACTAAACTAAACTAAACTAAACTAAGCTAAGCTAAGCTAAACTAAACTAAACTAAATTAAACTAAACTAAACTAAGCTAAACTAAACTAAACTAAATTAAACTAAATTAAGCTAAACTAAACTAAACTAAACTAAACTAAACTAAACTAAACTAAACTAAACTAAACTAAGCTAAACTAAACTAAACTAAATTAAACTAAATTAAGCTAAACTAAACTAAACTAAACTAAACTAAACTAAACTAAACTAAACTAAACGAAACTAAGCTAAACTAAACTAAACTAAACTAAACTAAACTAAACTAAACTAAACTAAATTAAGCTAAACTAAACTAAACTAAACTAAACTAAACTAAATTAAACTAAACTAAACTAAACTAAACTAAACTAAACTAAACTAAACTAAACTAAATTAAGCTAAACTAAACTAAACTAAGCTAAACTAAACTAAACTAAACTAAACTAAATTAAGCTAAACTAAACTAAACTAAACTAAACTAAACTAAACTAAATTAAGCTAAACTAAACTAAACTAAACTAAACTAAACTAAACTAAACTAAATTAAGCTAAACTAAACTAAACTAAACTAAACTAAATTAAGCTAAACTAAACTAAACTAAACTAAACTAAACTAAACTAAATTAAGCTAAACTAAACTAAACTAAACTAAACTAAACTAAACTAAACTAAATTAAGCTAAACTAAACTAAACTAAACTAAACTAAACTAAACTAAACTAAACTAAACTAAACTAAACTAAACTAAACAAGTATATATAGACAAAGTTGTATAAATTTGTCTGCTACATTTTTGAGTGTGTAAAAAAGTGTACATCACATTTTTATACAGTAATTGTTTTTATCTTTATCTCTTTAGTCTTGTACGTGGTGCAAACGTTATGGAGCCAGTATTTGTTGCGCTATTTCTCACTGTAAGAACGTTTTTCATTTGCCATGCGCAGTTGCAGCAGGTGTTTACCAGGTAACGTAGAATGTACAACTTTGTAAGGAAACTTGGGTGGGCTTTATAAATGGCATAAGTGGGGGTTTATAAAAAACGTTTTAGGAAAAGGTGATAAGAAATAAGTTGAGACTAACATACAACAAAAATATATTTACCCGATTAACTTGTTTATTTTTATTTACAGATAGATGGGCCTATATATACTTGGGGGGGGGGGGGGGAGGGTTAACCGTGATGTCTGCTAGAATAATCTTGCCAGTTAGAATCAGCGAGTTAGAAACTAGAAAAAAGAAATGACTGTCTAATGAGCAGTCTTAAGACACTGAATCGTACTGGTGTGATCAACTAAGATCATTTAAATCTCTATTGGTCGATGGATACCTCCAGTACCCATAGCCTGCGGTCCTTTTGTCCAGCGACAAGAAGCCATCGGCTCTGACCGGAACCGGAATGTCGGGTCAGAGAAACGTGGATTTCAGAAAGAACGTTCATGATGATTTAAGCCAATCACCGTACTGCTTTACTTTGTTCAGGTCACAGCTGATGGCGCCTTGTCGCTGGATATAAGGACCGCAGGCTCTGGGGGACGAAATGCGTGACCATGTTTTTCTCCTCCGCATGCGCAGAGGTTCTTTTGGAGACTTTTGGAGAGATTTGTCGGAGTGTACTCTCGAAAAAAGATATTCCCGCATTCATTTGTTCTATCAAAGTTAAAAGGTCGTAAATTACCACGAAATACTGACGTTCCAAGCGGAGCCCTTCATCAGACTAAAATCCACATTTGACTCTGATGTAGGACTCCGCTTGAAACATACAGTGTAAGTATTTTGTTACTAAATATCTTGACAGTTTACGACTTTTAACTTTGTTTTATTAAAAACACTGCCTACGCAGCACTCTACTTTTTTCCATTTGTTTCTACATGCGCTCCGACAAATGTTTCCGAGGATTTCCGAAAGAACATCAGCAGAAAAGAAAGTGCCCATGCAATGTTCATGATTCTGCTAGTTGCTAATATATACAGACCTTTCACATCGCGTCTTGGCGGCCATTCTTCCGTAAGCCACGATGTAAAAAAGTCCGTATTACTAGCAGACTATGACCCAGCAAGTTACTCCTAATTAACTGAAATTAATTCTTAATTAACAAAAAATATTATTTTAATAGAACATACGTAGCCAGAAAGCGTATTGCTTGGAACACCCTCAAGTTCTGCAAAACATTGGTAGGTCTTTTTAACAATGAAAACTCGTAATATTTAAACTCATGAACGCGTTCGCTTTTAGCTCTTTTCCGTGGGTGGATTTTTCAGAAAGTAGACCCTTGATTCTACTTTGTGCAACGATTGCATGTTGCAACTTGTCTCCCAGCGATTTTGACCATTGCACAGCATGTTACACGGTGCAATGGTTCATGCAACTTGTCTTGCAACGGCGGTGCGAGACAAATTGCATGAAAAATTGCACCGTGTAACAAGAGCTTTAGATAAACGTATCGTGGAGTAAGAAGGCGAATATGTTAGCCACGAAAGAGATTCATTTGCGGCATTGCAGAACTCTTTGTTGAATTACTTGTTAATTTTAATTGTGAACTTAAGAAGATATGTTTACGGGTTTTTAATTTTTTATAAGAAGCACACATTTTACTAAGATTGGCTAGTCTTGTAGTTATTTGCCAGATTGGAACATTTTACCAAAGGACAAAAAAACTTCCTACATTAGGACATTCCAAGAAAGCTGCTTTTTGAAGATTTAAATTATTTTATTGTAGCTTGTATTCATATATATATATTTTTAGATTTTTAAACTGTATTTTGTTGTTTAATTCTTATTAATTTTTATACTGTACTCTTTTATAAGTATTTTTTTAAACACAGGGCTCTACTGAAAAGCACTCATTATAATGTATATATAGACGGTCTATAGACCGTCTGTATATAGAGTTGAATTATTATTATTATTAGTAGTAGTAGTAGTATTAGTATGTGAAGCCGCAGTCCATACTGTGAATGAAATCATGTCATCAGAGGAAACAGAAGCAATATTATTGGTAGATGCCATGCACCAACGCTTTCAACACCATCAATCGACAAGCCGCACTACATAACATCAGAATGATCCTGCAATATCAATTGTGCTGAATAATACCTATCAAACCCCAGTAAAGCTGTTTATCACAGGAGGAGGAGTAGTTGAATCATTCGAAGGAATTACCCAAGGGGACCCTCTGGCTATGGCGATGTATGCTGTTGCAGTAACACCACTGATTCAAAGGTTAAGATCTGAAGAGCCGAAAGTAAAACAAGTGTGGTTTGCCGATGACTCCACTGCCGGCGGGAAAATTGAAGCACTAAGAAGATGGCGGCAGTGTTTGTCAGCCATAGGTCCACCAATGGGATACCATCCAAATGCCAGCAAAACACATCTCATTGTCAAACCAGAATTCCAAGAAGATGCAAATCATATCTTTGAAGGAACGGGAATAGTGGTGACAACTGAAATGCTTGGTTCTGCTGTTGGATCAACTAGCTTTGCTAAAGAATTCGCAGCACACAAAGTTGAGGAGTTTGTTGAAGAAATTGAGAATCTTTCCAAAATAGCTGAACTTTACCCCCAATCTGCATATGCGGCATTTTCTCATTGTATTGTGGGAAAATGGCGATACATGATGCGAACAATGAAGGATATTGACACTCTATTTCAACCGTTAGAAGACGCGATCAGTCAAACCTTTATTCCTGCATTAACTGGTAGATGTCAGTGCCCTATGAAGAAAGAACTCTTCTCTCTCTACCCATCTCAAACTTATTAATAATTCATGAAGAAAACACAAAGGAAATCAGTACCGTGTCTGTGGTTTGGATATCGGAGGAAGAAATTACATAAATTAAGCAAACTTTCATCTTGATTTTCTCTTAAAATACTGATTTGTTTGAGATGCTATATCACACACTCGGAGGAGTGTTTCATCAGGATATCCAAATACCTCGAAGTTTGTTCAAAAACCTCGGCTTCGCCTCGGTTTTCAACAAACGTCTCGGTGTTTGGATATCCTGATGAAACACTCCTCCTCGTGTATGATATATTACCTAAGACCCGGTGGCCTAAACATCATCAACCCCGTAACCGATGCAAATGGAGAATATCATGCCTCAGAAAAGATAAGTGAACCACTGAAAGAGATGATGGTCGAGCAAAAAGAATCATTCAATAGACCACAACTACAGTCTATTAAATCGAACTTGCGTCGGAAGAAGCAGCAAGAAATTGAGATCGTGGCACTCCAAGTAAGAGAACGTCTACCTCCATCAAAGCAAAGAGCAATGGACCTGCTATGTGAAAAAGGATCTTCATCCTGGCTGTCAGTTTTGCCATTACAAGACCAAGGTTTCAATTTGAATAAAGGAGAATTTCGAGATGCAATCAACTTACGATATGGATGGCAACTGAAGAATGTACCTCATCATTGCAAATGTGGAAATAATTTCTCAGCAGATCACGCTATGATATGCCCCTATGGAGGACTACCAATATCAAAGCATAACGAAATCAGAGATATAACCACCAAATGGCTGACGGAAGTATGTTCGGATGTGGAAAAAACCCCACAGTTACAACCACTCACAGGCGAGACAATACTACCAAGATCGGCCAATAAGCAAGAGGAAGCAAGAGTAGATATAAGAGCAAAGGGTTTCTGGAATAGGCAGCAAAATTAATTTTTTGACGTTAGGGTCTTTCACCCAAACGCATCGAGCTACCGAAACACAGAGATCCCAGCACGCACTCACAGAAAATCCCAGCACATACAGAAAACAGGACAATGCAAAGAAGAGGGAATACGGAGACAGGATAAGGGAAGTGGAGTATGCGGTCATATTCACACCACTTGTTTTTTCTAGAACTGGTGGACAGGGGAAAGAGACAACCATCGCATATAAACGACTGGCAGAATTGTTGGCAACGAAGCGAAAATCAGAATACAGCATCACACTTGCATGGATGCGATGCAGCCTTTCCTTCGCCTTGATCCGGTCGGCGGCGATGGAGATTAGAGGCAGTCGTGATGTAGCTTCTAGTCGGGACTGAGATGCAAACATTGAACTGGGTTATAGAAAAAGCCGTCTTGGCGGTTTTTAGTTTTGTAAAGGAGTTTTAACAAGAACATAATAACAATTCTTCTTATGACATATCATTCTTTGGAAATATAGAACATTTTAGGATTTTATATGTATATATTTAATTTACCTTGAATCTATTGTTGAAATAAATTATTACCATTATTATTATTATTATTATTATTATTATTGTTGTTGTTGTTGTTGTTGTTTCACGGTAAAGATGTAGATACCCGTGTTTAATCCTCACTGACAGGTTTATTATTATTATTATTATTATTATTATTATTATTATTATTATTATTATTATTATTATTATTATAAAATGCACTTGCATTTTACTCAAGAGTCAAGTAGTAAGATTGTTAATCATATTTTGTCTCGCTTGTTTTTTTACAGCTTTTTGTGGCACGTGTAACTGCCCTGGGGAAGTAGGAAATATTCTGTTCTGTATAAACTGTGGTTATCAAGCACATGGTCAGTGCATCAGTCCAGCTACTAAAGTTACTCCATCAATGCGCTTGGGTTGGGAATGTAAGCGTTGTAAAAGATGTCAGGTTTGCAGGTAAACAGTCAAATAGCAACGATGTTAAGATGTTTCTTTGTCTTATATATTAACTTATATATAGGGAAAATAGGCAAAATCCGATTATGAAAAGTAATACGATAAATCCGATTATGAAAAGTAATACGATAAAATACAACCAACGAACGAACGAACGAACGAACGAACGAACGAACGAACGAACGAACGAACGAACGAACGAACGAACGAACGAACGAACGAACGAACGAACGAACGAACGAACGAACGAACGAACGAACGAACGAACGAACGAACGAACGATCGAACGAACGAACGAACGAACGAACGAACGAACGAACGAACGAACGAACGAACGAACGAACGATCGATTGATCGATCTCACGGGCTGGCAAAATAATTATATAAAACGCTGGTAACTCGTGACTCGTACAAGTGCAGTGGAGTGGAGTGGAATGGAGTGGAGTGGAATGGAATGGAGTGGAGTGGAGTGGAATGGAGTGTAGCGGTGTTATGTTGTGTGGTGTACTTAAAGCTGTATAATATCTCGTGGTGTTTGTTCCGTTTAAATTAAGGTCTTTAGATGAGTGGCTACAAACCATTTAGTTGGTTGTATATTTTATGCATGGGTTGTTTGAAGACTTCCTATTTAACAATTAATCGCCCGTAGACGATTGTCAATTATGTTTCAAATTCTATTTTTCTCTTCAGACACTCGATTGATGTGGAAAGATCATTAACATGCTTCAGTTGTGACAGGGCTTACCATATTTCCTGCATCGAAGAAGGAAATAATCCACGTGATGATCAAATCTCTTCAGCGTGGATGTGTAAGGTAAACAATATAAACTGTCGAACAAATCTTATTTTTTTCAACAATAGACCATTTGCACGATGACGTACGATAGCAATTGGGTGAAAATCAGGTAACCAATTGAAGGCTGCCATCTTGGATCAATTGGGGGGGTAAAATGGCAAACCCGGATGTAAAACTACTCGGTTCCATGCATACCTTTCCTACTATCCGAGAGTTCTTGGATAGTAGGAAAAGTCTGGGACCGAGTAGTTTTATATCCGAGTTTGCAATTTTGCCTCCCAATTGATCCAAGATGGCAGCCTTCAAATGGTGACACGATTTTGACCCCAAATGCCCCCTCTAGTTTTATTTATGATCTCTATGACCAGTATCCTATAATAGAAGATACTGGCAAAGCATTCTGGTAATCGTAGCCGCCCAATGCTATTGTACATCGTCACGTAAATGGTCTATTTAAGTGAAAATTACGTAAGATTACTCTTGCTTTTAGTTTCTCACAAGCGACAATATACTGCAAACTATCGATAATAACCACGTCAAAATAGGCCATTCTAAAAATATCATTTTTTAATTGTTAATACAATTTTCACGAGCAACCAGCTGGAAATCACAAGCCAACATGCGTGGTTGAACCACTGGGTAAAACATGTGTTTGCAGCAGCTTTGAAGCCATGGGCATGTGATCAGTTATTTAAATGTTCTGAAAACATTATGATCTGCAACCAGACTAAAGGACAACACGTCCCCTCTCCTTACGCACCTCTGCAGACACCAGGCTTACAGCACGTTTGTCACAGTCTTGCGTGCGAACAACATGTTGAATGGAAATTTATTTAAACTGGAATAAGCCATACAAATGCGTTTGATATCGGAATATGCTTTTTATAAAAATATTCCAACTTTCGACGTTTTTATTAGAACCTTTGACATTATTTCTACTATACTTGACAGTTAAGTTGTTGCATTGTTTATTGTGTTAATTTTTTAATATGTAATTTCTAAATTTCGTAGAAATGTCAAAGATGCCAAAGTTGTGGAAAACATATCCCCAGAGGAAATATTCCATTGAAATTAAACGAAGCAAGTATGTTATGTGGTGAATGTCAAACGTTAAGCAGTAGAGGGTATTGTCCTTTGTGCAATAAAGGATTTTGTCCACCATCAGCTGCCACTCTTGCTGTTCAGTGTGACACGTGTAAAAAGTAAGTTGAAGTTAGTCATGAGAATTAATAATGACTTGTTGATTATCAGTTTGTTTAGCCACCGAGGTGAGAACCAAATATCCCCACAGATATACCCTGCGAGTAGAGCTTTCTTGAAAAGTAGGCTCTGCTGTATTCGTGACTGGTTTCCATTGCGCATGCATGTCAGTTGCTTGGTTACAATCTCGAACCCAGTCCCAATCAGAGCAGAAAACAAAACGAGAACCGGTTAAACGGGTCTTAAACGGGTTACTTCGTCCTTTGGACGAAGCCAAACAGAAATACAGCAGAGCCTACTTTCTTCCTCTCTCTCAGCGAAGAAATAAGGAAAAGAAGGCTCTGCTCGCAGGGTACCACAGATATAAATGATGTCAAGAAAACAGATGGATATACTGTAGCTCTCGTGTCTGAGCTAGCATATTCATCTCTTCTCTTAACAACATGTATTGCGACGTTAACATATATCATCATACTTGCGCATAGCAGTAATAATATAATGTCATACATCAAACTCAACCCACCGAAATAAATCATCTGAGGCCCAGCAAAGGCGCACGGGCTTTGCCGCCCACAGTTGTCGGAGAAAATAAATCAGCGACCTCAGACTCAGGCAACTGCTTATTTCATTCTAGCCCTCTATTATTAATAGGTTATAGTTATAAACCAATCATATATATAGCCATAGAAACACATATATAGATTTATAGTATGCCATATTGTGCAAGTAGTGTTGTATGAACTATTGTGCATGCTGATTAGATTGTATTTCATATGATATTAAAAGTCGGGCACTTTTTGTTTTAGTTGGGCAAATTTTTTGCCACCCCCCTACAAATTTGTGCCCGTACGCCTATGAGTCTCAGAAGGTTTGGGGTTCGAGTCCCACTTAGGAACTCAAAAAAACATTTCAGTAAAATGGCTCGAAGAACATTTACACTGAGTTGAGATGATGTTAGCACCACTCGTTAATTTATTCTCATTGTTGTTGTTTTTCTTGTTAGATGGTTGCACGTGTGTTGTGCTGAAGTAGATCAAGATACGTACAACAGAGTTCAAGATGATGATGAACTGATTTTTGTTTGTGAATCATGTAATCAGGAAGAAATTTCTTCTAACACAAGTCAGGTAAGATTATCAGGCTAGTGTTCCCAAGGTTGCGGGTTTATCCCTGTATATCGGGCTGTATTTTTTCCTGAGTATACTTACAGCTTGACTAGCTGTGGCGAACTGGCACGTCCTCCACGTGGGCGTTGCTATTTTGTTTTATAAAATAGGTTGCGTCTTACGCACGCTGTGATTGGTCAATTACTGTGTTTATATCAGGCTATGTAAACACGGTTGTGATGTCACGGCATATTTTTTAGCCTTATTTCATAAAAGAAATAGAAAATGGATGCCCTGTGTTTATATAACCTCATGATGCAAAACACTCGAGTGAGTTGGGAGAATTCGAAAGTACTTATGTAAACCCTCGCCTACGGCTCGGGTTCACATAAACTTTCGAATTCTTCCAACTCACTCTCGTGTTTGCATCAGGTTATATAAACACGGGCGGCCATTTTCTATTTCTTAATTAATAATTTTATTTACTAAACTTTAAATATCTAAATATATAAATTTATTATATGCATGACAAAATTACTGCATTCTGATTGGTTGAGAGGAGTACAATTATTTTATTAATGTACTGCAGTACAATTAATGATTATGTCATGTATATAATAAACAACGGCTCGTGCAATTTTGGCACAATTTTCAAATATCACTCGTAGTGTAAATCCTTAATTGTACTCGCTATCATGATTACCTATACTAATTAACATAAATATAGCTAATAAATTTACTGTTAGCAAATTCACTTTTTCAACGTTTTAAGCAATAATGATATAATGATAATGATTTAATATTTCTATTGCGCAAATTAACATGTGGATATGATCAAATGCGCATTACAATGTTATGGGTGGCTTATCAGGCAATTTATAAATTTTCACCGTGGCCGTGTTGAGGCATATCAAAGGCGCTTTATGCTGCCGCCAACAACACAGTTCAGACCACGGATCTCAACTAAGACCTAGGTGTTGATTTTACGGAGGGAGGAAAACCGGAGAACCCGGCGAAAAACCCTCGAAGCACAGGAGAGATCAACTAAACTCTACTCACATGGTCCAAGCTCGAGAACGAGGTTATTCCCAGACGGTCACCCATCCAAGTACTAACCCCGTCCGACCGGGCTTAACTATTGGTGAGAGGCAGCGCGCTAACAGCACACGCCACCTGTGCTCCCAATAAAGGATATTTCAGCTTCCACCTGCAGCTACTGTTATTTGATAAGATTCTAATGACTATTGGACACTTTTAATAGTAAATTCTGGTGTAAAGTAAATTCTCACTTTTAATAGTAAATTCTGGTGAGGATCTTGGTAGAGTTTAACTCACCCAGACCCAAACGACTGGTTTCAGATTGACGATTCTGGTCTAAAAGAACACGTACGTATCAAGAGCACTTCTGGCTGGTCAATCAAGACCTTCACATGCCTTGTACTACACGCGTAAAAACGCACAACTTGTTCACGGTTGTCAACAGGCGTGAACAACGTTGTGCTGCTCGCCGTGAACAATGTTGTGCTGCTCGCCGTGAACAAGTTGTCAACAAGTTGTTCACTTATGGTTCGAACAACTTGTTCACGGATAAATCAACAGTCATGAACAAGTTGTTCCAACAGCACATTTTTATAGCCAACAACGTTGTTCGCACATGATACAACATGTTGTAACAGCATGACGAAATAACAACGATGAACAACAATGTTACAACAATGGTGAACATGGTTGATGTATCAACACGTTCTTCGGTTGTTACAACATGTGTGAACAACGGTTGTTGTTTCATCAAGCTGTAACAACTTGTTGAAACAATGATGAACAATGTTGTTCATTTATCAATGTTGTTCACATATGTCAACAAGTTGTTACAGCATTGTTCAGGCAACAATGCTGTAACAACTTGCGAGATTTTTACGCGTGGTCCCGATTAATGAAAATGTTCTTCTAATGAATGAGTGATCCTAGAGGAATGTGATTTGCAGTTTTTTGTGAGGATCCATTATTTTTGTTTGTAGGCTCACGAAGATGAAGAGAAAACAGAACAAGACTCAGACACAGAAGAAAAATCAGGAGATTCTGATGAGAATTGTGAGACAGATGTTTCAAGACAAGAGTTGCGTGATTGCAATGTTGTTGTTCAAGAACAGGTAACAAATTGTACAACTAGTTGGTCAACTAGTGAACCTTTACAATGGTCAAGACTTCGTTTAGCTTATTCTTTTGAATATTATTACACTAAACAACTTGGTGCAATGTTAAAAATGCATTCACGAGCCTCCGAGCCTTCTTCACGAAGTAATTCACCAGTTGCTTCGACAAGTACTGCTTCGACAACTTCTGCTGAAACAACTTCTGCTTCGACAACTTCTGCTTCAACAACTTCTGCTTCAACAACTTCTGCTTCGAAACAACTTCTGCTTCGACAACTTCTGCTGAAACAACTTCTGCTGAAACAACTTCTGCTTCTCAGGTGAGTGATGCATCGTGATTGGTTGGTCTTGCCGAGGGACAAATCACTTCCAAAAATCTCGTACACCTTTAAAATCTTCAAAAGTCTTAATAAATCCGCAAAAATTTCAGGAAATCCCCAAAAATCTCAAAAAAATCCCACAAAAATTTTCAACAAATCTCAAAATCCCCCAAATCCAAAAAAATCCCACGGGATTTTGAAAACACCAAAAATCTCATACGCTTTTTCGGGAGTGATTCGCCCTCTTGTGTCTTGCTTCATTAAATATGCAGTAAACCAGTAGATAGAAAAAATCTGTAGAACTTACAGCTTAATAGTGCTTTCTGAAACTTAGCTAAACATAAATGATCAATAGTGTCAAAAAGTAGCCAGAGTGCTGTGTAAGCAGTGTTTTGGATAGAGCAATGTGAAAAAGTGGTAAACTGCTGAAACTTTTACGAAGTAAAGAAAAATATCTTGGCATTTTACCACTTTTTCATTTGACTGAATAATCAATAGCTGGTTAACAATCTCTTTCAAGATATTGTCTGTGGTTATATGGTTATATAATATCACCGATGAAAGTATACATGAGAAGTACGATTGTTTCACAGCCTTCGTGTTCAAATGTACTCATGAGACCCTGCATGGGAGGGAGAATTCACATGGGTACTGGCAGAATAATGTACTTTTCTTCAAAGCAATGTTTATCTTTGTCGGATGATAACCGTATACTATACAGAGTACTAAAGACAAATTATATAAAGGCAAACTGCATAAAGCCAAAAACCAAGACCAGCCGACAACTTGAAAAAGTATAGAACAAAACACAATCCGAAATATAATGCCACCCTGAAGATGACTTTGCAATAGAGTTGAAATATTACAATTGTACATGCATTCGTTTCACTTGTTTTAACTCATATCTTGAGTTTTCAGGATGGCATTATTTTGTTGAGTATGTTTTGTTCTATACTTTTTGTAAGCCAAAACTAACTTGACGTTGGCGACTCACATATATTGCTATACCTTCCATTCCATCTCAAGTTTCCTTTCGACGATGTCAGGAAATAATATATTTTAAGATGGTACTTAATTTATGCCAGAACTAAAATTTAAAGAGACAAAGTTGGAAAGCGGAATTTTGGAATCATATGTTAACAAATGCGGCACTGATAAATTTTTTATATATATTTCAATATTTTCTGGGAATTTATCAATCTAGTTGAACGTAAAGGCCAGATTTTTGCTGTTAACTTCGTTCAGTAGCATACAGTTTTCTTAGTAGTTCTATATCATTCATTCACTTACAAAATTAAAAAATTATTCAGTGTTTCAATGTTTTAAGATAAGATGCAAAATTGTTGGCTTTCAATACTCTCTTTATTTCGCTCTTTCTTTTCATTTCCGACATTTCAACGGTGCTAAGATTTGAGGTTTTTATTGACCTATTTTATACAACATCGTATAAAACGGGAAAATAATCCTTTATTATCTGCGAAAAATGATCTTAAACAGGTCTGTCTCGCACGTTTTAATTTTCTTAAGCACATATTTGATCATTCGTGTTACTTTCACGACACTCGGACATAAAGACCCAACATAATGACCCCCGCCCCGACATAATGAGAGTTTAGTGAGGGTATTAACCCCCACCCTTGCATAAAGATAGTTTGCTGACGGTGTTAAGCCAAACACACCATAAAAGTATACTTTCTTATACAAGTGTACATACAGTAGAGTTTAACGTTGATTTAGAAATAATTATTGTAAATATTGGTTAATTAGATTAATTCTAGTATTTTATTTGTTTTATTTGAATGGGAAGTCAGTTTTTACTTATTGTTTTATTTACAAGAAATGCAAAATATACAGCTGTCCTGAACCTTGTAATATAACTGAACTGCTTGGTTCTATCAGTACCACTGCTCAACGATGACTTGACCCAAATCTGATCTACTCTTTACAAGCTTGCACTGGTCATTGTACCATTTCGCCTTGAACAATGGGAAACCAGCTGAGTTCTACAATACTCAGCTATTTTTCTGTGGCAAAATGGCACAACGTCAGTCCAAGCTTGACTGTTTACAATTCACCTCATCAATGATTTGCAGGGCCTGAGTTGTTGGTAGCCATTTATAATGTATGAAACACAAAGCAGAAAGTTTGACTTTGTGTGTAAACGACATGTTTTTAATATAGACAAGTTTTGTGGAAACACTTTTGTGGAAACACCATGTTGTGGAAACACCATGTTGTGGAAACACCATGTTGTGGAAACACCATGTTGTGGAAACACCATGTTGTGGAAACACCATGTTGTGGAAACACCATGTTGTGGAAACACCATGTTGTGGAAACACCATGTTGTGGAAACACCATGTTGTGGAAACACCATGTTGTGGGAACACCATGTTGTGGAAACACCATGGTGTGGAAACACTTTTGTGCAAACACCATGTTGTGGAAATACTTTTGTGCAAACACCATGGTGTTCCACAAAACTTATCTATATTACATTATCGCCATGAAAACTTTCAAAGAATTAATAGACATGTTTTTACTTTTACAAATTATTATGCATGGTTCAACATTTCATGTCTTAATCTTTTTTTTAATTGCGTTCACTTTTTCCTGTCCAAATTGGCTAACGCCTGACAATTTTACTCAAACTCTCGCAAAGGAAAATCTAAAATTCGTATTCTAAATTTAATTTGACTGAACATATTTAATTTTTTATTAATTGAAATGACATAATTTAATTGTTACACATCCTTAACAACAAACAAAAAGATTGGAATTTTGTTTTCAAAAGCGATAACTTCTACAGTATTATTGCATGATTACAGTATTAGTGTGAAACTGCTTCAAAGACGTGTGTATTTTGAAGTATTTCTATGAAAGATGAAACTGTTTTGCGAGTGTTTAAACAAATATCAACATTTTTTTTTGCAAAACGTAGCAGTGAAATTCCGCAAGAATCTATATATTATTTAAGATACGTTTTTTCCACAAATCAGTATTTGATGTCAAGCCTGCGTTTTGCAAGTGGGAAACTTATTTTGTGCAAGTGTGTCTGAACACTTGGCTATACTAGTTTTATTTTTTTCAAATTTCAAGAATTATCTTTTCAAAAATAATTTATGTGAATGCATACGCTCAAGCTGTTTTTCCAAGAATTTTTTAGTGCATCGTGTATACTGTCAGAGTAGTTGCTACCTGTTTCCAAATCTTGATATTTTCATCAAAATCTGTCATTATTCTCAATATATGTCGAGTTGTTGACTCATAGATAATGGAAGGAGAACTGGATAGGAAACTTAAAACGATGTTACGAAACCGGAAACGATGTTTGCACAACTTGCTATGGTAATTATACACTTATAAGGGGCTAATGCACCTGACGGGTGGTCCCACATTACCATAGCAATTCCGGTTTCGTAACATATTTTAAGTTTCCTATCCAGTTCCCCTTCCATTATATATAGTTGACTTCAAAACAGAAAGTTACAATATGTTTTTGTACATGAGCAGTATAAACAAAAGCCTCAAAATCTGAGACATTCACCAGGGCCTCCGATTTCTAGTCAGTTTACCGAGAAGGTCCTGGGAACGAGGATATGATGAGCATAATTGGGAATAAGAGCTTGTGAGCATGCGTATTCACTAATATTTAGTTGTTTAGTTTTATTATAAGTTAATATAGTGAGTTGAGAGAAAAGACCAATTTGGCTTTGCTTTATGCCTTTCATTTTGTGTGAAAACTAACCTACACTTCATGAGAAATAATTGCATGGCCAATATTGGAATCACACAACCGTATTATGTGTTATAAAAACATTTGTGTCACAATCACTTGGAACAATGTTAGCTCGTTTCTTGGCCAGTTTTTTAGATGTTAGCCAGCTGTGGTTTTGTCTTCTCAATTGATTATAATTACTTCAAATTAATATTTAGTTTCAGTTTAATCTCGCATTCCGAAATATCGTCCTGGCATTCTTGCTAAATGGTCGTTCTTCGTTCCATTTTGGTTCTGAAATGCCTAAGCGATGTTTCCTCTAGTTTAGAGAACCTTTTAAAAATATTTAAGAATGAAACCAAAAATTTTCCAGAAGTTTATCACTTCGAAATTTAATACAGATTATCACGCTGGTTTGGAAAATAATTTGCCTTAGATAACACCCCTGCCAACCATTGTGCGCATGCGTGGACTCAATGATTATAAATAAAAAAGGGCGGGAAATTATTACGTTTTGTTTGAAGATTACGTTTAAATACAAGTAATTTTTAAACCCCCTTTCTGAAAGAGATAAATCTTGCTAAGGGCCCGTTTATACGTGCGAGTTTTGATGCGATAAATATCTCCAACTTCTGATTTAGATGCATGTTAAGTAGAAAAAACAGTCCGCGGATTGTACCGGGGTATGTTTATGATATTTATGGGGTGTTGATGGCACAGTAGTTAGTGCACGTGCCTTTCACCTCTGCGAGCCGGGTTCGATTCCTGCACGGTGCAGTGATCTGATTAAAAAAATTCACCTTGGCCGCATGTGAGAAGAGTGCTTCCAGTTTGACTCTACCAAACACCACAGGTTTCCTCCTGGTACTCCGGTTTCCTCCCGTAGTAATACTGGACCAATGAGGGTGGGTCCTTACTGGACCTCTGAGGCTAACAGTTTAGATATAACTGATAGAGTTATCCAGTAGAAATAAGTTTAGTTTAGTTTACCGTGGTCTCATCTTTCTCACTTTTCTGCTCGTTCGTAATTGCTTAACATGCATCTAAACCAGAAATTGGCGATATTTATCGCTTCAAGAATTGCACGTGTAAACGGGCTTTAAGGTTTTTCTCTGTAATTGATGTTGCCACGTACAGTTTTCCGACATTTCTTGTAGTGCCGTACCTCTGTAAGTTCACGCATGCGTAAACGTTTACCAGGGGTGTTGTCCTACATGGGGCTTGCTGGTTTTTTTTCTGAAACTTCAAAATGCAAAACTTCTGCAGAATTTCTTTTTCACGGCAGCTGTGATGTGTCTAGTTATATATATATATAAATGTATGCTGTACCGAATTTTTATTATCTGTACGTATAATCATGATTGGGCAACATATACACACGCCCTTTGTAATGTAGTCCAGCGGTTCACTTGCAAGGTGAATGGATATCGATCATTGCCTGAATACTGTTATTGCGTTCAATGCAATCAGTGTTGACGGCTATATCGGTCATTTACCACCGCTGTATACATCAATCGCAGTCACTAGTGTTCGTAATTGGTCCTCAAACATTTTAATAATCATTTATACGATGACGTACGATAGCATTGGGTCACTACAACTACCAGAATGCTTTGCCAGTATTCTCCAATCTCAACAGTATCCTACACGCGTAAAAATGCCCGCGTTGTTCCACACCTGCAAGCAAGTTGTTGCAAGGCTGTTCCAACAAGCTGTCACCAGGATGCATTTACACTGCTTGTTCCCAGTTTGTTGACAAGTCTAACAGATTGTTGGCAACCAGTAATAAGGTCGATGACTCCAATGGACTTGTGACAAGTTGTTCCAACAACTCGTCACGGCTCTGTACTTAACAAGTTGCTACAAGCTTTACAACAAGAAGCTTGTATTGGCTTGATAAAATTACAACTTGTTAACAGGCAAGCTGCAATGTTTCGAACACATCCTATTAACAAGCTGCGAGACTTTTACGCGTGTAGTGCTAAAAATAGAATTTACTGGCAAAGCATTCTGGTAGTTGTAGTCATCTACGTCATCGTGCAAATGGCTTACTTATAACGAACACAAAGTAACACATTCGGCTTACAGTAAAGACAAATTTTTTTATCATAAACATGGTTCGTATGGAGTACATTTTTAACTGATTTCTCCAGTATAAAAAAAGGAAAATGCATTCCCGAATAAAATTTAAATGTAATGTAATGTAATGTAATGTAATGTAAAACACAATTTTAATAATAAATTATCGGGTTAACTGAGTGATTTTCAGAATAGATTGAGTCTGAACATGACTTAATTAACGTAAAAATCTACTATTAAAATTGTTCCATTGACGTTTGATTATTTTCATTACAGTTTATTTGGGATTACATTCGTTTTGTCGTTAATTGAGAAAAATGTTTAAAATTTCAAACCTAAATCTAAACAGGAAGCTCAGAGAGTTGTGTCTAAAAACGACTTCAGTGAAACATCCAGAGACTGAAGTTTTAAGATTTCAAGTTTTGGAAATTTTGATTTTTAGACGAAAGTTTGAATTACCAGTTTGGTGTCTTCATGCAACCTATGAAATTATATTAACGTGCATTGAGGTCCAATACGTTCTAGTGACATGATTATTTTTAGAATAATTATATTTTTCCTACAAAATTTGATCCAATAATTTCCGTTCTATATTTATTATCTGTATTTTTGAAAAGGCAGTTGATACCACGCTGGCGATGGTGCGTGGTTGAATCATTCGACCTACGGCTCGGTTTCCAGTCGGTATGACTTCGGAGAAACCGAGTGTACACTGGACCCAGCGTTGCCATGGTATCACCATCCTTCTTCATTAAAATAGTTAGACTCTGTGATTTTGTAGCCTAGACTTTTCAACTTGTAATTATAGTATCAAATAATTTGTCTATTTAAACTGTGTTAGTGTAATTTAGTAGTCTCTGTGTATTTAATCAATCATAAAATCTACAGAAATACAATAATTTAGAAATCATTTTCAGAGAATTTTCACAATCTTTTTGTTTCCGCAGTTAATAATAGCCCAACTTATTAGCTCGGTTTTCGCTCCAGCAAGGCAGGAGATTAGGGGGGTTGTCTGTATTCGCAGGCCAGGTTTTCGCTGGAATTCATAATTCATAAATTTAATTACCGTGGTCAATACACTTAGCTATGGTAATAGCACAATTCTCGCAGAAACAGACGAGCAGCGAGAATGCGTCAGCTAATTTACAGGTACGCTAATCAAGTAACTCCGACTGCCATTGGTTCATTTATGGTCACGTGATATAATATTGGATAAATCCCGCTCTGGCAATGTCATGGGAAACATTAAAACTATAGAAAACAAAACTGTTTCCCTCGGGATCAGATTAGAAGTGTACATTGTCTCAACGAACAATGCAACGTCCGGTTAACTGGGATCACGCGGTTGATTAGGATCTCACTGTGGATTTGAAACTCGCATAAACTAAATGTACAAAGAAGAATTGGTTTATGTTAGGTGTAGACAAATCTAAACGTTAATTCAAATCTCCTTTTGCGGCCGAGGAAAGAATTTCGTGACACGAGTCAGCCCGGCCCAGTCCTTTAGGGTATAACTGATTTCGAGCGTGTTTTCCTCGTGAATTATTAATGATTTGAGATATTTTAATAAGCAGAAATAGACCTCTTTTTGACCTCTTTTATAATGACAATATTGTTTCACCAACAACATTAATGGCTCGGTGGTTAGAGCGTGTGTGTAGTATTCGGAAGGTTGTGGGTGCGCGTCCTGTTTGAAGCTCAGTGTTTAGAGCGTGTGTGTAGTATTCGGAAGGTTGTGGGTGCGCGTCCTGTTTGAAGCTCAGTGTTTTATAAACTTACTTACGACAGCTTGTACAGAAACAAACAAACTGAAACTTTAACATTGTCGTTTTACCCACACTGACCTAGACATCAATTTCTTCCTGATTCCTCCAATGCGATGAATTATGAATTATCTTTAACTTTTTTCAACGCATTTTCAAAATAAGCGACAATCCCGACATTTTTACAATGCGTTTATTATACAAGTAAGCTCGTTTAAAACACGCAAAATTTAATTTTCCCGACACCCCAAAAACCTAAATTTAAGTACAATTAATTACAATACGTTAGATAACGCAAATATTAGATAATGCAAATATTAGATAACGACTTTAATTCTTGTAAAAATAACATTGATCTATCACTAATTGACCCGCACATCTTGTTTTTCAGCCAACAATGAATTAAAAATATTTAGCAATAATGTTGCAGTTCTAATTACAGTTCTAATTAATAGCAATTCTAATTACAACCGCTTTTAAAATCGTTGCCGACACCAATGTACATTATAGAGTATTAGGAAAAATGCCGTAGCATTCCTCAAATTGATAAATATTAAAATCACAAACTGTGCAATTTAAAAAATACGTTATCTGAATCTTGAATGGGTAGAAAAACGACGAACTTTGTAAGCATTGCCTCGTAGATAACCATGACCATGACCATCGTAATAGCTTGCAGAAGACCAATCTTTCATTTGGTTCACAGATTGCTTCACTTCAGAATATGTTTGCGATGTTCTTTTGTTATACAAAGGAAGAACTTCACTTGCTTCGCCTGAAAGTGCCTGAAATATGATAAACAAAACAAAAAAAATCAAGCCTACCTTGCCAAAACCTCCTCAAGCAACCTTCAATTACCTGCTTTAAGTCGAGTAACATCGTAATCTGACAGCGGTTGCAATGGAAATTGATTTTAGTCATTAAACCCTAGTTAACAGTGATCTACTCGCAAGGCTAGGATTTTAGAATTCGATTCCTGAATTCAGGTTAGACTTACAATAATAACATATCCGCAAAAACGTGGAGAGAATTATATTAAGTTAATATTTAATTTTCCAACACTGATGTACTTTGTGAGTTCTGATTGGATAATTTGCACCACGTGATACCCCGTTATAACACATGGAAATTAATGCACGGTTGCCAAATTTTTGAAATTGTGAAGCTACACCGAGGGATACAAAAGATTAAACAGCTTGGAATATTACAATTTCTTGAGGTAAACTAGTATTTTAGATGTTTCTATAGGAAACTCGTTCTTAAGGGAGGAAATTTAGGCAAAGATACCTTGTAAATGTTCAGATTGTCACTCGTTTCGCAAGCGTAAATTTCATATCCTGCAGTGTACTGTATACTCAAATTGAATATTAAAATGTTTAAAGCTCTCTTTGTTTGTGTTTTATCGGGATTTACACCCACTTGTCCACTAACAACGAACTCGAAATTAAATACTGCACTTGGCTTCGCCTCGAGCCGTATTTAATTTCGAGTTCGTTGTTAGTGAACTCGTGGATGTAAATCCCGGTAACACACTCACGCAAGAGCTTTAAAGTTTAATCCTTAAATAGAGTATATCATTAACACTAACACTTGGAGAATATATAATCAAAACTAACAAAAAAGAGTGGAAAAGAAGATAATTACCTTAATATATATCAATGCATCCGTTCCGTATCCTTCCATTGAAAACAACTGCAAGTCACCTCCAAAATATTTGGCATATAATCTTGATAAAGGCAACCCGTAGCCATAACCTGCCTAAAGTAATTAAAATGGAGTGGATATTAATGATAAATTAATGAATATTCAATTGAGAATATAGTAGTTCGTTTTCAATCCAAGAAAAAAAACCACCTTTGCATTATCTTGACCGTAAAATGTACCAAAAAAGGATCAAATATAGGAAATTGAGAAGAAAACGAAATAGAATAGAAAACGAAAATTCATTTCATACTATTTTACCGCCGTGTGTTGGGAAGTTCCGAAGTTCATTCAGGTTTGGAGCTTCCCAACGAACTTCGCAACACACGGCGGTAAAGTAGTATGAAATCAACAGTACATGTATATCGAGTTATTTCGTTTCTGCCTATGGTAGTTTAGAGCAGCCTTGAGTTGGCGACGTAGAAATAATAGACCAGACCATAGAAATAATAACATGGTATATTATTTCTATGGTATGTATGTAAATCTTTATTTCAAGGAAACACGCTAGGGCGTGTCTGTACAATATAGATATATATATATAGGTTAGTGACCTAAGATTGCCTGGATACATAATAAGTATGAAATAAAAAAACTCAATAAAAATAATGGCAAGATGGTATCAAATCGTGTATTTATACGTCTTAATTTGATTAATAAATGTTTAGCTAATTTTAATTCAAATTCTGCTTTCATTACGAAAAATAATGAATATTCTTACCAACGGAGCAACGTTTCCAGTTGCAACAGGTTGTGGAGCTGTCGTATAATGATACAAGAAAAGTTTCTCAAGTTCACTTTTAGGAATTCCACCACCGTGATCGGAAATCTTGAATGAAATGATGGAAATACATTCAAATAATTATGATTCAGAGCAGGGAAAACATTGCATATGAAAGCGTAAAAACGTGTATTGCATGGTTTCACTGCATATCTAAATATTCTTGTTTTGACACAAAATAATGATAAAAGAATATATATGTTAAACTATCATTAATAATTCATGACGAAAATTCAAAAGAAATGAATGTTTAAACAGTTGTTGTAAATCGGATACAGCATTGATTAATAAAACATCAATGCTGTATCAGATATACAGCAAACTAATTAGGGCCCATTGGCTCAAATTGAGCTTTTTTCTTGTTTAAATAATTTGTTTTTGCCTTTTCTACGCCTACTAAACAAAGTATTCATGATATACAAACTCATCGTAGCTTAAGTAAGTAAATCCCATACATGCAGTTCGGCCACTCATATTGTATCTGTTACATAAATGATAAAGACGATATCTCTTTTTAACTTTGCCGCAAGTGAGTAATTTGCAAACAAACAAAATAAATATACAATAAACTCAAACATTATGGCAGGGAAACTGCAACAACGTAGGCCATTTACTGAGAGGCCAGTTGTAACGAAATAGACCTTAAAATAGACACCCCCCAAAAAACCCCACAAAAAAACAAACAAAAACAACAACAAAACAAACAAACATTTGAGTATATACATAAGTTTTCTATATTTTACTTTTATCGTAAGATCTTCTTTTCCTCTTGTAATTAAGACATTTACTTCAGGTAGATTATCATCGCCATTATTTTCAACAACAGCTCTCGCAGAGTTCTATAAGACATCACAAAACAAATCAAGAATACTGTTTATTTAGCGCACATTATTTACCCCCACTATTTTTATGTGCTGTAATTATTCGAATGACCCCCGGTTTCGTTTTCGCACCTCACGGGAGAGACGGTGTTTAGTTTTTGACAAAAAAAACCCACATCTGAGTCGATACAACAATTTAGCTGATGTGATTGATTTGTTTAGATATATGTTTACAATACTGTAAATCATAATAATCAGACATTGCGGCCAAATGCGGTGCATCGCATAAACTGGACTGAGTAACATTTCTAATATTAGAGTAGAATTTCTATAATTCAGAGCATTGCACTAGAATCGCAAGGTCGTGGGTTCAATTCCTGCTGGAAGGCCTGTGTAGTTGCATTTTTCGCAACTGGTCCCGGTTTGGTCTTAAAATGTATATATTCTACACTCGAATTTTCCTTCACCAAAAATCCCTAGAACATGCTATGTAATCGAGTGAAATGCCCAATATTACTTGTAACATTTCTATAGTTTATTCTCTAGTACCTTGAGCAGTTCGAAAACCATGTGATAAAGATGAGATGGAACGTAAGTCGTTCTAATTGGCGTGTGTTGGTTGTCCTCTTTTGCTACAGTAAAACCAAAAAAACAAAAAATCACCTAAACGTTTTTCATAGCATATATAAAAAGAATAAATAACAAAAACTAAAGTTAACGTTTCAGCAGGGCCCAGTTGTTCAACAGACAATTAGCGCTAATCCTGGGTTAAAATTTAATCGGCTGTTTATATTTATTTTTATCGGCTGTTTATTTTGGTATGTTCGGTTTGATAACTTAAGTTCAAACTTCCTAGGGCAAGTTTGTACGATGTCTGAACTGAAAACTCCGAACATCTTTGCCTGCATCTTCATTATTTCCTTCACAAAATTTCCGCTTATCCTGGCCCCTGGATTACAAAAATTATAGTCTGCTGTATTGTACTTAAAGGTTTCAGTGAATTTGAAAATACAGTATAATGAAATCTGAAACAGAATAACTAAAACCTTTGAAAAACTTTATCCTTGGTTATCTAGGTTTTAAATTACTTTTTTGTACCTACCATTAAATTCTTCAATTGTTACGTCTGGCGAACTAAGATAAACTTGTTCACATAAAAACCGTGCATTGGATGCAGCATCTAAAATACAGAAACGCAATGTCCTATTATACTTATCTACTAAACGGGTGAAACCTGAAGTAGCAACACAAAATGTTTGACGTTAGCATGAGTGGGGGCCCAACTTCCAAGCGAGAAAACAGCCGCCACTGACGGGAACATTTATTCTCTAATATGTCTACGAAGCTATTGGAAATATTCGAATCTAAAAAAACATATTAACTTTATCTCTAATGTTTTGGTGCGTCGTTGCAATCGTGGCAATATTTTATTTGAGGATCACTTTTACAGCAAAAATGTACACATACATGTATATTTATTTAAAACTTCAGTTACTATGAACACTTGATTACTAAAAACTGCATATACTGGAGTATTATTAAAATACTCATTAATAATTCATAAATAAAAGACAAAAGAAATGGGTCCTAATTAGTATGCTGTAAATCGGATACAACATCGTCCTAATTTGCATAAACGTTTCCTTCAATTTCAGTACTCAACTGAAATGGCTTGAATCTCCAAAATAGTTGCGGTAAACACGATTATTTAGATGCAGTTATTCCATACAAATATTCCATGCAGTTCGGCCGCTCATAGTGTATCTATTACTTATAAAGCTTACCAAGAACAACAGAAGCAATGCTACAGTCTTCGTCAAAACAACCAATCCAATTAGTGGTTGATGTGGTTGCATCATGGTCAAAAATTAACACTGAAAGTAAAAAAATAATTTTGGCGGGCTGCATGCTTAACAAATGTGGTAAATGAAAACAATTTGACAATTTCTGAAGATATTAGCGTCAGGAATTATTTCTATCTTTAAATATAGTTCAATTTTGTTCAGTATTGACCACGTTTTAATGCACGTGGCCCACCAAATGATGCGCGCGCAACATTGTGCAACTGGCCTATAGCAAGTTTAGTATTTTAGGGAACTTACAATGCTGGGTGATCAGAGTTCTGATTCCAATCCGATTCATATAAAATCGATCTAAATAATAAAATACATTCTCAAACTCATCAATAACTTATTAACCAAAAACATAAGAAATTAATGTTATATAATATTAGCCCAGGGCAATTAACTTGACTTATGCGTAGTTACCTCGGCTTCGGTTATTAACCTATACATACAATGTACGTCTGTACCTTACCTAAAAAGTACTGTATTGATGGATGTAAAGCATCTTTTCCATGACTTTCTTTAAGTTCTATGATTCCCTTATAATATATAATGTTTAACAAACATTTAATTAACATCCTTCAAAACATGACATCACTTACAGAAGAAAAAAGTTCTTGAATGAAATCAATCAAGTTATTTTTCAGTACCTGTGCCATTGTTTCGACAACTGTGTCATGACGAGAACGTATTTTCTTTAAAGCACTAGCAAATCTTTACAATAACAAAAGAAATTTTGAAACAATGCATGTCATTATGTTGCGATATGTATAATCAAGATACACTATAAATAAATAGTAAGCTTATCACTTTACTTGAAAATCTAAGCATCAGATCTGACTTGAATAAACAATGCTTAAAGATAAATAGGTTCTAATGAAATCTTGCAGTTACGCTACAGTATGTTGTATTCCGCTACGCTATAAGATGTTCTGCTACGTTGTATGTTATAACTAAGATGTTGCGCGCTACGTTATAAGAGGTTATTCTACCTTGTAAGACGTGCGCTATGTTATAAGACGTTGCGCTGCGTTGCAAGACGTTACGCTATGTTATAAGACATTGCGCTACGTTATTTAACAGTTATACCATGAGCTCGAATTGTATATGAGCTCATAGCCAACGAGGCGCTTCGCAGAGTTGGCTATTAGTTCGTATATACAACGAGAGCGAATGGTATAACTGTTTTATTATATAGCCAAGCACTGTACAAGAGACAAAATTACAGCGAAATGTTTGAAACAACAAACTTCCGGCATACGCAACTAATACTTCCGCCATGCGTAATGATGCATTCACATAGAGTTTCTTGCTGAGCTGTTCGGTAAACAGCTTTGAAATGTTGTATAAATGTTGCTCGAGAGGCAAAAAATGTGTTAAGCAGATCAAGGTGGGTCAGTTGTTTATATTAGCGTTGCTGTCGTGAAAAAGGTTTTGATTTCATGCAAAAATGAAACTGAAACACCTTCGGCAGTGAAACTAAATTACTTAGTTGGTTGTTTTTGAAAAAGAACATGCTTTTCACTACTCCAAATGCTTATCTAAATAAAAAAAAGTCTCTTTACTGGTAATCTCCTACGAAATGTGTGTTGTAAGCTTGATTTTAACCGTGAGTTTCTTTGTTTGGCAACAAATTAATATCAACCCGTTAATTTAGTCGGGTTTTTGAAGTAAAAAGACGTAATTTTTAGGTGAATTTTACCATTTAACATGCTAAATTGTGTATCTGTTAATGTATTTTTACACAATGTTTTTTTTTATACATTGGTTTGAGGGTGTTGATGTTTTTCTGTATAAGAATCCGTCAATTTCAACTCTTTTCGGCAGTTTAAAAAAAACATGCAGCCATCTTGTTTTTCCTCTACTAGTAGGATATGAGCTGATAGCCTGGTAGTAGGGAACCAATCAGATTACGCAAAAGCTCATATCCGATAGCATGCTATATAATAAAAGACGTTATTCTACGTTGTAAGATGTTATGTAATATTTAAAACACGAGCAAGAGTGTTTTATCAGATTTAAAACCACGAGGGCGCAGCCCGAGTGTTTTAGATCTGATAAAACACGTGATGCGAGTGTTTTGAATGGCTTCAAAAACGATTCGTTATTGGATGTTATGCATGTTCATTAGTATTCTTTATATAAAATTGTATGTTCATTAGTATTCTTTATATAAAATTGTATGTTCATTAGTATTCTTTCTGACATCAAGAAGTTTTATCAGGTATAAAACCACGGACATGGTACTGATTTCCTTTGTGTTTTCCTCGTGAATTATTAATGAGTTTTTGAAGCTATGTTATAAGACAATACATTACGCTATGTCGTGCTATGCTATAAGACAATTTGCTACTGATGTTGTACAACGCTACATTACAGTGTATATAAGACGTTACGCTACGTTACTGTATACTTAAAAGACGTTATATAACTTTTTTTTATTAGATTCGCCATTTAATATAGTACTATATAGTACTATATATTACATGCTCCGTTATAATATTGTACAGTAAAACGTTCGTTACGGTATAAGACATTACGCTTCGCTCGAGGTAAGGGATTTTTACTCCAAACTGGTACAGTAGTAAAGTGCCACGTGATATCTTGCTGTTACCACAAATAAGAAACGTAAAGAAATGCGACATCAATGTCCAATGACTTGAAATGCGTGACGAGGCGTGCAGGACGACGAAACGTGCGCGCTTTGTAGCGCCAGCCTCAAACTGCCAGGCATGCAATTAGTTTATCAATATCATTTTATCATAAAATCGAAAAAACAAACAATTGAAAACATACTTTTCTGACATTTCATTTTCATTTTTCCCTCGAATCTTTGCAAATTCAATTAATTCCTTAAAACTCTGATGATACCTAGAACAGTAAAAAACTGACATTTAAAAAGAAGAGACAAATTATACTGCTTCTCCATACATGTACTGACCTACTGGGCTACTGTACAGTATTTTCTATCAAGATAGTCTTGACTAGTTAATATCAAACAAAAGAAAATTGTGATTTTCAAGTAAAGAACACAAAAAACTACAGTATAATTTTACTGGGAAGTTTCTGTTATATAATTTTACTAATTACACTTAGGAATTCTGTAATAATTTTTATTGCCATAAAATATTGTAAATACATACATGTAGCCCCAACAAAAATTACATTCACTTAATATATAATATCAGTTACCACTTACCCTGTTTACAACCTTTTAGATTTTAGATTTATTAACTTTATTGCCTATAGCAACTGGTGGTCAAACAGAGCGAAATGCCCCAATTGAACATGACTACCATGATGTAAGTGTTGGTTTTGCGGAGGGAGGAAAACCGGAGAACCCGGTGAAAAACCCTCGAAGCACAGGAGAGATCAACTACAACTCTACTCACATTAGTTTCCAGCTCAACAACGGGGTCATTCCCAAGCGGTCACCCATCCAAGTACTAACCCCGTCTAACCCAGTGAACTCGATGTAAGTTAAAATGTGATACCTGGAACACTAACGAAGGACCAAAAAGTGAGGCAAAAAGTTCCAGGCCCCTGCGCGGTTTGCAGGTACGATTCAGTCTCCCACAAAATGTTTTTTACACGGCCGCCCGTCTTGAGCGAACTGCGAAGGCTCGAAAAAAGGTTTGAAAAAATTATTTATCAGACTAAACGTGCATTTAATGGTTTCCCATTGTTGTGCAGCGCTGTTGTTGTTTTATTTACTGTATAGCAGTCCAAAACTATACAGTAAATTAAGCTAGGGATGAAAATAGGCTGAGAAAACAGACGTCCTTTTGCTGGCTAGGATGAAAAGTGAAAACAGCCAGCCGAAAAGGTGAGAACAAGAGTGAGAAAGCTATTCTTGTACGAGTTTGAAGACGTATTGATACTTGATATTTCATAATATACATCTAATGTCATTTTCTTATTTCTGCTCCTTTAATTTCTTGTTCAGTTTTGTTAAACGGCCTTTTGTAACTAATGATATTTTAAGAAATATAAACTGACAACTTGATTGTTTATTTTTCACGTTTACTCATGGCTAGTTGTTGTTTTCGGTACGAATGCGGAATGCTTTTTAAACAAAACGAACTGATGAAACTGGTACTAACCTAAACGGCATATTCTATACTAAGTTTGTGTTGATTTTTTGTATCCTCTTCGGAGTGACGAAACTCTAATATATATGGTTTATAATATAACGAAAATTTGATTTAATTTCTTCACTGACAAACTTCGTGCACGTTTTGTAAAGACAATGACTTTTCCTATAGCAACAAATAGACAATCACTGCATAATTAGTTCGGCAGCATAGCACAGGGTCTGAAATTTAATTTTTTTTTCAGTATCCCATGGGATACCAGGGTTCAAAGTTTTAGTATCCCCCCTAAGAATCCAGTATCCCACTTCTGGATACTAGTTACCATAATTTTTAGTATCCCACCTATTTGTCGGGGTGACTGTACATCACAAGAAATATATTAAGAAAACATAAATTAATCAAAACAGTTTTATTTTGCACTAAAACCCATCAAAGTCACTTTCAGAGTCAGACTCTGAATTAAATAAACTCAAATTTTTATATAAGTTTGAGTGTAGTTAATGGGAACCACAAAGGAGTTAAAGTCATGTAATGTATTGTTGAAGAATGAGGGAGAATTAGAAGGGAATTTGATTAAAAAGCGCAATTAGCCTCCAGCTATGTTGCGTATGGAAAGGCCATACGGACCACGCTGTTGGACATGCAGTGTATATATATATTGCTTAAAGAACCATGTAAAAAACGACAGAAGAAGAATAAAAGATATGTAATGTATAGTACAGTGCAATCAGGATCTGGGACACAACCCTGGACGCGTTTCGACCTTCTGGTGGTCTCATCAGCACTGGGATTTGGGGTTGGGAGTCAATGTAAATATTAAGTTAATTGTTGGAAGAGAAATAATAGCAAGCTGACAACCATCCCCGCAAAGGTCCTGGGGACGAGATTGACAAATATCAACGACGCTATCACTCGATTTCCAAGATGGCGACTTATATAGATCAGTGGTGCTAACAAAGCTATCGGGAGACCAACGGAGGCCTTTTCCGCTATCCCGATATTTGAAATTTCGTGGTATCCAGTCGGGATACAAGTAAAACAGAAGTTAGTATCCAAAACGAAATTTTAGTATCCCGTGGATATCGGGATACCGCAAATTTCAGACCCTGTAGCACAACCAATCAAAATTTAAAATTCACGTTTAGCAAAGCGTGATAAAATGATTCAATAAATAATTTTTCAAACCTTTTCGAGTCTTCGCAGTTCGCTCAAGACCAGGCTTAACGTTTGGTGAGAGGCAGCGTGCTAACAGCACAGCCACCTGTGCTAGTCCCCAGGGGGTTTTGTGAGAAGATGTGCACGCCTTACGAAAAAAGTCTATAGGCGCCTATAGACAACCTATAGAGAACGTTTCAATTGCCTATAGAACCTCTTGGTACCTATAGAGATCTATAGGTTGGTCGCCTATAGGAAATGTTCCAATTGCCAATAGAAACCTATAGAGCATAGGATCCTATAGGTTGGTCTATTAAGACTATACAGTACTCTATAGGTCACCTATCATGGACTTTTTTTGTTACGGATATGGAGATCACAGGACAAAATATTCCAATATACTGTAAACATTAATTTAACATGCTCCCACCAAAATCCAGCCTTTAAAGATCAGGGTGTTCTCTCATGAATGTCCTGGAAACAAGATTGCCCTGTTAAAGTTTTAAAAGTTAAACATACTAACCAGCCCTGGACGAGTTCAACAGATGGCATCTTAAGTAAGTTAACTGGCAAATGATTGATTTCTCGAATGATGTGAGCTAAACGCACTGGCATTTGATGGCGACAATAGTGAAATGATTCCATACGGGATCCATGTTTACCTAAAACAATCAGATCATTTATAATTAATATATAATGTAAAGATTTTCATTATACAGTACCATTTAACTCATTGCTTCCTGAGGATGTCTGAGAGTTTTTCTTTGATGAGTAAAATCATCTGGCACTAAACAGAGTAATTTAAGACTTAATAAGCCATTTAGCCAGCTCAGGCAGGAATGGGTTAAGCAGCTCAGGTTTTGGCTGGCTCAGGTAGGAAGGGTTAAGAACTAATTGTTAACCAATTGCTGCCTAGGATGTTTGAGAGTTCTCCTTTTGACAAGTAAAATCATCTGGGCCATTTTGACCAACTCAGTCAGGAATGGTGTTGACTGCCAGGGGTTCTTCCCTTGACAATTATTAAACAAGTAAAATACTAAAGATACATTCTATGGTACTACATCCTCAGCAGTCAAACAGTTACTTGTAACTCATTGCTTTCTAGACCTTCTGAGGATTCTCTCTTTGATGAATAAAATAACCTGGTGTTAGCCAGAATAAAATAATTACATATTAAAGACCAATTTAGACAGGAAGTTAGAGGAGAGATATTACTATTTAACAAATAGATTCCATTTTGCTGTTGTCTGTGCAGTTATAGATGCACAGATGACATCACAACGTGGTAAGAACAAAAAAGTGGCCCACGAGACGCAGTCGAGTGGGTCACTGATGTTCTTACCACGTTGTGACATCTTCTGTGCATCTATAACTGAACAGACAACAAAAAAATGGAATCTACCGGTATTTGTTTTATACAATAAAAATTTAAAAGGTTTTTGTTGAAACTCTTGCTGGATTTTGGATCAGCTGACGTGATCTGACGTGACCATGTGTCTGTCCTCTAATAGATCATGGCCAACAACCAATGAAAATACACATAGCAACCAGGGTATTGTATAATAATTATTATAGAATACCCTGCTGGTTTGGAATGTGCATCTTTAGAGACACAAAAACAAGCCTAGATTCCCTACAAACTAGCTCCTTTACTGTATAGCCGAAGGTTTAAATATAAATTTGTATGTGCTTGTTGTTTGTAATGAAGTTAATCAGGTAATTTTAAAGAATGAGGCAATTGTATATGATGAACTTTTCTCAAGCTCGTGCAGAATCTGATCTTAACATTAGCATAATTATAGAAATCATGAAAGTGGTATTCAATGATCTGGCATGCAGTTATCTTATGAAGTAACTCATTCCTGCCCAAGAGTCTCCCAAGGTGACTGAATAAAATTGTCTTTCATCAGCCAGAATAAGAATACTAATGACCACTTTGGACAGGAAAGAGTCAATAGCCAACACAAACACAAACTATGACACCCCCCATTTTAATACCTGTAATAACATATATGACTTAATTATCCATGACTACAATGAATATAAGTGAATAACATTATTTTCTTCCCAATATACTGTATATATTTCAAACTAGCCATTGATATTATTTTACTATTGTATGCTACAGTATATATTCTCATTGACATTCCACTAACAAACAATACTAGACTACTAGTTAACATAAACTATAGTAAAAGTCTGAAGTCCAATGTCAGACATGCTGTGAATCATCATCAATGATCAGTTGTTTGTTGTCTGATGCTGAAAAACTGCTGGGGTCGTTCAAGGTTGTTCAATATTAGAATTTAAATAGCGTTTGACAGTTTCTGCTTTACACTGGTTAAATTACTTATCATTTTACATATACCAATACTCAAAGACTGTGACTGAGCGACATGTCAGCGAATATATACAGTACGTACAGTACCAAATGATGTGAATTGTTCAAACTAGCCATACAGACTACTAGTTAACATAAACATATAATAAAAGTCTGAAGTCCAATGTCAGACATGCTGTGAATTAAATCATCATCAATGATCAGTTAGTTGTTCGTTGTCTGATGACTGATGCTGAAAAACTCCTGGGGTCGTTCAAGGTTACACAATATTAGAATTGTATATTGTTATTTAAACAGCGTTTGGCAGTTTCTGCTTTACACTGGTTAAATTACTTATCATTTTATACAAATACTCAAACACAAAGACAAATCCTGGCATTATACAAATCAGAAATATAATTAAATGATCGCAGCTCGATATCAAGTATATAGGTTTATAGATATCAAGAGACTGGGCGACAATAAATTTGTCAGCGAATATATTGCTAAAATAATTTCAGAGATATAGAGCAGCATTCACACAATCATATAAGCTATTAAGCTTACTCTTATTTTATAGTCTCGTAACAGTTTTTTTGCTTACCAAATGATGTGAATTGTTCAATGGTCAGAGGGAATTGCTGATATCCACTATATCGTTTAATGGCGGACAAGAATTCATCCCAGAGAACTTTAGTCACTCTCATATTTGAATAAAATAAGCTTTCTTGAATTGTTCATGGTACTATAAAATCATTCTGTTAAATATAGTAACATCGTCTCTGCTACAGATTCAACATGCAATTAACATGCAATGGGAGGGCCTGCCCACAGGCAATATTAATAATATACCACGTTTACAGGAACTTTCTTCTTCCACGAGTTCTAAACTATACGAGAAAAATACCTAGGGAAAAAATATCAGCTATAGGCGGGACGGGACGTTTGCCATGTATATCTCTCTTATTTATCCCGTTCCGTTTATATGGAAAGATGTTTGCCGGACGTTTTTCATCCCGTCCCGGCAAAGCGGGATCCCGGTTTTCTCAACCGGGATCCCGGCAAATCCAAGACAATTTTTCTCATGGTATTTGCCCGAGGCTTTGCCGGGACGATATTATGCTGACTTTGCAAGATTTGTCATGTGATGCAAAAACAAAAATAATTCACCTAATTAAATAGCTTAGTTTCCCTAAAAAAAGCGAAATACCGAACATGTCCAAATCATAATAGCGGCTGCTATTACGAATTTTTTTTCGTATTATAATCTGTCTTCTCCGAATGTTTTCTCGAGAAATAAACCACTGTAGAAGCTATCAAATATACTGGAAGAAAGATAATTCATCTGGCTACAACATACGTACAGTTTATCCGACCAAATAGCTTAGTTTTCTTAAAAAAAAGCGCAATACCGAACATGTCCAACACGAACTGGAGATGCTTGTGGGTGAAATCGTCCCGTTGAAAAACGTCCCGTCCCGGCAAACGTCCCGTCCTTGTCCCGTCCCGCCTCCCATGTAAACAGCCCTCACTCAGTCAGGGTTAATAATAGATTTAACCCCGGCCAGCGTTATCAAAGTTGGAAAAATATTTCAATCCTTATTAACGTCTATCTTACGTACCCAAAAAGACATAAAAACATAAGAAAAAAAAAAAGAAAAACCGTTGCTTGTGGAAAATTGTAAACTGCGATAAATAAGCCCACCAAAAATTAGTCCTTCGGATATTAAACCCACAAAATAATAATGAATCAAACTTTATAAATTTAAAATGACCGAAATCATTTTTTCTTTTTTTTTCTTATGTTTTTATGTCATTTTGGGTACGTAAGATAGGCGTTAATAAGGATTGAAATATTTTTCCAACTTTGATAACGATGCGCGAGGCGACATGCGCGAGGACATAAACTTCAAAGGTTCCGACGCGAGTTGGACTTCTTGGTTGTATTTCTATTCTGTGATCTTGTTGCTGGAACTGTGCAATGCCAGCCAGGATAAGAAGAGTGGTTGTAACTGGTTTAGGTTAGTGGAAAATAAATTAATTTTGTGTTAATGGTTATTCTGTATCACTGAAACTATTTATTTAAACTTTATTTATACTTGGCCTGGATATTTTAATATTAACCCTATATCAGTCAGTCAAACTGTATCTAAACTGTTCTCCCTAGAGGTCTAGGGTGCTAATCTTATCATAGTGTGAAAATGGATTAGCACTGAGGTTCAGTAAAGGTCTTCCCTCATTGGTCCAGTGTTTCTACAGGAAGAAATCAAGCCATAGGAAACCTGAGGGGTTTGCATTCTTCACATGCAGTGGCATTGTGGGAGCTGTTCAACAGGCAGGGGCTCAAGTCCAAAATTTTCCAACAGGTGTATACCTTTAATAGGGTGCAAAGCAAAGCCAACGTCCACAAATTCCTGACAAATATCAAATTGTAGGCTGTAGCCCCCTTGTGCAGTGTGCTGCCATCAAAATTATTAAATTTGATTCTAGTTTACATGTTCATATCCAGGGGTGTAAGAACCGGGGGGGAAATGGGGCATGTGCCCCCCCAACTTTGTCATGAAGTGCCCTTTTTGCAACAGAAAAGTGTCCTTTTTATGATAAAACATGTGTTTCAAGTGCCCTTTTGAAGTCCTACCCCCTAAACAAAGTGCCCTTTTGAAGCTGTGCTCCTCCAAGATCAACTTGCTTCCTACGCCACTGTTCATATCTCTTTTCATAGACTAACAAGCATTGGTCCTAAATGGTTTTGATTTAACAAAACACTAGTCCTAACCCTAATCTTAATCCAAACAAGAAAAATAACTAACAGGAAAGGAAACTCATATTTAGCTAACTTGACCAATAATTGTGGGAGTGCTGGTACCGTTTTACTTTTTTGTTTTACTTTTCTAAATTCCTTTTTATAAATATATATCAGGTGTTGTAACATCACTTGGACATGATGTGACATCAGTTTGGAAAAAAATTCTTGCAGGAGAATGTGGCATTACCAAAATTAATAATCCAGGTAGGTATCAACTTATATATGCAAAAGTTAAAAATTAATGTGCTGCCTTTTTTGAACTCATTTTACCAGACAGAATACTATTAAACATATTGACAAAAGACAGAGAAATTTTCTCAATAATAAAATATGCCATTAAAAAGATATTTTAAAACTTTCAAAATTTACAAAAATTACATGTAAAAGCAGGTGAGGAGTACTAGTACGTTGTTGCGTTTTCTAGTGCAATAAATGATGTTTGTTTTATTTATTTATTTATTTATTTATTTATTTATAAAAATATTTATTTATAAAAATATTTCAACATGAATGCTCTGCTCACCGTAGTGATTTCCAGGGAGACCCTGTATATTAAGTAAAAGTACAAAAATATAAAATACAGACTAAGAAATAAATTAAACTTAATTGTGTTAAGACGTTTAATGTAATATAATATATTCGTATTTGTAGGTCTCTAATAGTGTTGATCTTGTTTGTTTTTTTGAACTTTAGATTTTGAAAATATAGCAGTTAAGATAGGTACATGTTTAATATATGTTGCTGATAAATTGTGATGACTGTTCAATTATTTAACAATTATTCACCGAAGGTGAGGTGAATATCGGTGTATAAATACACATTTTCGTACTTTTAGGAACAACATTTTCTTTAAAATTGTTAATTTCCTCGTTTGTCGCATTGACAAATTGGCTGGCGGCCATTTTGAATAAACGCTGTAGGTGATTATCGAGAATTAATCCGAAGTAGCTCGACCAATCAGCGCGTGCGATTTTCGATAATCACCTGTGTATTTCTACTAAACTTCAGTAGTATTGTACATATTATGAATTGTATACTTTGTAAATGTGTTACGACTTTACATACATGTACACATGCATGTGCACCAGTTGTATTTTTGACTCATGTTATTCCATATAGCTTCTTCAGCAGGCGTTTCTTACTGTGGCACGGAAGTTGGGTCGTTCTCAGCCCCAAGTTGTCGGCCGAAATTACTATTCTGCAGCGGCTGCACTTATAGCTTTGTTACAGATTTTCCACTTCCAGTATACTCTTATAAATAGGCACATTTAATACCCGGAGCTGCGGGTTCTCTTGGGATAACGGTGCGCATTTGAACTTTAGAATTCCTATAAGCCTGTCCCAGACTACGAAATCGATATTTTTGTGACTTGTTGCAGACTAATATGAATACATGACTATGTGACTGGATGTGGAAAAAGAAAAGTTGGCTCTTTTTTCTCTTAAAGTGCCCCTAACCTCGATAGTTTTTATTGTCTTATTTGGAAGAACTTTTAAAATGATAAAGTAACTTGTTTGGAAGATTTTCGCTTTGTTTTTGAGATATTTCATTTTGTTTGATATGCAAATGTACGGAATTTACGTCACACATGCATAATGACTTATCGAAGAAGTTTCTCGAACGAAATCCTTTAAAATCGAGAAGTTTGGAGTTGTGGGAGAAACACGCACACATGGTATTCATACTTTAGTGTCGTTTTATTTGATGAACGCAGCAAAGTTATAAAACATTCTCTGATAAGTCATTATGCATAAGTGACGTAAATTCCGGACATTTGCATATCAAACAAAATGAAATATCTCAAAAACAAAGCGAAAATCTTCCAAAGAAGTTACTTTATCATTTTAAAAATTCTTCCAAATAAGACAATAAAAACTGTCGAGGTTAGGCGCACTTTAATGGGCAAAATTTTCGGCAAGATTGCCGTATGTATGTATATTCCTATATAGAGATGTTTAGTTCACTGTTTCGCTCGCAAGTTTCCGTTTTGCAAATTTGTTTCGTTTTGAAAAATACCATAAGCCATTTATATAACGTTGTCCCAGATGAAGAATGGCCAAAAACCATCCCCTAACATGCAGGTGGCAATATAATGTACAGATGGTTGTTTGATCATGAATGTGACATTGTATGTAATAAAGGTTTTAACAGACTACAGTAGTTTCAATTTTGAACACTTTTTATGTTTTTAAGCTGCAACTGTGTCCCAAGACAATGGAGGATTTCAGGCAGAGGAATGGATTTCTCGACTAAAGGTGCACGACTATGACTAAATGACTAAAATTTGATGACTACATTTTTCTTGCAACTTGCAACAAATCACTGAATGTTGTAAGTTGCATAAAAAATCGCACCGTGTAACACCCCGTAGCAACTTGCAATTTTGTCATTTTTGCCGTGTTGCAAGTTGCAAGAAAAGTTGGATGGGTTCTACTAAAATCGCAAGTTGCTGAATGTGTAACACCCTTCCTGCAACTTGCGATTTTTTTTCCATATGTAAATTTGTTGCAAGTTGCAAGAAAAATCGCATCGTGTAACATCACCTTAAAGGTTGTGTATAAAAGTATTTTCTGATTCATGCACTTCCAATAGAGCACTTTCATAATGGCCAATACTTTAAATATTCTTTTATGTCCATCTAAATGACTAAAATGAATCTTTCTGGTCTCGTTATGAAGCAAAGATTCTTTTGAATTACAGACACATAAACGAGGCCAGAAAGGCTTATTAAAATGCACATAAATAAAAAGAATATTCAAATTAGTCGCTATGGCAATTGAATTAACATTTGTGTAAAAAGTAAGAATACTAAGTTAGTACTTGGATAGGTGACCGTCTAGGAATGACTTCGTTCTTGGGCTTGGGCGTCTTATGTTAGTAGAATTCTTGAAGTTCTTCTCTCCAGCCAAGTGTTTTGTGTCGTATGGCGGCTGCCAGGAGCGCCTTTGATATGCCTTCCACTCCACCACGCGGCGCAGGCCACATTGATCTGCGTTCTTCGCTATTCACTGGCTGCAAGTAAGGATGATTAGCTCTCCGTTCCTTTTAAAAGTGTACACATGAATGAAAAGAAAAAGCATTTTATTAAAATACTTGGCATAACAGTAAAAAGTAAAAGTACATACATGTATAAATAAACACGTGAAATATTAATGACTCTTTTAAGGATCCTGTCCTTACAGGATCCCGCAAGGATTATTCAAAAAGTTTTAAGAATCCTGCAAGGATCCTGTCTTTACAGGATCCTGCAAGGATTATTTAAACATTTTTAGGCCTGTCTTTACAGGATCCTGCAAGGATTATTCAGATTTCCTTAAGGATCCTGCAAGGACACAATCCTGCAAGGATTATTCAATATTCCTTAAGGATCCTGTAAGGTTTTTCACCAGGGAATGCGTAACTCGACACTTGCAAACCCATGCAGTTGAAACTAGCCTGGCCGTGCGGCAAATATCTGCGCACAACGAACACGTATAAGTTGTGGTTAGACCCAATCAATTTGTAGGTTACCAACCTTGTTTAATTTTGGTTCTCATTATAATAAACCACTTGTATTATTATAAGTAATAACATGACTTGAGGGAAATTAGTGATTAAATTTCCCCGCCGCCGAGGGAAGATTTGTGAAAGTCCGAGGACTTTTACAAATCTTCCCGAGGCAAAGGGGAAATTTAATCGCTAATTTCCCGAAAAGTCATGTTATTAGTTTGTAATATTATGATCGCCGAGGAAAACTTTGAGAATCTTACCGATAGGAAATTTACACGGTTGATCAGAGAAGTTGCATCTAATTTTCCCGTGCATGTTGATGAGGGAAAATATATGCAAGCGGGAAATTTAGAAGAAGACAAAAGATTTCTTTGTCTTCTAATTTTCCCTCATCAACATGCACGGGAAAATTAGAAGACAAAGGATAAATTTCCCTCTTGCATGAGCAATGAGGGAAATACGAGGTTTACATTCCCTCGGAGAACAAAAGAATCCGAGGCGATCATGGTATTATTATTATTATTATTATTATTATTATTATTATTATTATTATTATTATTATTATTATTATTATTATTATTATTATTATTATTATTATTATTATTCAGTATTATTATTTTTCTATGTTTTTGTTACTAGGAAAGACGAGTAATAACATCTGAGATTTTGTTTTCATTTGCTGCTGCAAGTCAAGCACTTGAAGATGCGCAATGGAGTAACTTGTCTACTGATAAAAAGGAATCTTCAGTAAGCGATCATGTTACTGTCTCTTTCGTTGTCACTGGCACTTTGTCGCTGTAACTTATTTTCTCATCTTGGTTTGCATAATTCTTGACCTCTTACTCCGCCTCATCTATATTTATAGTGTCTTTTTACCATGCAATTTGTTTGGTATACATATATTTATTTTGTTTCAAGGTATAGTTTAGTGGATAATACCGCGGAAATTATTTCACCCGAATGAAGAGACAAATAGGGTCTGAACTCACCTATACTAAGAAGGTTTCTGATTGGTTTAGATAACCTAACCCACACAAAAAATCTCAACCCTAATCAGTAACGAGCATGGGAACGAATTTCTAATCGACAATATGATTGCATGCATTGGTTACTTACAGTTAGGCTACGTCCACACGTATACGTTTTCGTAACGTTTACATATTGTTCTCCGTCCTTACTTACCTGAAACAATATGAAAACGCTACGAAAACGTATACGTGTGGACGTAGCCTTCGTGTAGCCAAGATCAGTGCATGGTTCATATTAGGTAGGACTTTATAGGAAATATGCGAAAAAGGAATAAAATGGCTCCCTGGTTATCGGGCAAACTAACAAATGTGAGACTTATTATACAATTTTTTATTGTAACTCAATATACACTCGACCAGTAATAAAATCAGGTGAACATTTGCAACGCATGTCATTTCGAATAATTATTGTGGGAGAGTGAACTCCGGGTGGAGAATAATAAGAGGTACGAACCATATCGCACAAGAAGAGAAAACTCTTACTTGGCCCGACTGGGGCCGGAATGGTTCGTCACTCGGAGTAACACCTTAACATAACGCATGTCATGTTATACTTTTGTGAAACGTGAAAGGGGAGCAAGTGAAAAAGTTAAATATTGAGGATTTCTGTTAATGTAGGGAGTAGCGATTGGCAACAGTGTCACTAATTTGAATGAAGTAATTGCAGCGGGTAAAACTTTTGATGAGAAGGTAAAATATTTATACAAATTATAAACTAAAACTTTTTTGTACATTTTAATTTGTTTTTCAGTGTCATCAATAACTTTGAATTTGAGTTATATATCTTTCAAATCGAAAATGCTAAGTGTTACGGATATTATTATTATTATTATTATTAATATTGATTTATAAAGCGCAAATTATCATACAAAAATGTTCAGATGCGCTATGTTTACAAATTAATTTAGTTACAAAACATATATATAAAATAGTATCCAACATTTATATTTAAAACCGTAAAATTATCTATTAAAATAGTGTTATACTAAGAACTAAGATTATATGCTGCACGAAATAAAAAAGTCTTTAATTGTTTTTTGAAACTAAAAAGAGATTGTACTTGTCTAATTTCCTTTGGTAAACTGTTCCACAAACTGGGAGCTGCAAATTGGAATGCTCTGTCACCAAGTGTGGGTAATGACTTGGAAGAAGGCACAGCTAAAAGTAGTTCATCATTTGATCGAAGATGATGACATGAATGATCTTTGATACGAATGAGCTCACATAAATATTGCGGAGCCAAACCGCAAATTGCTTGGAAGGTTAAAACAAGAATTTTAAATTTAATTCTAAATTTAACTGGTAGCCAATGAAGTTCTTTTAAATAGGGAGTAATATGTGCAAATTTCGGAACCTTACAGACCAACCTTGCAGCGGCATTTTGGACTCTTTGTATCTTTGCAATTTGATATGCTGGTAAGCCATACAGTATACTGTTACAGTAATCCAGGCGGCATGTAACGAAGGCATGAACAAGAGTAGCTGTTATATCTTTTGTTAGATATTTTCTGATTTTCCTAATATTGTATAGAAAGTAGAAGGACGATTTACTCAGCTTATTTATTTGTTCGTGAAAAGACATGTCAGAATCAAAGAGCGTTCCAAGGTTTCTGACAATCCGTGAGGTAGCGACAGTTGTGTCTCCAACTGAAATATGATTTATGGATAACTTAGTCAATTGTTGCCGTGTTCCAATTAGTATACATTCTGTCTTATCATCATTCATCTTTAATTTACTACTAGTCATCCAATCACGCAAGTCTGAAATACAATTCTCCATTTCTTGAAATCCCTGTACTTGGTCATCTGCACTGTTAGGATTTAGTGATCTGTAAAGTTGTGTATCATCAGCGTATCCATGAGAATCAAGCAGATGGTTATCAATAACGGAGAACATGTCACTTGCATAAATTATGAAGAGTAGGGGACCAAGACAGGAGCCCTGTGGGACACCACAATTATAAGTAAATTCATCTGATATTGAGCCATTGACGTGAATTCGCTGTTTTCTATTGCTAAGGTAAGAAGCAAACCATAACAGAGCAGTCCCGCCAATACCCAAGTTATTCTGTAAGCGTTTCAACAATATTTTATGGTCAATGGTATCGAAAGCAGCGCTCAGATCCAAAAGAACCAATAGTGAAACGCGCTGACTATTCATGTTCAAAAGTATATCGTTGGTTACTTTGAGCAATGTAGTTTCCGTGCTATGATATCTACGATAGGCTGACTGGAGTATTGGGTACAAATCATTTAGCGACATGTGATCATTTAATTGTTTGAAAACTGCTCTCTCCGTAAGTTTAGAAATAAAAGATAAGTTACTGATGAGACGAAGATTTGAGAAACTTGTGTCAAGATCTGCCTTTTTTAGAAGTGGATAACCAATTGCCTCCTTCCAAATAACCGGAAACTGACTAGATTCTAGAGATAGATTAATCATAGTTGTTATCACTGGTAATAAAACATCCAAACATTCCAGCATAAGTGGGGTAGGCATAGGATCAAGCGAACATGATTTTTTTCCCGACTCAGAAATCAATTTCTTGACATCGTCTTCACTAAGAAGTTCAAAATTCAAAAGTTGACTCGAAGTTATTGGATACAAAGGCGGACTATCAGGGTGAATGTTGTCAGGGTTGAGTTGAGAACGAATTGCTTCAATTTTCTTAGTAAAGTATTGGCCTAATTCATTGGCGAGAAGATCCATATCATCATAATTAGGAAAACGTAATTCTTTTCTAGGTAATAAAAGTTGCTTAGTTGCTGTGAATAGTTTCTTTTGGTTATGAGAGTTGTCATTCACAAATTTTGTGTAAAAATCGCACTTCGCTCGCTTCATCAAGTAGTTGGTCTGATTCTTGATAGATTTTAAATACTTTAAATCTGATGATTGCTTCGTTTTTCTCCATCGATTTTCTGCTTTTCTCCTCCGCCTCTTTAATTCTTTAATTTCGTCTGTATACCATGGAACACGTGGCCTCGTGATAATGGTCTTCTTTACTAGAGGGGCGTGAGCATCTAGCAATGTAGAGAGGGTGGTATTAAAACATTGCACCAAATCATTAATGTTGGAGGAAGTCTGTGAAAAGAGGTCAGATGAGCGTAGGTCCTTTTTCAAGGCAGATA
The DNA here is from genome assembly GCA_035771165.1 of Paragorgia papillata. Lineage (NCBI taxonomy): Eukaryota > Metazoa > Cnidaria > Anthozoa > Scleralcyonacea > Coralliidae > Paragorgia > Paragorgia papillata. The sequence continues at coordinate 3,140,173 of JAWNZC010000265.1, forward strand.
TATCGACGTCTTTCAATTTTCTATAATGTATTGTCTTCTCTGAAAGTGGCGGTTTTGGTGTTGTAAGATGACAAATAATGGAAATGTGATCAGACAAGCAGAAATCAGTTTTAGGAGAATCTTTGAGGATCTGTTCACCAGTTCTGGTGATAACTAGATCTAATGTATGACCATATGTATGTGTTGGTTCATTGACGTGTTGTTCAAGACCCATAGATTCGAGAAGATCAAGAAATTTTAAGGCTTCATCATTTGAAGAATCGTCAACATGTATGTTAAAGTCACCAGTAATCAGAATAGAATCCCGACAAAGTATAACCGATTCCAAATAGTCGGTAAACTCTTTGAGAAATGTTCCTATTGAAATTGGATGTGCTCTGGAATAAGGTGGTCTATAAATAATGATTAATTTAACTGGGGATAATCCATGAGAACAAATGTTCCATTCTGAATACTCGAACGAGTTAAATATAGCCGCAGAAACTTTTTTCACTGGAATTGTTTCCTTATACAAGAGAGCTGTCCCGCCACCCCTCGAATGAATGCGGTGACAATCTAGCAAACAATAGCCGGGAGGTGTACAGTCAATTCTTGCAGTAGAATCGTTCTCGTTAAACCAAGTTTCAGTTACAGCAATTAGGTCAGGCTGAATATCACAAACATAATCATAAAAAACAGAAGATTTACTTTTAAGAGAACCAGCGTTTAATGAAAGCAATTTGAGAGTTTTTTCACGCCGAAAATTAGACTTAGTGACAATGTTATGAGAATGTTATGAGACAGTTAATTAACTAGACGTTATTTGATCACTGAACTACTTAATAAGTACTTGTAACCAATTAGTAAATACTTATGACTTGGCATGAGTCAGCTATGATGTCATTTAGTAATTACGTAAATATATTATATATAGAATGAAGTATGTTACTATAATTATATACTCTAGAAACTATATAAGCAGCCATCGAACATATATCAGGCATGCATATGTATGAGAGTGAGCTATATGTATCAAAGTGGTTACGAAGTCAGTCCTAGAGTTCCTGCCGTTGGTTTTATTATTCCTTCCTTTTCAAGTCCATACGGATTGTTAATCTGTGCCGGAATCTCCTATTGACTGTTTCGTTGTGTGCAGACGACAGATAAGTTTCTGAACTTTAGTTTAGTTTAATCTTTATAGACATTTTCAATATCTGTTCTAAGTTTCTTATTAATTAAATAAATAATTGTAAAAAACAAACAGCTGAGGTTACACTTTTTGTTGCGTATAGCGGTCACGTAACAAAAAGGGAGGTCTAACGTTTTCAGAGAAGACTTTTCGTCACAGAGAAGCATGTAGTGAAATATAAAACAAAATTATAACTAATTAAAAGTTTTGTTCTTTGTTTTTGCTGTACAAGCTGTCGTAAGTTAAATTCAGAGAAAAACTCTGAGCTCCAGACAGGACTCGAACCCACAACCTTCCGAATGCCAGTCGGACGCTCTTATAACCATTGAGCCACTGGAACTCAGATGGTAGACCGAGGTTGTTTTCGATATTTACCAACTTTACCAACTTCAAGCTGAAAACACACTACTTACTACTAACATAGAAAAACATTTACTGAAAGTAAACTGACACAATGCAACTTGTAACTCAACAAGTATACTTGTGACACACGTACGGTTTGACTAGTTCCCAGGCGTATAAATGTCGAAAACAACCTCGGTCTACCATCTGGCTGGCATTCGGAAGGTTGTCAAGGTTGTCGAGTCCCGTCTGGAGCTCAGAGTTTTCTCGGAGTTTAACTTACGACAGCTTGTACAGCAAAAACAAACGAAACAACTTTACCAACAACTGAAAACCCTAATAACATAGAAAATTATAACTTTGTATCTTGTACTTTTTATATTGATAATAAAGGTTATGAGTTTTGCATAATATATAGCTCCGTCTCCAGGGCTAGATAGTTTTTGTTGCATCATCATTGATAAAAGAGATTTACTTTTTAAAGTGTCTATGTCATCCTCAGGGACTTTACATATTTATACTAATTGGAACATTCTGAGAAGATTTGTAATATATCTTCTCAGGCGAACATTTCATCTTCATGTACTTTTTTGCCGTTAAAGTTGACGGAAGTGACGTCGAAAAAGGAATTTGTCTATATGAGAACCACTTTACAGATTCCTCTTTTGACGTCACTTCCGTCAACTTTAACGGCAAAAAAGTCCATGAAGATGAAATTTTCGCGTGAGAAGATATATTACACATCTTCTCAGAAGGTTCCAAATATCCTAAATATGTACAATCCCCAACCATGATATAGGTACTTTAAGTTATTTTATGATTCATATTCTATAGGGACCACGTAAAATGAATCCTTATTTTGTTCCCAAAGTTTTATTAAACACGTCAGCTGGAATTATTAGCTCGGAATTTGGTTTACAGGTTAGCTGATTATTTGATTTTTTTGTTAAAAATATCAAATGTCATCAAATAAATTCCAAAACGTAACTTAAAAATTTACTGTTCATGACCAAACATTTCGACACTCCGATCTAGTGTCTTCATCAGGGGTGATCGTTGTGAAGACAGGTCCCATATTTATATGTCAAATTGGATCATGAAGTAACTTTCTATGTTGCGTTTAAGAAACTTTTAAACTAAAGTAGCGTTAAACTATGTCGAATACCAAATATATTTGTGCAGTCCAAACAGAACTAAACTGTTTTAAGTAAAACTGTATTGCGTTGTGCTGTCATCTGTTCTATTTTGTCAAATCTATATATCCCTCTGTCTATAGTATCCCTCTGTCTATAGTATCCCTCTGTCTATATATCCCTCTGTCTATAGTATCCCTCTGTCTATATATCCCTCTGTCTATAGTATCCCTCTGTCTATAGTATCCCTCTGTCTATAGTATCCCTCTGTCTATATATCCCTCTGTCTATAGTATCCCTCTGTCTATAGTATCCGTCTGTCTATAGTATCCCTCTGTCTGTAGTATCCCTCTGTCTATAGTATCCCTCTGTCTATAGTATCCCTCTGTCTATAGTATCCCTCTGTCTATAGTATCCCTCTGTCTATAGTATCCCTCTGTCTATAGTATCCCTCTGTCTATATATCCCTCTGTCTATAGTATCCCTCTGTCTATAGTATCCCTCTATCTATAGTATCCCTCTGTCTATAGTATCCCTCTGTCTATAGTATCCCTCTGTCTAGTATCCCTCTGTCTATATATCCCTCTGTCTATAGTATCCCTCTGTCTATAGTATCCCTCTGTCTATAGTATCCCTCTGTCTATAGTATCCCTCTGTCTATAGTGTCCCTCTATTATCCCTCTATTATAGTATTTTGTTCCAAAAAAACCTTGGCAGTTTACCATGCATCTTTTCGTTTGGCTATTTTAAAATGTTGCTGTTCATTTAAGCCAGAGTAGCATTAAATTATGATTTTCCCCCTGGCTGCATTTCGTACATAATATCTTCCTTCCTTCCTTTCTTTCTTTTTTCCCTTCCTTCCTTCCTTCCTTCCTTCCTTCCTTCCTTCCTTCCTTCCTTCCTTCCTTCCTTCCTTCCTTCCTTCCTTCCTTCCTTCCTTCCTTCCTTCCTTCCTTCCTTCCTTCCTTCCTTCCTTCCTTCCTTCCTTCCTTCCTTCCTTCCGTCCTTCCTTCCTTCCTTCCTTCCTTTTTAGGTACAATAAGTTCAAGTTCAATTTATTTTTATTAGTACGTTACACCAAATTTTTCATTGACTACATTAAACTTAGCCTGTGCATGCACAGCCTGAATTACACCTACATACATTAAACTCTGTTAGTCTAAATAAATTGTTATAGTTTTAGTACAGGTAAAAGCGATCTTTTTTTTCTTTTGAAAAAACAGGGTCCAAATTTATCTACTTCGACGGCTTGTTCAGCAGGATCACACGCTATTGGTGAAGCTTTCAGATTAATCCGTAATGGCGATACTGATCTCATGGTAGCTGGTGGTACAGAGGTTTGCGTAAACCCATTGATAGTTGCTGCATTTGCAAGGTAAAATCCAAAGCCAGCCGACAATTTTAAGAAATATAATATAAAACATATTCCGAAAATAAACATCTTGAAAAACCCAAGATATGGATCAAAACAGGACACAAAGATGAAATGGTAATATTTCGACTTTATTTCAAAGTCATCATCAGACCAAGTGACTAGAATTAGATACCTACTTTCTTTAATATTTACAAGGAAATAAGCTGATTATATAAGATAAGGGTTATATATCAACGGTCAAATTAAGATTATTAGGAAATTCAAATTTGAATTTGAAAATGTACAAATCAAGAGATAGGCTGTATAGTATTTAAGTGATAGTTAAAATATGAGCGGCCGATCTTTATGGGCATTTACAATGGCGAGCCGAAGGCGAGCCAATGTAGATGCCCATAAAGATCGGACGCGAATATTTTAACTTACTTATCAAATTCTAAGTGTAAATAATGAACACTTTGTTTAAGAGTCGTAGGAAAGGTGAGATGAGATCATTTACAGTCCGAAAAAGCTCAATTTGAGCCACTAGTGCCTATTAACTTTGATAAAACATTGATGTTTTATTAATCAATGTTTTATCCGTAGTTAAAGATGCTGATTAAACATTCATTTCTTTTGAATTTTCTTCATGAATTATCAATGAATTTGATAAGACAGGTGAGAAGATCTACGGAAACAGTGTTAACTCTTTACTGGTTTTGAGACAAAAATTGAGTTCAGGATTGGTATATTTAATATGAAGTGCCTCAAGGAAAGGAAGCAAATAAGAAAGCGGATAATAAATGTAACGTACATGTAAGAGAAAAATGTTTAGTGTTAACTCGCGCCCTGTCGAGCAGTCGAGAATGGCATTAGATGTCTATGATGTGATGTCGACTATATATAATATTTGACTACGCAAGTGTTTTAGAAAAGTTGAAACCGGCTCTTTTTCGGTCAAGGCTTTTGACGGTTTTTAATTCTTGAGTAAAACTTTTAATAAAACTTTGTTATCAATTAATTAGATTGTAATACAATTCTTTTACAAAACATACTTCACTAATTTGACTTTTTCCTCCATTTTGTTTTCGCTAGAGAAATATGTAGACTTCACGCAAAACTCATGTTATGAATAAAATTAATTAGGATAGGATTTTATCTTTGACTCGGCCACGTTTATCTACGTCCTTCGTAATTCAGCTACCAGCTGCAAGTAAAAATATTAGTTCCCAATCCTTTTCGTTGTGATACTGTAGTTTTCCTGCCTTTCCTTTATGTTCTTTTGGTTTAAACTAAGAAAATCGAACGTAAAGTTTATGGAAATCAGGACGATCCTTTATCCAATCTACAAATATTGATTTCTTTTGATTTTTTCTTTATGAATCAAATCCAAGTTAATATTTGAGTTCTTATTCTGTTTTCCGACAAAGGATAAAAGCTTTAGCAACAAACTTCAATGACAGACCAAAGGAAGCATCGCGACCATTTGACAAACATAGATCTGGTTTCGTCATGGCCGAAGGTGCCGCAGTTTTAATACTAGAGGTATTATTTTTGTTAAAATTGTTAATATAGTAATTATTAATTATGCAGTAGTTGCATAATACAATTTATAACAGATGAAGTATAACGGCGTTTCTGATTGGCTACCGTGCATGCTCCAGAACTCGATGAAGCACGGTAATTTCAAACATTTCAAACGTAATGAGAAACTCGATAATAAACAGCGAAATAAATATTGTTTTCCGTTGTTTTGTGTCTGGTTCTCTTTTATAAAAGAAATGGTTCATGGTTTGGCGTGCTCCATTGAGTTATGGATGCACTTGGGAAGTTGGGAGAGCACTCAAAATGCTATTCAAAATTCTCGGCTACGCCTCGACCAACTCTTACGCTTTTTTCGTGCTCTGCAAACTTCCCGCGTACATCCATAACTCGATGGAGCACGCCAAACCACGAACCATCTCTAAATGTAATGATTTATTTTTCTATCTTTTGTGATAGGAATATGAAAGTGCAAAACAAAGAAATGCTGATATTTATGCCGAGATTTTGGGGTATGGATTATCAGGTACTAGAGTAGCTACTGGCATAATGTTAATAATCAAACTTTAGCTAACTAAAACCATTGTGTGAATTTATTGACCAGTCAGGTTTCATATTCAATCGTAATTGACGATACCGAAAAAGATGGCGGCGTGCATTTAACCATAATGCTTTGCGACCTCAAATCAGCTCAAATAACAACTAAACATTGTTTATCATGTTAAAATAGATTAAACAAGCAAGAACTTTATTCATACCAAAGTTGATCGTTTTATAACCCTATCTTCCGATTATTCTGCAAGAAACAAAATATTTTAATGTTTGCAAAGGATTCTGGTTAAATGTACAAGACGCCATGTTTTCGGTACGGTGACACGAGATTGCATATTTATCTCTACAAAAAATAAATCGCCGGCCAGGATTTTAATTTTGCGCGGCCAGGAAACACTGGCTCTGGGTATGAGATTGCGATGTTCGCGGTTCTTAACACGTGTCTTGGGCGTGGCTTCTATTAACTAATAACTGAATATAACTATAGGTTTAAGGACTTTTGTAAGTTTCTACAGACATTAACTACTACAATTATTACCAGCTGCAGTACTTTATACGTCGTCAAACTTTAGGCGCACTTAACTTTAGTCGACTCTATTATCTAATGCAAAGGAAGTTTTAAGTTTGTTTCAGCTTATTTGCATTGATTCGTCCAATTTAACCATTTGAGATACATTTAAAGTGTGACTGAAAGTGCGATCGACTGTAATGCTACTCAAGTGCGCCTAAGCTACAACTAAAGTGCGACCATTTAAAGTGCAATTAAGGTGAGACTATAAGCCTGGTTTCCATATAGCCGTAAGAGTCGGCGGCATGGCTGCGGCAAGGGGCAATGGTCCAATCGCATACAGCTTTTTATTGCTGGTTAATTCAACACTGTCTATGATTGGACCATCGCCCCTTGCCGCAGCCATGCCGCCGGCTCTTACGGCTATATGGAAACCAGGCTATAGTTAGACTGGAGTGCACCCAAAGTGAGACTAATGTTTGACTGAAGTGCGGCATATAAAGTAGACCAAAGCATACTGATGAGTCTCTTGAATCTTAAAAAAATTATCAGTCCTTAGTTTTTTTTAAGTTTTTTAACTTACCTGAATATAAAAGTTAAGGATATTAATTTAAGGCCTGCGATGCATGGAAGGCGAAATTTTACAAACAATTGCCATTTTTCGTATGTTTTTTGCTGTACAAGCTGTCGTAAGTAAACTCAGAGAAAAACTCTGAGCTCCAGACGGGACTCGAACCCACAACCTTCCGAATGCCAGCCAGATGGTAGACCGTGGTTGTTTTCGATAATATTGCAAACAACCTCGGTTCCAGTGGCTTAATGGTGAGAGCGTCCGGCTGGCATTCGGAAGGTTGTGGGTTCGAGTCCCGTCTGGAGCTCAGAGTTTTTCTCCGAGTTTAACTTACGACAGCTTGTACAGCCAAAAAACATACGAAAAAACTTTACCAACTCAAGCTGAAAACACTAATAACGTACAATTGCCTTTTTTTCTTAACAAGGAGATGCTTATCACCTGACGTCACCCAGTGAAGATGGTCGAGGAGCTATTCGTTGTATGAAAGCAGCTTTACGAGATGGAAAATTGAAACCAAAAGATATTTGTTATATTAATGCTCATGCTACATCTACTCCACTTGGTGAGAAAATAACGTCTAGATATTAAACATTTATTTACTGGAACCGAAGGAAACTGTGTTTTGTGGACCCGTCGCCTCTGGCAACAGTAAACGGTCGAGGGGCCACAAACACACATTGTTTGGCCGAGGTGCCAGTAAAGAAGTATTTTGTTATATATCAAATGTTAATTGACAATAAAAATGTTGAGCAAAACCTTTGGAATGAAAGAAAACTGAAGAGAAAAAAATCAAAGACCTGGCCATTCAGGTTTTGATATTTTTACTGGAGCAAAATAAAAGTAATTTTGCCAGGTGTGATGGTTTACGTTGGAGACATCACGATTTTTAGGACCACCATGCGAAGACCACTCGCCCTGAAAACTAGAAAGACGGACTTTGACACTTGATACATAACAGCATTGATTAACTTCAAACCACTGCAAAGTAAAGCAACTTTACGAGATAATACTTTACAACCAAAATATATTTGTTATATTAATGCTCAGGCTTCTTCATTTGGTGTGAATGAATTTAGGGAAAATTGTGCTGGAATAAGAAAATGAGAAGGATAAAAAACCCCAACTAAACTAAACTAAACTACATATCATGTTCTCAGGATTTTGGGTGAAGGAAAATTCTAGTGTAGAATATATACATTATAAGACCAGACCGGGACCAGTTGCGAAAAATGCAACTACACAGGCCTTCCGGCAGGAATTGAACCCACGACCTTGCGATTCTAGTGCAATGCTCTGACCACTGAGCCACGGAGGGCGTTGCCGAGAGCTTGATTGCGAGTTCTGTATATATATTAAGGTGGTGATGCCAGGAGAGAATAAAAACTAACCTTATTTATACTGGATTACTCTATCAGTTATATCTAAACTGTTATCCTCAGAGGTCCAGTAAGGGCCCACCCTCATTGGCCCAGTGTTACTACAGGAGGAAACCGGAGTACCTGGAGGAAACCTGTGGTGTTTGGTAGAGTCAAACTGGAAGCACTCTTCTCACCATGCGGCCAGGGTGAATTTTTTTTTAATCAGATAACTGCACCGTGCAGGAATCGGATCCTGGTCGCAGAGGTGAAAGGCACGTGCACTAACCACTGTGTCAACCTGTCTTGATAGACAGGTTTTCCCCCAAGTGATAAGATTAACTAAATCTCAGAAAGATCTTTTCTAGGACCACTCTATTGCTTTTTAAATACTTGAAGTATGTTGCATTAAAGTACTAAAATTGGCAATGCTTTAATATGTTTTTACTTCACCATAGAAAGTTTTTCTTTCATTACATTAGGATAGTAAAAAGACAATTTAAAATAGAAAGTCTTTTTACAATCCATTGTTACATCAACGCGGGTTTTTTTGTCATTTAGGTGATGTTGTTGAAAACCGTGCAATAAAAGAAGTTTTTGGTGATCATGCAAAACACTTAAAAGTATCTTCAACCAAAGGTAGTGATATAAAAACTAATATTAATACAATCATAGATATGATATTTATTTACTTTTCTCAGATGTCTGTTCCTAAGGTCACAAATATGTCATTGTTTGTTGTGAATTAAGACCCGTTGGCCATGAGCACTCTGTCAGCAGGGTAGGCCATGAATTGCTGTTTGTAAAACAAAAAAGGAGTTTGCTTTCATGGTTGCAAAATTTTTTGGTAACAGAGAGTTATTGTGATTTTTTATTATGTCTTTTGTCTATTTGCCACTAAAGTTCATTATAAACCAGGTAGAGATTAATGTAAAAAGATACATTCTTATAAAAATTGATTATTTACGTATAGCTTAAAGTATAGATAACCGTAAAGTAGCTTTTAATTGTTCATTACTGTAATTCTCTAGTTTGTCAATTTCAAAATTTTCCATTTCATAGTCGTCAAAGCCTCCTTCTGCCATTGTATACACTAACCGAGATTTTGTATGTCACTCTCTGGAATCCAACTGCTTTGCTTACTGTCATAGCCTAACCACTTCACCAGTGCATTCTTTTTACCTCTCATCTTCCATGCCAGAACTCCCCTTACTCACGCTATTCTGAATTATTAGATTTGCTGTCAACATTGTTCTTGTTTTTTATTTCAGGTTCAACTGGTCATTTACTTGGAGCCGCTGGTGCAATTGAAGCAGTTTTTACGACTTTAGCTGTGAAAAAGGTATGATTTAGTTAGGAAACATTCTTTCAGATCTGCGAAGAAACTCGAAAAAAGACAGAAGCAAAATAATTTCGGTTTTCTTTGATGTACCGCGGTTTATATACAGGTTATAAACCTCGCAATAAAAATAGAACCTCGTCACAAACTCTTTTCCTATATTGAATTATTTAGAAAACCTTGATCATGTTATAAATAAGTATTTACCCTCTATTTATTAGCGATATATAATCCCTAGGGCGAAAACCCACACTTAAAAGAACATTCTGTCAGGTTTGTCAATAAACTCGTCAAAGATGAGCATCGCAATGTATTGCGCCTTTTATTTTTGGGTTGTTTTTTTTTTCTTCGGAAACTGCCACTTTTTACTGCTGTGGTCGTGGTGCCTTGACGCGAGTTAGCTTCACAGCGTCTGAACATAGCAGGCTCACTCTCAGCCGGCTGAACATAGCAGTCCCGCTCTCAGTCGTCTGAACGTAGCAGTCTCGCTCTCAGTCGTCTGAACGTAGCAGGCTCGCTCTCAGCCGGCTGAACGTAGCAGTCCCGCTCTCAGTCGTCTGAACGTAGCAGTCTCGCTCTCAGTCGTCTGAACGTAGCAGGCTCGCTCTCAGCCGGCTGAACGTAGCAGTCCCGCTCTCAGTCGTCTGAACGTAGCAGGCTCGCTCTCAGTCGTCTGAACGTAGCAGGCTCGCTCTCAGTCGTCTGAACGTAGCAGTCCCGCTCTCAGTCGTCTGAACGTAGCAGGCTCGCTCTCAGTCGTCTGAACGTAGCAGGCTCACTCTCAGCCGGCTGAACATAGCAGTCCCGCTCTCAGTCGTCTGAACGTAGCAGGCTCGCTCTCAGTCGTCTGAACGTAGCAGGCTCGCTCTCAGTCGTCTGAACGTAGCAGGCTCGCTCTCAGTCGTCTGAACGTAGCAGGCTCGCTCTCAGTCGTCTGAACGTAGCAGGCTCGCTCTCAGCCGGCTGAACGTAGCAGTCCCGCTCTCAGTCGTCTGAACGTAGCAGGCTCGCTCTCAGTCGTCTGAACGTAGCAGGCTCGCTCTCAGTCGTCTGAACGTAACAGGCTCGCTCTCAGTCAGCTGAACGTAGCAGGCTCGCTCTCAGTCGTCTGAACGTAGCAGGCTCGCTCTCAGTCAGCTGAACGTAGCAGGCTCGCTCTCAGTCGTCTGAACGTAGCAGGCTCGCTCTCAGTCGTCTGAACGTAGCAGGCTCGCTCTCAGTCGTCTGAACGTAGCAGGCTCGCTCTCAGCCGGCTGAACGTAGCAGGCTCGCTCTCAGCCGGCTGAACGTAGCAGGCTCGCTCTCAGCCGGCTGAACATAGCAGGCTCGCTCTCAGTCGGCTGAACGTAGCAGGCTCGCTCTCAGTCGTCTGAACGTAGCAGGCTCGCTCTCAGCCGGCTGAACATAGCAGGCTCGCTCTCAACTGTCTGCGAGTTGACAATTGTTGATGTAACTACAAACATGTAAAAGTTAGAAGAATCTAATTTGTGACGAAGCAAGAAAATGTATTCTTATTATGATGTACTAAAATCAATTTTATATATGCATCATTCCAATTGCCGTGTCAGTCTTTGCAAATATCTCTTATTTTTCTAAGGTGTGTAATTTTTATGGTTTAGAAATCTTGAGACTCGTTCATTTTGCAGGGTGTCGCTCCACCAACGTTAAACTTACATGAAGTATCGTCAAAATCTGAATTTAATTTGAATTATGTTGCCAACACAGCTCAAGAATTAACATTAAACAATGACAGAAAGTACATTGCTTTGTCGAATTCATTTGGCTTTGGAGGAACAAATGCTTGTCTTTGTTTTGGTGATGTCATGTGAAGAGTATGTCAGCTGTGGTAGCTAAATGAATTAGTAATTAAAATACCATTGTTCAAGAAGAAATGCATCAGTCATTTGAATCTGTATGGTCAATACCGAACTTGAGTCAAAACTAGTGGTAGATTTTATCAATGGCGACGTAAAATGTGTATGGTCAGTACCAAGCATAGGTCAAAACTGCACTTGGTGGTAAAATCAAGATTGGTGAAATGAGTGCATGATGTCAACATTATGAATGGTTTCATAAGATGTCTATGGTCAGTACCAAACTTGAGTCAAAACTGGAAATGGTTGTGGAATAAAGATTGATGGTGTCGACATTGTGAATGGTGGCACAACGTGTCTATAATCAGTACCAAACTTGAGTCAAAACTGGAAATGGTGGTGGAATAAAGATTGATGGTGTCGACATTGTGAATGGTGGCACAACGTGTCTATAATCAGTACCAAACTTAGGTCAAAACTAGACTTAGTGATGGTGACATAATTATGAATGATGTCGACATTGTGAATGAATGGTGACATAACATGTGTATGGCCAAAACCACATTCTGGTCAAAACTGGATTTGGTGGTGGAAAAATTAAGATAGATAGATAGATAGATAGATAAAACTTTATTTAAACACACACTAGCCTCGTCAACTATTAATTAAGCTGATTTCCACAAAGGGCGTGTGGTTTGCATAGTAAATATACGTAATATAAATTAACTGATAATAATACATAACATAATTAAAATAACTTTACAGTGTTCCTAAATACAATTAAAATTAAAATGTTAATTCCACTAATCTAACTTTACTATATATATTTATAAAATAGGTTGCGGTCTTACGCACGCTGTGATTGGTCAATTACCGTGTTTATATCAGGCTATGTAAACACGGTTGTGATGTCACGGCACATTTTTTAGCCTTATTTCATAAAAGAAATAGAAAATGGATGCCCTGTGTTTATATAACCTGATGCAAACACTCGAGTGAGTTGGGAGAATTCGAAAGTACTTATGTAAATCCTCGCCTCCGGTTCGAGTTCACATAAACTTTCGAATTCTCCCAACTCACTCTCGTGTTTGCATCAGGCTATATAAACACGGGCGGCCATTTTCTATTTCTTAAATATATACCAATAAGTGTTTGTAACAAAAAGGCGTAAGGTTCTAGAGCGCTCAATACCATTATAGGTAGAGCGAATGATTAAGATTTAATGCTGTGTCGCTACTCCGAGTTTCACGCTTTCGCGATCTTCAGGCAACTGACAGATTAGGTTCTGCTATTCATTATATACATATATATATATATATATATATATATATATATATATATATATATATATATATATATATATATATATATATACAATTAAAATATTAATTCTAAAAAAGTTACTATATAACAATAATATTAAAACGTCTGCCCTACAAACTCAGAAAAGTGTGAGAAAGTGTGAGCGTAAATTCTGTTTTTTAATATTGACAGTGTGTTAGATTCACGTACATCTTCAGGTAATGAATTCGACAGTTTAGCTCCATCATAACAGAAGCTCTTTTTAAGATTTTCAGTCCTTGGCAGAGGTAATTGCAGCGAGGTAGAGGAACCTCTGAGGTTATAATCAGTGATGCATTTCTTACTCAAAAACAAATCTGCAAGGCAACTCGGGGCCAAACCATTAATGAGTAATGATTTATTTAACGTCGTAAGCACAGGATGTGGTCGCCCAATCATCCGAGCCAGAGGCTCATGTTAAAAGTGCACGACATAAGCTAAGACCTAAGTGTTGATTTTTTACGGAGGGAGGAAAACCGCAGAACTCTGCGAAAAACCCTCGAAGCACAGGAGAGACCATCTAAACTCTACTCACATGAAATTCAAATTCGAGAACGGGGTTATTCCCAGACGGTCACCCATCGAAGTACTAACCCCGTCCAACTGGGCTTAACTACAGCGGTGAGAGGCAGCGCCCTAACAGCACATGCCACCCGTGCTTCCCTAATTAAGAACTTTGTACTTAATTAAGAACTTTGTACAATTGTTTGGCTTTTGATTTAGCTCTTTGAGTTTCAAGAGTTACCCAGCCTAATGCATTTAACGCTTCTAAGCCAGGAGTATCATTACTCATACTCATAATTACTTGTGCAGATCTATTCTGAAGTTTTTGCATTCTATTCGAAAGCCCCTGACCGAAAGTATCCCACACCTCACTGCAGTAATTAAAGTGGGGTTGGACTAAGGCATTATAGAGCGCAATTAGTGTTTTCCTATCAACAAAATCGCGAATTTTTCGTATGGCCCCTATTCCTGAAACGACCTTCTTAGCTACATTCTCAATGTGCTTATTCCAAGATAAATGCTCATCAATTTCAACGCCAAGAACTTTACTGTGATGGACTTGTTTAATGTAATCTTGGTCAATTTTAACACTCGGCTGAGTAGCAAGGGTTCTTAGTTTATAATGTGAGCCTATTAATAGAAATTCGGTTTTTGCAACATTGAGACTTAATTTGTTGGCCAAGAGCCACTCTTTTACACACAAGGTCACCATTCATGGCAGACTCGACTTCCTCTATAGTTTCACCAGCTGCAGTAATATTTGTATCGTCGGCAAACAGCCAAGGAGTAAGTTGGTAAATCATTTATGTATAAGAGGAAGAAAAGTGGGCCAAGAATAGAGCCTTGTGGAATACTACATGTGACTCGTCTCTCAGAAGACACATTCAGCTGACATTTTTGTTGGCGATCAGTTAAATATGATTGTATCATGGATAAGGCATTTCCAGTGATACCGTATATTTCGAATTTACGCAATAAAATATCATGGTTGACGGTATCGAAAGCCTTTTTTAAATCCAAAAACACAACCGAATTAAACTTTTTACGATCCATATTAACATACCAGCTGTTTGTGCTGTCCAAGAGAGATGTATAAATGATGTGGACATTGTGAATGGTGACATAACATGTGTATGGTCAATACCAAACCTGAAGATCCACACTTTTTTTACGTATATTTTTATTTTTATAAAATATTTTTAAGTGGAGGAAAGTTCACATATAGTTAAAGCACACAATAGAAATTAAAAGGAAGAATATTTTTATTTTATAGGAAAGTATTTTAAACATTGTTAACCAATTCTACGTAATATGATATAATATTTGGTCCGGGGTACAGTATTTAAAGTATTTTCTGTTTCCAAGACAAAATGTAAACTTTATTACAACGCAACGCTCGTAGATGAACGCACTAATCTAGCACTGAACGCGTTAATATTATATTAATCTTCCTCTCTCAGAGGTGTTTCACTTTGCAATTTGTTTGTCATAAAGTGAAAAGCATCGTAATGGCAATATTTTTTACATCATGTTTCCCATTTCGGATTTCCTCAGCACGGTTTATTTACACGTTTACTTTCCACAGCAGGACTGTGAGGGTGGTGGTGGTGGAGGCATGCAAGATGGCTGACCACCACATCCTGGTGGGGGAGGTGGAGGAGCGCATGGACATCCACCAGCACCACCTGGAGGAGGCATTGGTGGTGGTGGCATCATTGGTGGCATACCACCACCAGCACCACCACAACAACCAGCAGATGGAGGTGGTGGGGGCATACCTCCCTGTGGTGGGCAAGGGCATGAGCTTGGAGGTGGCATTGGAGGTGGCATTGGAGGTGGCATTGGAGGAGCCAGACCACCACCGCAACAACCAGCTGATGGTGGAGGAGGAGGTGGGGGCATGCATGAAGGTGGTGCGCATCCAGCAGCAGGTGGTGGTGCTGGACAAGGACACTGTCGTTGTTGTGGTGGTGGTGGCTGACAACATGGTAGAGGACATATTTTCATACAATGGTGAACACAGATTGGTGGACAAGCTGGGGGAGGTGCTGGTTGTCCATGACATCCTGGTTGACCAGGGGGGCCCACGCATCCTTGTGGTCCCGGAGGTCCTATGCATCCTGGTTGACCTGGATTTCCAGGGCATCCTGGAGGTCCCATCATACCAGGAGGACCTGGCATTGGTGGCGCTTGAGGTGGCGGACAGCACTGGGGTTGAGCTGGTTGACATCCACCACCGCACACGCTTGGGTTAGCACTTCGTTTGGCAATATCTAAAAGAAACCATTTTTTAGAACGTTATGACATGTCTTCTTTGACGCCCAACTGCATTCTTAACAATGTTAGTCACACTAAAATCTTTATCTTTTGCATTTTGTGAAATTCTCACAGAGCAACATTTGTAATACGAAGATGAAAAGAGAAGTACAGCGTATAGATAATAGAAGGCAAGCCTCGCTGAGCGACCTATCTCACACCTGTTATCTATTGGAGTCATAGTTTAACAGAATGAATTGAGAACGCCAAACCGTTATGAAAATAAAGACTCTAATTAAAGTTAGTGTTTTGGTGTTGCAAGATAAATGGACGAGGAAGTTGTGTACAATGTGCGGTATTTTTATTTGATCTCTTGCATAACAAAATTCTTAAGTTAAAGACTTTGCCGCCAAAGAGTCCAAGTAAAGTGATCTTGAAACAGATATTGTTTGCCTCTACAAATCTAACTACTCTTTTCATCTATATAATGGCTATTTCTTTTCTTCAATATTCAGTGTACGTTAACTATTGTTTTTCGCATCAGGACAATATCCAATACAATTTTGGGATTTTAAAAACTACCAAATGAATATTTTGTCAACAGGTGCCACCTGCTAGTGCAGACGAAAAGGAAAATGATGAGATTTTGAACGCTTTGCGAAAACACATTTTAAATAATATGTTTGAATTTCTTACCTTCATTTTTTACTTCTTTCGTAATTTTGATTATTTTCCCATGATGAAGATATGATTCAGTAACTATATTGTAATACAAATATACAGTACAGTATTAGTGCAAAAAGATACGGTGCACTAGTAGTATAATATTAGAACAAAATTATGAATGTTCAGTAATACTGTACAGTAATTTGCTTTTGAAATGATTTGGTGACATTTTGCATAAAATCTATTAAGACAGATCAGACGATCGTATCTGCATGTCCCAACTTTATTCCTAAATATGAAATCACGGGACGATAACTTTTTAAACGAACACTGTCCTAACTAAGGAATATAGATAGAAATTAAAATAATTCTGTGGCTCAATGAAATATGTGATAATACTAGCTTATTTTGTGAGAGTAATGCCTTATTTTGTGAGAGTTTGTTATTGCCAAACATAACAAATATTTCGACAAACTATAAGTCAACACCTAGCATGAATTTCGACTAAAACAGAAAAAGAAATATTAAGACAAAAATAATACTAAGGTATATTAATTTTGACGTAAATATTGGTAATAAAACGTTTTTTCTTTTTACGTTTGTGGATGTAATTAAGACCCGTAAATAGGAATATAATACATACTTACAAATAATACAGCTCTATATTCGTCATAGGACTGTGGTATATGACAATATATAATACGATTGTCTTACCTCTTCTGGCGTAGGATGAAACGCTAATAGCTAAGACACACAAAACTATAATTCTCAAGTCCATCTTTGTTAAGGTCGAGCTCTAGAGAGGAAACAAAATAAAATGAATTTGAGATCAGACTGGTACTTTAATTACGTCATTCATCGCATGCATGCATGCCCTGGCGTAATGCTGTAATTTTATCAACATCTTGAAATGGCCTAAAAAGATACTTTGCTAAAAAGAATTGCTAAAAAGATACTTTGATAATTTACAGTAGAGAAATGAACTGCACTGAAAGCATTATGTTTCTTAAACCATAATATATAATTTATACCGCGGACTGAAAATGATAATGGTTGATTTTTTCAGGATATATTAATTTTCAAACCTGCTTAGATTGGTTTACTTATTTTTTTGGTAGAATATATTTACCAAGAAATGTATTTATTCTTGATATTTCGCGCGTATGCCAGGTTTTCTCTATGGAGAAATATGACTTTACTTAAGTTATTTCAACATCTCAAAAACTGTTACCTTATAAACATCAACAACCTGTCAAAACATAATCACAAGGCGTACTATTTTCAAAATCATTTACAAAATATATGCTCTATTAATCCTGATCAATTCATACACTGTATATATCCAGACGAATGAAATAGAATTAGATAACTGGCATATTGTAAAATAACGACATAAATCAATCTTAGCAAGAACATCAACTACTAATCAATATTTTAGGTACATCGAATAAATGTGGTTTGTGACAGATAATTGATCATAGTTTTTAAGTTTATTCAAACGAAAATTTACGAATTCATATCTTGAAGCAGATTCTTGTGAGGAGAAAATGCCTCAAAACTTTGGCCCAAAAAATATCCATGGAGCCTTTTCTTCACACAATTTGGAGAAAAATTAAACCATGAAGCTCGTTCATCGAATGTAGCGTAATATTCACTTAAATTGTTTAGTTGTAATATTGAAGTAGTATTTGGTGAACAGTGTTCATATTTTTCTGAGGCTGATATGTTGGAGGAACTGGGTAAGGACCAAAAGTGACAGCTAATGACAGACTTTTACTTATGCCACCTGCTTCAGTTTGTCTGGCAACCTCAATTGAATTTTAATCAAAAGTGTTCTTCCAGAAGCCAAAGAAAGGTTTTAATAAACTTAATCTGAAAGATTGTTGTTAAGTTTAGTATATTATTAAGTAAATGAGTAAAATAAGAAAGACTTCTTACCTTGAACAGAAATTCGACGAGCTGATCTTGTTCTTAACTGAGTACGATCTAAGAAGGGACTACCAGTTGAACTAATTACTACACTGAATAGACAAAACCACGGTTCATTGCTCAAGACATACGAAACTGCAGTGACGTGAATGATCAGTAATCTTTTAAAAACAGGTTTCATTTTGTTCGTTGATTTCAAAACAACAAATAACCTGCTGAGAAACTTAAACAATGTTAAAGAATATCAACTGTACTTTATGGACTTATATAACGACTATAACTTATGAAACTTTCTTTCCATAAACATCTCAACAGTACTAGGATTTTGTGTAGTTGCTACTCTTTTAATGGATTAACTTTTTTCACTTTTGTTACAAGAATAAAGTGAATAGTGAATGTGTGTTTCAGTTTTGGCATAGAATGAGTGTTTTTAACCCTTTGACAGACAAGTTTCTGCAAGAGGTCCCAGTTGACAAGTAAAATCGTCTGGCGTTAGCCAGAGTAAAATATATAAGTAGGGACAAAAATGTCCGATTGCCTGTTAAAGAGTTAATATTGTTTTCTGAAGTCATCTTTGATATTAAAGCACTATATCAAATTCAAAAATAAATAGTTGTCCAAACGTGGTATCTTTGGCTAACTCCAAAAGTATAAGGTTACCTAACAAATTAGTTAAGGCACAGTACACTTTTGAATATAGCAAATATGCAGTTCTTGAGGATATTATAGCGTATGAATCAACATAAAGTTGTCGTGCAGTTGGACCAACCAATTGGCCAGAATTGAAGGCATTCTTTATTGCATGGATATATTTGAAACGCAATGATATTGAACGCATGCGCGTGCATGGCTACTTCTGTCTTTCCTGCCCGCGGTGAGTCGTTCCTAATATATAGTTCACTGGTTAGAGCGCTGGACCTTAAGCCAGACCTTAACAGCATACAATGATTCGACCTCATTTCAACTTAACGTCATATCCATACACCTAACATATACTTTCTAATAGCTGCTTCTGCAGTTTTGATTGGCTCAGCGGCTGTGAAACTTTTGGCGTCCGAACGGCAACGTTTTATTCTTGTGTTTGATTGGCGGTTTATTGAAGAACATGTATGCATATATAAGCGCCCTGATGCATGCCGTTTATTATAAGAGCCGTTTGCGACTTCTTCATTCCGCGCATGCCTACACGAAAATTACACGCGCGGAAGTGTAATTAAAATCACGCGAAATAGGAGTTACCAACGTCACAATTGAGATGATGCTTTATAATTAACGAAACGAAATGAGTTAAGCTTAGGGCAAAGGAGCTTAGTGCTAACAGTGCAAAGTTTATAAAAATGAGTGAAGAAGTTACAGTTACTGTTCTGGATCTTCTTAATTTAGCTTTGGGTACCCCAGAGATTGGTGCTGTTAATTTTAACCTACTTCATCGTTTTCTTCTCGAGTTGGTAAAACATTTTTCCTTGGCGAGAAAACAGATTGACATTACAGATGACATAGCTGTGCAAGCTGCTTTAGAAGAAACGAAATTAATGAGTGCACCGAGGTCTCAAATTCAGTTGTTTTCCGGCTACAGCAGTTTAAGCGAGGCAGATGGTAAGCGATCTAGCGAAGTTCCAGGAAAGGAAAGTTTCACTGCAATGGAAACAGAAGAAAAAGATAAGAATCTTGAGATAAAAGATGGTAATGAAGATAATACAGCTAGCGAAACCGAGCAAAGAGAAATGAAAAGCACGGATGAAAAAAACAAGAAAGATGAAACCGCGAAACAACGCACAGAAAGAGAAATGAAAAGCAACGATGAAAAAGACAAGAATGATGAAACCGCGAAACAACACGGTGAAAGAGAAATGAAAAGCACGGATGAAAAAGACAAAGATGAAACCGCGAAACAACACGGTGAACGCGAAATGAAAAGCACGGATGAAAAAGACAAAGATGAAACCGCGAAACAACACGGTGAACGCGAAATGAAAAGCACGGATGAAAAAGACAAGAAAGATGAAACCGCGAAACAACGCACAGAAAAAGAAACAAAAAGCAACGATGAAAAAGACAAGAAGGATGAAACCGCGAAACAACACGCAGACTCTATTCTTTTAAGACGCTCACCAGTGGTGAAAAGCAGAAGTCCATCTCCTCAGTCTAGAAACGTTTCTGCCGTCACAAAGGGAAGCAAACGTTCTTCTCCTGGTACGAGCAGAAATGATATTCGTAGAAAGAGTTTCCTAGAAATGACTGCTCCAGGTATTATTCAACTGGAAAGAAAAATGTCTATTCTTGAAGCTAAAATAGAGGCTTTGGGAGCAACGCCGACCAATTTGGAAATCGTCCAACAAGCACGTGGCTTGCAAAGAGACAGCAGCACTAGCAATACAACGGCTGCTGGCGACATGTGGCATACTATGAATATAGTTCGCAGGATTGAAGTTGCCGAGGGCGCTATTAATGGGATGACTGCAATGCTTGATGATATTAGTGAACAGCTGAGAAATATGAAAGATAATTCGTTGGAACAACGTCTTGACGAACTTTCGAGCGAACCAAAGAAAAACCTCGAGAAAAAGCAATCAACAAAAAATATTGATGTTGAAGATTTGGAGCAGATTCAAAAGAAGTTGTCAGCTGTTGACGAAAAGTTAAGTGGAATGGTTTGCAAAAATGATCTTAAAAAATATTTAACAGTTGAGAAGATGAACAAAATTGTTGATTTAAAGCTTAGGAATATTCATCAAGCTCCTATTCAGACTGCCGCACCGACAGACGCGGGAAATGAGCAAGAAACAACCACTCAACAAGAGATAAATGAGCCAGAGACAACTGAACAAGAGATAAATGAGGAAAAGACAACTGAACAAGAGATAAATGAGGCAAAGACAAATGAGGCAAAGACAACCGACCAAGACACAACTGAGACAAAGACAACCGACCAAGACACAACTGAGGCAGACACAACTGACCAAGACACAACTGACCAAGACACAACTGACCAAGACAGTTGTCGTCTGAACATAAACACCGAAGCAGTAGAAGAGCTGGTCCAAAACTGGTCTGAATTTCGCGAAGAAATGTCGCAGAAGATTGCTGAAATTCTAGAAAGTTTATCGAATGCCGTCGACAAAAGTGCTTTGTTGGATTTGAAAACAGAAATCAGTGAGCTATTGGAGTCTAGATCTCGTTCTTCTTCAAATAATCAAGAATCACTCGTAGGAGCAGAGGATTTGCAAAAACTGAAAAATGTAATTGAAAAGAAATTACAATCTACGGAGAAAGATTTAGAAGAAATGAAGAAAAACTTTTTCTCTTTTTATGAAATGAAAGCGACTGTGGCGGACCTTAAAGATTCTGAAGATCTTATGAAATGCGACATTGAAAATATCCAAAAAGAACTTTTAAAAGTAACAAAGCAACTGGACGACGAACAAGGTGAGAATGGCAAAGTTCTCTTATGTACAGACAGGGGGTGGCGGAACATTTTTCTAAGGGGGGGGGGCTTTTTTGACAAAAAGAATGTAAAAGGTTTAAATTACAGACCTTTAGATTGGTTGTATGTTCCGGTCCATAAGACCAAAATCTAGTTCCTGACCAGACGCCTTCCTATATAATTTTTTCTAGAGCGCAAATAATCCGTATCTCAAGCAAATAATTTGGATTATCTATCATTCAAATCGTTTCTATCACGAATTCTGATTGGTTAATTCACCTGCAAATAACTGAGTGCAATCAATTGTCTGCTGCAAATAATTTGCGGAGCCTGCGCACTAAGGATAGCTGCGAATAATTTTCGTACACTTGTTTTCAAACATGGCCCGTTCATGGCGGCTAGTTTTCCTCAGCTGCCCGAGGAGATAATCGAGAGTATTTGGAAGCAAGGACAAGCCATAACACGAAATACAAATATTTCAGAAAAGACATACTTAAAAGGAAGATTTAGTGAGATAAAAGGCAAGACTTATGCCAACAAAAAGTTAGTTTTATTTACCGCGTGGGCAAAGCGGACGTAATGATAAACAGTCTTAACTCCAATAGACCATTTGACGTGAGATGGCGTTGGGTGACTACAACTACCAGAATGCTTTGCCAGTATTCTAGGGTTCAGGCTAAAAGGGATGACTCAAAAGGACCCGTCCAGTCCTTTCGCGGCTTTTCCGAAATATGTCGTCAAATTTGTGGTCTCAAGATTTTGGCAATCTTTTCGACACCCTAACCGCAACAAAAACAGACTAATTAGAAATATGGTTTACCGCCTAACTTTGACAATGTATTTTGGAAAAGTCACGAAAGGACTGGACGGCTCCCTTTGAGTGATCCCTTTTAGCCGAAATACTAGAATACTAGCAAAGCATTCTGGTAGTTGTAGTCACTCCAACGCCATCTCACGTCATCGTGCAAATGGCCTATTAAAGACATCGAATTCTACGCATGCATGTGTTGCGGCCGAAAATACGAGAATGATGTCATAAAACTATACAGGAAATACCGGTCATACATGTCAACCTAGCAATGCCTGCAAAGAATTATGGTATAATATACCTGCCGCCATTTTTTTACGATAAATTGTGACGTTAATTGACACACAGAGCTGCGTATTGAACTAAATAAGAGGTCGTTCATATGGGGTGGGCTAGCCCAACCTCATTCCCAGCGGAGATAAGGGCCCTGGGAACGAGGTTGGGGCTAGCCCCAGTTACACCGGGCTGATTTTAAGTCACGAAAATCTTTCTATGACTGCAAAAAAGAATTACCTTAGAATACCCTTTGTGCTTTACTTACAGAAAGACGAAGGCAATTTTGCTTTGTTATATCATTCTGCCTTACTCAAATAGTCGTAATAAGATTTTCGTGACATAAAATCAGCCCTTACCGGGCTAGCCCCCCCCCCCCCCCTCATATGAACAGCCCCTAAGTCTGGCGTTATTCGGGGAAAGCCACAAATACATCTTTGGTGCTATTTAGTTGATTTATTGTGTGCTTGCAATTAACTACTATTATATGTCAAACAAACTTATGTCTAAATGTCTCGGCTACGGCCCGGGTTTAGGCCACGTTCCACGTTTACATTAGTATTACCGTAATACCGTACGGTGGTGGTCCAGATTGGGGTGAGCGTTCCGTAGCAAAAAAATCGTCTGTTTACACTATAACGCTACGGTAAATTTACCATAGCGTAGTGATTTGTAGCCGGACTGCTAAGCGTAGTGACTACACTAGCTAGTGAGTTTTCAAAAGACTGACCGTACCGTAATATTGTAAAAGGGGCCTTACATAAACTTTGCATCGGAGAATGTGCTCGAAAAACTGCTTGAAACGTCAATATTTCTTTATCAAAACTATTCTCGGCAGTTTATCACCATTGTCTACACAACACTCTACTTTTCTCTATAAACACGAGCCGCCATCTTAATTATATTTAAGAAATGGAAAACATTTTCCGAGGGGAAGTTTGGGAGAACGAGAAATTACAGTGAACACGAGCCAGCTGGGCGAGTGTTTCCACACTATTTCGAGTTCTTCCAAACTTCCACAAGTTCTATCTAAACCATTGTCTACGCAACACTCTACTTTTCGATTTCTGTATAAACACGAGCCGCCATCTTAATTATATATAACTTTAATAAAAGTTTTTTTATTCTTTCTATTTTAGAAGCCAGGTGCTCGTTTGGGAGCTCCAGTGGTCGAAAGAATTCATTTAATATTTCTGATAGTGAGGAATTTCACAACGTGCGTGCTGGCATCTTGGAGATGAGAAATGAGATTGAAAAACTAGCTGCTGCAATGGGGCAGATTCTTGACGATCAAAACAAGAAACAGTTACATCTGGACGCTTTATACGGTCATGTTGATCATCTTGAAAACATCAAAGCTGATAGACAACAATTAAATCGAGAAATTGACGTCAAAGCTGATCGAAAAGATTTGGAAAAGAAAATCAGTCAGGACAAATTCAACAACAGCATTGGTTGTCTTGATCAGTCTGTGCAGAATTTAATGCAGAAGTTGGTTGGGCACGTGAGTAATCTATACGTTATTGTAATTTTACAGTCAGTTTCAGGTTGCTTTTGACGGAAATGTTTTTTGTTCGAAAGTTTGCAAGTTTTGTTTTGAACTAGGCATTTGACTGGCTACTAGCAACTTAGTAGCCAATGAAATGCAAACTTCGGAACGAATTTCTAAACATTTCCGTCAGAAGCAACCTGAAACCGACTGTAAAAATAATTCATGAAGAAAATTCAAAAGAGATGAATGTTTAATCAGATATATATTCGTAATTAAGCTAAAATATTTGAACGTTTATATACCAAACATCTGCATGTTATACGTAAGAGCAAGCTTGCATATGTTTCACATGCCATACCATGCCTCTTAACCTCACACACTGACCTCACTTAATTAAACTACATTTTGTAATTTATGCAAACGCTGCTGCTTAGGAAGTATATACGACTATATGAATTTGTAACCTTGCATTTTTATCCAAGCCTCAGTAGTCCGTAACTCCGTGGTTAGAGCGTGTAACTGGTCATCAAAAAGTTGCAGGTCAGTCCATTTCTGTCTGGGGCTCAGAAGCATTTTCTGACGTCTACCAAACGACTATTACATTACACCAATCTTATAGGCCAGTTGCACAATGTTGCGCGCGCATCATTTGGTAGGCCACATGCATTAAAACTAGATAGAAATAATTCCTGATGCTAATATCTTCTTTCACTTGTTATGCCTATGGCCCGCCAAAATTATGCGTGCGCATGATCGTGCAACTCGTGTATACACATGTACAAAATGTACACGTATCATTTTTAAGGTCAAAATTAGTCTTTGAGAGGAAATTATAGCAAGAAATCAATATTTATTCAACAGATTGTATTCCCATAAATAAAATGGTTCTTCTCTGTTCAAAAACCCAACCCACGCGTTTAAAGTCAGCTAAAATTATAATCTTCTCGGCAGTCGTTTGTAACTAAATTAAAGAGATCTTTGAGTTGTGTATAACAGCCCATTTTTGTTTTCTTCTTGATAGGAAGCATCTCTAAAGCAAGCTATCAACCACATCACTTCAGATGTCAATTCCAAACTTGACAAGGTGGATTTAAATCCAATGAAAAATTACTTTGAAGATAAACTAAAAGATCTTCATTCAAGAGTGGAGAAAAAGCCAAATGAAGAGAAGACTTCAGCTGCAGGAACTCGTTCTTTATTGCTCCAAAATGCGAACTGTATTTCTTGTGATAGACCTGTCAAGGTTTATCGTGAAGGTGCAAAACTTCCTTCTCTTCCGTTTGCTAATTCTTTTCCTGGAAGTAAATCATCTCGAGCTGTTACGACATTCGAGCTGGCTGATGTACGTCAACAAATGTTTCAAGGTCAGAGTCCTCACAACAAGGAACGTCTTGAGTCACTTGGACAGACCAAGGTTCAAAATGAGCTCGTCAAGTTGGGGTAAGAAAATAAAAATAACTATTACATAAACAACGCATTAACTACCTCCTAATTTTTTACTAACTTTTCACATCTAGCTTAGTATTAAAGATGTGCTTAAACATATTTGCGCATTTAAATAAGACTAATTACCGCGGGACCAGTTGCGCCAAAATACAACATCAATGATTTGATTCGGGTGCGATTTTAGCTAAAATTAGGCTTCCAATTATAATCCTACACTCGAAATATTTCTTTACCATAAATTCCTAGAACATGCAGTTTAATCAGTTAAACGCTGAATATGAATATTACTATTGTGATATATACCCAATACTTTCCCCGCAGTTACAGGACTACATTACTTATGCTAATCGACTCCAGCTGGAAGGCCTTGGTGTTCACAACTGATCTAATATAAAGCGTACTAAAGAAACAGGTTAATGGCAGCTCGCAGCGAGTACGTGCATCTAACTAAAGACAACTCATTACGATAAGTGCACGGATCCGCGGGGAGGACTGTTGTGATTGTTCCAACAGAAAAGTGAAGCTCCTTTTAATAAATGCTCTGAAGTTTAACAGGTTTCCAGAACATATCTCAATTGTACGTTATTAGTGTTTTCAGCTTGAGTTGGTAGAGTTTTTTCGTATGTTTTTGCTGTACAAGCTGTCGTAAGTTAAACTCAGAGAAAAACTCTGAGCTCCAGACAGGACTCGAACCCACAACCTTCAGAGTTTTTGTCTGAGTTTAACTTACAACAGCTTGTACAGTAAAAACATACGAAAAAACTATATCTCAATAACTCAATTGACTTTATTTTGACGAGGCAACCATCTTCTGTACCTCACACTACCTATATGTACGAACCTGTCGCTATTTTCGTGGTTTTAATCGAACTACTTAAATGGTCGGTTTTGAAGTCTGTGGAGGAAATATTTGCTAGTAATCTACAACGCATGACGTAATATAATCTCAGTTATTCTTATGTTTCAAGGGCCATAAAAGACGTCGATGATTTACCTGAATTACCCAACCGACCTTGCGGTGGAAATCATACTTTGACGTGCCCAGAAAAGAGAACAACCATTCGTATCAACAAAGCCTATCGCGAAGATCTTCATTTTATTGCTCAACTTTCACAGAAAAATCTTAGTATTGTCGATATATTAGGATACGACGGACATGTTTATAAAGGTCACGTTACTCAGCTGCCAGCAATCCCAGAAATTCCAAAAACTACAATGGGACGACGATCAACTTCAGGATCTGGTCGCCCGCGAACCAGCAGCCCAGTTTAATACTCCTTACTAGTTGCCCTGTATATACACTCGGGACAAAACCTGGCTATATTACTTTAATTGTTTTATAAATACCGTATATGCACTTGGGGAAAAGCAGGCTATATATTACTTAATGTTTTGTAAATACCGTATGAAACTGGAATAATATTTAAATACAGTATACACTTATCATCGTATGAAGATAGTTAAACTTTACAAGCATTCTCAAATAACAATTCTTTATCTTATACACTTAATTCTGATCGCGAGCGAAAAACATCGAGATTCTCGGGAAAACAAAACATTTAGTTTTTTCCCGAGGGATCAGCCATTATTAATTGCTTTGTTTATACTGTATAGCTGGTTTTTTGTTGGATTTTTGCTTGATTTAGGCATAGTTAGCGGAGGGGGATGGTTTGGAAGCTCCATTGTCTTTCAAGATTATGCAATGGCCATGTTATTGTGTTCATGTTGGAGGAAGGCAGTTGGTTGAAGAACGGAAATTATATGGACACGACGTGACGACGAAGGACTACACAACGAACAAAGGACTTACAACACGTGACGACGAAGGACTGCACTAATTAAACCCGAACGTTGCTATTGGATGACTGCTTCATTATACAGAAAATACAATACGTTCAGTGACCGTGAAATTAAACAAATTGAACAAAACCATAGAACAATGACTTTTGCCGAGTTTCCAAACCATCTCCCTCCACTAACTATGATTTAGGCCGTTTAGCTAGACTTTCACTAAGCAGTTGTGACCTGAGCGGGCAACAGTGCCCGCGCGGGAAACATAATGCCACGTGACCATAAATGAACCAATAGCAGTCTTGAGTTACAACTAGCAAAGACCTAGCTATATAACAATGTCTATTGTTGCCTGATATCTTGCGATATTATAGACCTTATTCATAAATGGCCGCCGATTTAAAATCCTGTGCATATAAATTAGCCCCTCTGACCTCGTTTTAGAGTAAATATTCTTTTGAATTTCGTCAATGAAAACGAGTTCAGAGGGGCTAATTTATATGCACATAAAAAATAGTAATCCCAATGAGCCAATGATATAATTTAGACCCTTTTAATAAGTACAGAGTACGTCATTTTCAGCCTTTTGAATTCTATTGAAAATATACGAAATTGAAAAGAATTAAAAAGAAAAATTGAAAAGAAATTGACGTCATAGGATGGAAATTACGTATTCTATACTGAAGGGTCTATTAATAAGGTTGAAAAGATAATCACACCGCAAAAAAATCAGGTGAACTGCTCTGCGGGAATGACCTTTAATTTGGGGATAATGGACCTCTTGAAGTTGTAATGCATTGTGGTTTCTCCAGTGTAACGATGGTTGTGTAGTACTAGTGTGGGAATAGCTGAGTTGTGGTTTTTGCATGCAGGATTCAAGATTATATGGTTTCTACTTTCTATTCATGAGTCTTCAATATATGGCCTCGGTAATTTTCTTTTTCCCTCCATGCTGAATCTGGGTATTTTTTTTATCAGAATTAACAAGAATAGGCGCGCAATGCGTGTACCATTCTCGTCCCAAGAGGCCACGATCCTTTTGGTCAGCGCCAAAAATGACTATAAGGATCGTGGCTTTTGGGAACGTACACCATGCACAACCGCTTCTGACTGGACGCTCGCTCCAGCGAACACGGTAGCGCGTTGAGATCCTGGGTACCATTGCTTCATCTCAAGTTGTAGACTATATTTTGATTCCTTAGAAACTCAGATTGACAGAGAGGAAATGATTCTACGAAGATTCAAAAGACCTTATTTTGAAATAGCGCGCACTTTAAAATTATTATATAAATATATAAATTTAGCCTGCGTAGCAGGCGTTGCTGGATGAGGGGACTGGGGAGAGTGCTTAGATGTAACTTAGATGTAACTATATGCCTTTATGACCTCGTTTTAAAGTAAAAATTATTTTGAATTTCCCACATGAAAACGAGTTCATGCATAAGGGCTAGTTTATATTTATTTGTATATGAAAGAAAATTAACTCGGTCATTTTGGAATAAGGTCTATAACCTTTACTTCTGTTGGAAAGATTTGTTGAAACATTTTGCACTACGCGAATATACCGTAATTTTTCTTAATTTGTGCTCCGCGCGCTTTTAATAACGCGGTGATGTACGTTTTAACTTTCTGCCAATTGTCTGCGTCAGGGACCACGGTCAGAACTAAATTGAAGAGGGTAATCTTCCGAAAATACTTATTTGGCAACGTATAAAAACCACTTTAAAACAAGTTAGATTAATTAGTTCTGCTTATAAATCTGGAGCGATGCTTCTTGATAAAAAAGGTTGATATCGAAACAGTATTTTTCTTGAAAAACGAAAAATGTTATATTTTGTAATAAGGGCCCCTCTTTAATTAATTCAGAAAATACAGTACGTGAAGGCTTTATACTGATTGTCAAATTGAAATATAATTTTTGTTTATCATATTGACAGGCCTTATATTTATAAACAAGGTGCTCATATAATCGAGATTATATACAAAACACAAATATCTTTCAATGAAAAGTGTGGAAGAGCAAATTGTGAAGTTGGAGCTTTAAACTCTATAATTTTGACACCCAATTCATAAACTTTAAAGGTGAGATAATACGGGCGACATTTTTCTTCAACTTGCAACGCAAAAAGCGTTGTTCTTGCACGTATTACCACCCACCGTTAACATTACAACGCAACAATGATTTTGTTGCAAGTTGAAAAAATTTGTTGAAAAAAAGTAGACTCCAGTTCTACTTGCAACAAAGTCATTGTTGCGTGACAATGTTTAAGGTGGGCGATAATACGTGCAACAACGCTTTTCAAATTGCAACGCAACAATGTTGCAGCAATTTGTTGCTCGTATTACTCAGTTTGTATATATTATTCATTATGCTTACATGTAGGATTTTCAGGGTTTTTATCAGTATTTTGAGCATCCTTAGCAATCCCCCACATGTTTTTATTATTTGATAAAGAGTAGACATTTGGCAAAGCATTTTATTGTTTTTATATTCAAAAATAATGTTTTCCTTTCAAGATATTTGACAGCATTTGATCAGTAATTTTGCTACATTTTTAATGTTTCCACAATTGTCTGAGTCTGTAATAAAATTGCAAATAATTTTTCACACAATAAACTAGAAATTTCTTCATTATTCACATTATTAGCTATAGACTGACAATATCTTTCCCTTTTTAACAGTTTTTGTAAATTGTTTATAATTCTGAAACTTTCAGCTAATCTACAGACTGTTGTGTCAACATTCATCCAAATTCCAAATATTTCAACACATATTTGCCAAATAGCAGTGTGCATTGTGTAACCGGCGGGTTATACGCCGTGCGGGTTATCGCCCAGAAAATACGGTATATACTGTATATAAATAATTATATGATCGTTAGGTTGTTAAATTTTACAATATATCATGGTCTAGCTATATTAAATTGTGTATAACAATTTTTAAAATAGAATATTATGAACTCATATAGCTGCGCAAGACTATGAAGCACATAACTCCAATACCAGATGACTACTCTGTCTAACACCAGACAATTGTTCTCTGTTTAGTCTGCTAAATGATTTTACTCATCAAAGTGAGACCCAGCCCTCACTAGCCTAAGAATTGATGTCCTTATTTTAATTTTAAAAATTTCTAACGCCTTTTATTATTTTACATGATTTCACCTGATTATTTTGCTTATCAAAACGAGAGCTCTTGGCCAGCTTAGACATTAATGATGGATTAAAGTGTGAGAAATGAGAAAAATTAAATATTCAGTTCTAGGATATCTTCTTTCACGACTGGATTCCTTGGATCTCGTCCTTCCTTCTGAATTTTTAGTGAAAAATCAACACATTTATATCCCTGTGTAAGTGAACCTAGAGATACAACATTGATATTTGGGCCAAAATAACTAGTGATATTCTCTTCATTGATTCCACCACTTGCTTCAATAATTAGATTAGGAAATTCCTGTTTTAGCACCATGGCAGCATTGTGCAGTGCTTCAGGAGTAAAGTTATCTAACATAATAATATCAGCTCCAGATTGGGCTGCTTCTCTTGCATCAGAGATACTGCGACATTCCACTTCAATTTTAATTGAAAATCCAGCAGTTTTCCTGGCAGCTTTCACAGCTGAACTAACACTACCAACACTCCAGATATGATTATCTTTTAGCATCACCATTGATGACTGGTCATAACGATGAGTTGAAACACCACCAACCAGAAGAGCATATTTTTCAACCATACGAAATCCTGGTGTTGTCTTTCGTGTTCCTGCTACTTCTCCTTGCCATGCTGCTAGTTGTTTTAGTTCAGCTAATTTCCTAGCTTTTGTAGCTACACCACTTGCTCGTGTAATGCAGTTTAAAGCTATTCTCTCTCCTAAAAGCAATCTGTTGACTTTGCCAGTCACTTCAGCTACAGTGCAAACAGGAGATAAAGCAGAACCTTCATTGTACAGCCATTTCACCCTGCAATTGAGGTGTTTAAAAACTGCATCAAAGAAAGGACACCCAGCTAAAACACCAGGTGATTTACACAGCAGAACAGCTTTTTCTTCACGATCACCGACAACAGTTCCACCATAATCAAAACTTGGTATATCTTCTTTGACCCATGAACGTACTAAATCATTAAGAGTAGAAGCAGGAAGAGCAAGCGATAAATTATCAGATCTACTTCGTTTAGAAGAATTAGACATCTCTTCCACATTCACATAAGATGT
Organism: Paragorgia papillata; assembly: GCA_035771165.1. Lineage (NCBI taxonomy): Eukaryota > Metazoa > Cnidaria > Anthozoa > Scleralcyonacea > Coralliidae > Paragorgia > Paragorgia papillata. The sequence goes on from JAWNZC010000265.1 coordinate 3,171,994, forward strand.
ATTACCCTCGTTCGCAGCTTGATCTTCGCTCATACTGAAATAAGATACTTGCTATAACCTTGTTTATACTATTTGCATATGTGATGTGGAAACATGTGGCATGTATTAAATTTGAAGGACGCATCCGCCAAAAGTAGGTTGTGTTGAAAATTGTCTTCAAAAAACTTCTTGCTGATCGCTTACTGTAAGTTAGATTTAGGGTTGGTTTTTTCGTTGGGTTTTGTGTTAAGATTAGGATTATTCAGCGTTAAAATTTGGATTTGGATTAGGGATTCGAAAACGATTTCCACATTTTCTACCTTTCGCGTATGTAAAGTACGTCGTCAAGGTTCCAGGGGGGGTGAGGTCTTCACGATCCTGATACTTCGGAAAGTGTCGTAAAGCTCCGTAGTAATGAATCATCAATGACAAATCAACAATATGGACGTTCAAATAAAGATATCTATGTCAAAAGTTGTGTTGGTGCTTGCTTTATGTCCTGTATTTAGAATTAAATCATCGGTTTTTAATATTGAAGAGCTTCAAAATTCAAAATATGGCGTGGAGATTACTGGCGAGCCAGTTCTTTTAAATCAGGTATCATAAAATTAAACTGTAAACTGTTTTATAAAACAGCAGGTGAAAAACTCAATTAAGCTGTCATACAGTATCTAGTACTTGTCTACTCGTATATGTGCAGAGATATAACATCCAAGATTACTAGTTAACACTTCTAGGATATAATTTGGATAATCTTTTAAATTTTAAAAAGACGTACAGTGGCGCTCAAAAGTTTTGTAACACCTTGGTGGACTGAAATGCGTGTAGTGTGCGTGTACACGCAACATACATACACGCACTACACGCAAAGCTTTCGTGTATAATCACTACACGCAAAGCTTCGTGTATAATAACTACACGCAACGCTTCGTGTATAATAACTACACGCAAAGCTTCGTGTATAATAACTACATGCAAAGCTTCGTGCATAATACAGTAACTACACGCAAAGCTTCGTGTATAATAACTACACAAAACTTTGTGTATGATCAATATATAACTACACGTATTTTTGCGTGTAGATGAGTGTACGGTAATATTTCACCGAAATATTTGGTAAAAGCATAAGCCTAGTTTTCATATGATCACTACGATCGCTCAAAAAACCCTCAGCGATCACAGCGATCATACGATCAATGCAATCAACATGCACGATCACCAAGATAGAACATTTTTTACCTTGGCTATCGTAGCGATCAGGGTTTTCAGCGTTCGTGGCGATTGCAGCGATCAATTTGAGATGATTCTCCACATGAGAACTTTGAGTCAAACCCGAACAAGTTGTTTGTCAAATTTCTACTGTGTGAAACTCAACTGAATTAGCCTGACGCCACTGAAATGCGAAAGCTGCCATTCCGAACCTTGCCTCAAAACTAACATTTGCAAGAATTCGACGTTTGAATCCGGATTAGATAGCAATTGTCAAATTTAATTTGCCTGTCAACTTTGTAATAATTTAGCGTCAGTGCTGAATTTTTATTGCTTTCGATTTAGTTTAACTTTCAAACACTTGTAACCCGCACGTTTGATTCGGTATAGCAAAAATGCTACGTTTAAAACAGTCAGCGTGGAAATCATTGATTTATATAAGAATAATGAAAACAACAGTAAAGGTAAGAAAAGTTTTATTTACAGTAATTAAAAAAGAAATCTTCCATCTGGTCACAAATAAACTGGTTCTTATAAAATACTTAATGTTTACGTTTAACAGGACGTCTGATAAACTCGTCTATAGCACGTCGGCACTTACTCCAAGCTTTGGGAATATCAACTGGTGATGTCGGATACATCTGACACACGTACAATGAATCCGTCGCCATGACCAGACGGAAATTCTGCGTGTTTGTTTTAGACGCCGCTGTAACGTCGCATCGAATTAAATGCATAAATTACCAGTGCTGTTGACAAAATTGTTGTAGCTCTGTGTAGTTTTGCAGTTTCGGTAGAATAATCGTTTATTTATAATATTTGTTAAGTATCACGCTTTATTTTTTTCAATCAAAAGTGATACACGTGCAGTCAACTACACACAAACTGCGTGTAGCGGACTACACACAAACTGCGTGTAGCGGACTACACGCAAAACTGCGTGTGAGTGTAACTACACGCAACTGCGTGTAGTGCAAAGTTGTGTGTAGTGCGAAGCTTCGTGTAGTTTGACTGCACTACACACAATATGTACTACACGCACTTGTAAAATGCATGTACTGTGGGTGTAAAAACCCCACGCAGGTGTTACAAAACTTTTGAGCGCCACTGTATGTACCCAGCTAGCTAGTATTAACCAATCCAAAAATAAATATTTCCTGCTAAACTAAATTAACGATTTCCTGCCTGATAGAAGTCTTCAATTTTATAAGTTGTGATACCACCAGACTTGCAAGTTTGTATCTCAAAACCATAATTTATCTGAATGTGGTATCTACAGACATACATGTACTTTGAAATAGCAAACTTTTTCAATTGAATACTACGTAATACAGTACTGTACTAGCGTCAAAAATCGAAATGCTGAAACAGTTGAATAAGATAAAAGCAGCTTGCATTCTTACAAATGCACAATGACAGCTGCAGCCTGCAACAGCAACACTATACTGAAATGATAAATATTTCATTGTTTTCTAGAACAAATTGTTGTGTCATTTGCGCAAGGATATATGAAACTTAGGCAGGTTAAGGTCATGTAATAAACCTTCAAAACACTTTCGAATTGTTTACAAATCACCGCTATATTTGGCAAAAATAGAGTCATCGAATATGAAACTTGATATTCGATCAAAAGTGATTGCCCATCAAAATTGTGTGATTGTGTGAGGAAATGTATCTTTAAACTTTGAATTGGATTAAAAAAACTGACAAATATTTCCTGCAAGATACAAAAAATTTCCTGTGAACAACTTTTGCAAAAAATTTCCTGGCAGCGGCAGTGCCGGCGCTGCCAGACATATACCAGCACTGTTTCTATCCTCAGTCACGCATGTCGCCTCATGCATGTTTATTCCTCGCCATCCTATGCCATCCCACGCAATCCTGGCAAGTTCCACTGGCAGTTTTAACCTTCAAAAGCATTGCCTAGGATCATGTAGCATGGCCTCGGATGGTGTAAAATATCGCACCTGTGCATTGAAGAAATGCGGACAAGTTTTCACTCAAGTTGGACTTCTGGTTGTATTTCTATTCTGTGCCCTGGCCCCTGTATCGAAGTTTTTGAGGAGCACAATTCTCAACCCTGAAGGACTTCATGAACTTTATAGAAATATTAACCCCTAAAAATGCCATTAAATAACATGCTAAAAATTGGATCAAATTGTTGTAAACTCATGACGAATTGGTGGGTTGCAATCATTCTCCTGAGATTTAGAGGACAAAGACACATTTGTCAAAAATGGTGGGTGATTCATCAGGCTATTGCTAAAACGTCAAAATTTCCCAGTTAAACTTGCACATTTGAAACGTATTAACAAACGTATTTTAACTCTCACACCTAACGGTTTATTGCATATGGTAGTATCAAGTAAACTGGTCAGTAATTAATTAATCGAGATTGTATTGATTGACTTGTCACTTGTCAGTAAATTGATCATAAAATTGAGGTACTAGTAGTGTAGTTGGTAATGTAAGGAGGCAATAGAGGTACACATACACATGTATACTCACGCAGTGTCTTAGCCAGGATCTGGAACTTGGGTGTCCAAATTGCCAATCTGCCTGAGTGTATTTCCCGGTAAAGCTACAACTCCCTCCCCCCCCAACCCCCCCCCCACCACCAAGGGGTATTCTATTAAGTAACTATAATGCATTTTTGTCTATTCCAGACTAGTGGAAGTAAATTTCAGACATTTTCATGTGTCAATTGATTTAATTATGTATGAAAGCTATTATCCTAGCATTATCCGATGATTCGAACGATGGGCGATGCGTTCCTGTGCAGTGTGGTTGTGAAATTGTGAATGTCAAAATACATGTTTTGTGCACTTATAATTGTTTCGCTGATGGACGATTAGTGCCACCAAAAATACTAGAATAATGAAAGGCACCCTTTAGATTCTTTACTGGTCGTCCAAAAGGTGTCAATATAGTAAACAGCCATCCAAAAGCCATCTTTATCAACTGGCCATCTTAAATCGAAACAGGCCGTCCAAAAGATGGCTGGCTGGCTGGCTGGCTAGGACCCTGTACTCAGGTCTCAGAATGGTTATGGGAACACCACTGATTTTTTCCTAAAATTTCATTCAATCTACTCAGTGTTCATTTAGCTGAAACTATAGTTTCTGTAATATGAAAATTTCTAACTGATTGTACACTGTTAAAATACTGATCAGTTGTACATTCATTGTTACATATTATACTTCTTTCCTGTCTGAAGGCTTCCTCATAGTGATTAAAATTGTCTGACATTAGTGAGAATGAAATATTTTCAAGACCAAGTTGTACAGGCTAGTTAATCTAATATGTAATGTTTAAAAGTTGGAGTATTTTCTCTGCTGGATTTTTTTCAGGTTACAGATGAAACTGTGATGCAAATCACATCAAAACATGGCCAACAATATCAGTGTGTTCTTCCTGTGCTTCATGTTGAAAGTGAAGAAAAAAATTCAAAGAATATAACAAGAGAAGAAATTAATGATCTTTTGGACCCATTCAATAGCACTTGCCTATACCTTGTAAGCACTACCTGTAATTACATTTAGCATACTGGTCCATGTATTGATATTATGTCTGTATTAACTATGTACACTATATACACCAGACATAATGTACAGTAGGGGGCAGCAGCTGGTGATACTTACAGTATAGGTAGTGAGAGCATTTAGTGGTCTTTGTAGGGTTAAAATGCCTAAAATGCCTCTTATTTGAAAAAATACTTAAAATTATAGAGTAACATCTTTTGAAGTTTTTTGTTTCCTTGCTTTGTTGTTGAGATATTTTAGTTTGTTTGATATGCAAATTAAACATTTTGACATCACACATGCATAATGAGTTATCGAGAAAGTTATATATCTTTGCTATTATCAAATATAATAATCACTTGAAGATCTACATGTTTAGTGTTGTGGGTGGGTGAAACACATCCATATGCTTCATTCAAATTAATTTTGTTTGATAATAGAAAAGATATCTAACCTTTTCCAATAGCTACAAAATGTTTAATTTACATATCAAACAAACTAAAATATCTCAAGACCGAAGCGTTAAACTGCATCTGAGTACATGTGTATCCTATTTCTCACCTGGCTACGCTATTTGAATTTATTTAATGTACTTACGGTATACTGTAATATTTTAATTATTATTATTTATTTTTTTTAATATTCAATAAATGACTATGTGTACAGTAAGATCTTGTTTTATGAATTTTACATTTTTTTAAATTGTAGCTTAATAACTGGTGGACATACAAAGTTTGTTTTGGAAGATCTGTCTTTCAATATCACGAAGAAGGTATAGCTGTGAAACTATAAAACTTTATTTTTACATGACAAGAAAGCTTTTATTTTAATGCAGACTGATGTCAAATTGATGGGATTCTTCAAGTTATATTTCTTACAGAAAACAAGCCTAAGTGCCCATTTTCTTTTATCTAATAACAGAGTTCAGAGTGCATCCAGTGCAAAAATGGAATGCCTCTGCTTAATACTCTTACATAAAAAATAAAACAAATTCCGAAGAATAACATCTTGTAAACGCAAGATTCAAGTTAACAACTGAAGAGAAAAGATGAATTTACCGTTCTTGTTATTACCTTAGAGTTTGTTTTGTTTTTTACTTTTTGAAATTGTCGGCTGGTAATGGATTTCAATACACTTGCACCTCACGTATCTAAAACCATATATACCTGTATCAAGTTAGAACTTACAAAATAGACTCAAAGAATATATGCAACTTAATTTTCCATGTGAACGTCATAAGTTGTTTCTATTTTTCTCTCATGGCCAATGTGTAAACCTATTCCTGCTTGAGCTAGCCTAAAATGGCTTAGACTATTATTTTACTCTATCTAAATGCCAGATGATATTTTACTTAACAAAGTGAGTACCCTCAGAAGGTCTACTGGTAACTTAACTTATAACTTATGAATGTTAGGTATAACTTTCTTTTTAAACAAAGTATCATTATATTCTCTGTACAACTGTTTGTAATCATGCTTATGATGTTTGCAATCTGTCGTACTTTTCCCTACGTTATACAAGCTTTATAAGTACTACATATACACATGGCTATTTAGCTTTGATTTATTTTACTAAAAAAAAGAAGAACAAATTAACTCAATTTAATATCCAATAGTTATTTTTCTACCACTTGACAGCAGGCAACTCGAAAGCTTTAAATATGCTAGTTTGGCTGCTGCACATATTAGTATTGCATACATATATATTTTCAATAATTTTCTTCTGTTTTGTATACTAATTTCCTTTGTCAGTAACTATTTATGTAAATATTGTGATTTTAATAAAATGTTAAAATTAACAGCAATAATTAAATATTTTGTATATTAAATATGTTCTTTGTGTAAATGGTTTCTCAACTATATATTTCAATTATTTTTAATTTTCTAATTTACATTATGTTCTTTTGTTCATAAAACTTTGCCCACAGGAAATAAAGTGATGGATAATAGTAGTCTTGGCTATTATACTGGAGATACTGATTGGTCACAAGTTACTCTTTCAGAGGTAATCATCAGATTTACACTACTTTATTTTTCATGCATTTTTAACATTATTTTTTGGAATATCTTGTACAAGACTTGATTTGAGGCAATTTCAGACTTGAAAGCTCATGCATACAGTATGTACATAAATATTTCTTGTTTAAATTATGTCAAGCGTATCTTTAATATAAGAGTCAGGGGTGGTGGAAGCCTGGGGGCAGTGGGAGCAATCATCCCCACAAGTTTTTAGATGTGGGCCCAACAGATAGTTTTTGCCCCCACAAAATTTTTACAAATTATCATACTCTAATTTAAGCCAATATGCTGTAACAACGAGATTGAAATGAAAGCTTCCAATAAATATTTATCAAATTCATTAATAATTCATGAAGAAAATTCAAAAGAAATGAATGTTTAATCAGCATATTTAACTACGGATAAAACATTGATTAATAAAACATCAAGGTTTTATCAAAGTTAATAGGCACTAGTGGCTCAAATTCATCTTTTTCTGAGTTAAAATGATCTTATCTAACCTTTCCTACGACTCTTAAACAAAGTGTTCATCATTTAAACTTAGAATTTGATAAGTAAGTTAAAATATTCGCGTCCGATCTTTATGGGCATCTACAATGGCTCGGCTTCAGCTCGCCATTGTAAATGCCCATAAAGATCGGCCGCTCATATTTTAACAGCACATAAAGGTTCTTCTGGGAGCTTTATTAGTGCGTTCTTACTCTGGAAATCGCCCAAAAATGGTTTCCAGGATATGCCCCCATACCCCCCCCCCCCCCCCCCAGAGAGGTCGCGGCAAAACAACGAACAACATCTCACCCCCACACTCAAAAACATCTTCTGCTGTCTCTAATAAGAGTAAATACTCTATGCACAGCAGCGATATTTGTTTTATTAAAAAAACAAACAAGCTAAAGGCCCTATACTGTATAGCTGTTACACAGTGTGCTTTTCCATGCAACTTGTTGCACAACTCCAACGACGTTATTGTTACGAGACAAGTTACAAGAGTCATTGCAGCATATAGCATGTTGTGCAATGGTCAAAAACAGAGATTGACAATCATATTTTCTTTTCTGTTAGGAAAATACAGGAAGCCAAAAGCGATATCACAGTCAGTTTTATAGTAATGGTACATTGTGTGACCTGACTGGTGAATTAAGAAAAACAGAAGTCAGGGTAAGTTATATATTATACAATATGAGCAACTGAAGTGTATGGAGTAAGTGTTTTCTATATATAACTAAGGGATCGATTACATGGAGATTTTCCGCCCAAGCTGGAATTTCAGCTCGGTTAAGGTGGCTCCATACAGCTCCATTCTGTACAGAAAATACAAGTTTGAGAGTCCAAAACACATACATAAACAATTCGGGAAAAGAACAAAACTAAATGTTATGCATAATTAAACAGTCTGACAATAAAAAACTGTTACCAAAAAATTCTGTAGAACGAATAATTTTTTTTCCGGAAAAATCATGTTTGTTAATTTTTTTAAAATTTCGTTCTACAGTACAGAATTTTTTTTAAATCGGCCTATTGATTACTCATACATCAAGGAAAGTTTTAATGGGGAAAAAATTGGGGGTCACCAAAGTTTTTTCCGAATTAAATTAGTTTGAAGGGTAATTGGCAGCCATTTTGAAACGTCATTGTTGCCATAGCAACAACTGTTGGTATTTATTTGGTAACAGTTTTTGATTGTTAGACTGTTTAATTATGCATAACATTTAGTTTTATTCTTTTTTCGAATTGTTTAATCACGTGTTTTGCCATTTTGGACTCTCAAACTTGTATTTTCCATTTTTCAAGAAACTGTATGGAGCCACCTTAAGATGGCTGAGTTTTTATTGCGATTACATTGAGCAATTTTAACCTGGGCTGAAACCAAAATTTTAATCAATAACTCGTAGGAATTCGAAGAATCTTTGTTTTGCGGCCGTTCACATGCTTAGTTCAACCCAGGCTAAACTTTCAGCCCGGGCTGGAATTTTTTCAATGTAATGGCTACGTTCGTATTACAACTTAAGAAGACTGGGTTGAAATTTCAGCCCAGGCTGAAAATCTCCATGTAATCGGCCCCTAAATCGTGTTACTACCAAACAGTCGATGAATTATGCGGACCGACATACCTGTTATCTGCCGAAACTGAATATTAGGGACCTTAAGCAAGCTAGGACGACGACGGCAAATAGGTTACTACATTTAAAAGAAACCATGGATCAGGACATCGTTATAGACCTTATTCAAAAATGGCCGCCGAATTAAAATTCTTTTATATACATATAAATTAGCCCTTATGAACTCGTTTTCATGTGTGAAATTCAAAATAATTTTTACTTTAAAACGAGGTCATAAGGGCTAATTTATATGCATATAAAAGAATTCTAATTCGGCGACCATTTTTGAATAAGGTCTATATTGTATGCTTTATATGTATTTTGTAAGACCTTCAAAAAGCAGCCATAGCGGCGACAACATGACGTATGATAGATCATAGTCCCTAGAAATAAATTGTCTGGAAACGCGGCCAAAGTCTTTGTTCTAGGTTTTTGTTCACGTTTGTGCACCTTATTTCACTGGCCTAGTGTCCTTAACGCTTGCTGAAGCAGCTGAACACATTGTATTTTTGGTATAGTGACAATCTCGTTCCCAGAGCCCACGTTCCCCACCCGGGAAACGAGAGACTCTGGGTTAATCCGTTTCAAATCACATGCAGGATTCTTGTTCTTCGGTTGAGGTACGCATGCGTAAATATCCTAGCGGAATCTGGATAGTATGTTCTCCTTGTTTGACTTTTCCCCAAACAAGTTAATGGGGTTGCTGGTGAAGCTCGAATTACAGCATCTACACACATATGATACGGCGAAGATATCGATCGCGGCAACGTCTTCACTGGAGTCTTGTCGTCCGACATCTTTGTTATTTTGGTTTTATTAATTCTACTTCCGATCATTTCTGACCAACTCATGCTCACTATTCAGCCAATAACGTAACGATTTGAAACGGATTATCCCAGAGTCTCTCGTTTCCCTGGTGGGGAACGTGGGCTCTGGGAACGAGATTGGCCGGTATAATGAAGCAATCAACCAATAGCAGCGTTGTTTTATAAGTATTAATGAACGTAAAACAAAAGATTGTGCACCTTATTTGCCACCCTCAACCTAAATTGTAGTAGCTCATTGTTAACCGCTTTGATGTTCACCGCGTCTCCAGACAATATAATTCTAGGTAAACTAACAACTTTTGCTGTTCCTTGCCACAACGTCGTCTTGAAAACGTGAAAACGCTTCAGTTAGCGTTGTATGTGCAACGAGGACGGTATTGGGATTACTCTTGGGACTGCACTGAAATTATTCAACGCTTTGTTTTGGTTAAAAAAATACTATTATACTCGGGTCGTCATCGTGACGTTCGCGTTGTGCTTGCTTAAGGTCCCTATTTATCATTATGAACCCTTTCCCTATTGTGGTGGCCTTTTAGTATTTTACTCTGGATAACTCCAGACGATTTTACTCGTCTAGGGAAGAACTCTAGTAAGGAAAGGGTTAAGCCCATTCAGTTTTCATTGCTGACTTCAATCCATCTCAATTGTTCAATTTTCTTTTCATTACTGGACAATGTCCTGCATTTCAAAGATGAATATTCTCTTTTGTTTAGTTCTTTTGTGACCCTCAAGGTTCCGACTACATAGCAAGGATTGATGAAAGTTCAACTTGTATCTACATTATTACAGTATACACCAATAAGCTATGTAACCACTCGTTATTTCGTCCAGCAGAGTCCCCTAAAAAACACAGCATCACGTGTTCACCTGCGTTGAAAGAGGAGGAGTTTAAAAAGTACACAAAAGCAAAAAGTAAGTTGGATTGTGTGTTCAACTGATTTTTTGGTTCAATTTTCATTTTACAATTCCCGAATTCTAAATACAATTAAATTTTTAATCCCTAATCTAATCTTAACTCTAAACCTAATCCTACAGTAACTTTCACCATAATGCTTTTTAAGAAAAACAGTAAGTTGATTTCAATTTTGCAAAGCCGTGGAAAACATCCGAGAATAGTTTTGATAACATTTTTTAACATCATGGCTTTTAATTAATGAATTTAATTATTTTATTAAGTTTTATTTTGTAATCATTACTTATATTATAAGTTTATATTGTAATTACTGAACAAACATGTAATGCGGCGCAGAATAAATATTAAAAATAAATATTATTATTATTATTATTATTGTTATTATTATTATAAAAATAAATAAAAAAAATAAAAAATATCACAAATATCACAAATATCTCGATTTAGTTAACGAAAAACAAAGAAACTATGAAAAGGTTAAGTTCATAAATCTATCTCTGAGTGCACTTGGAATTTTCGGACAGTCATCAATGGGTTTCATTGAAATGCTAAAAGACTTTAAATTCGACACTCCCTGTAGAAAGTATATAGTAAAGAAAATCATCAACATATCAATAAGAACCTCGTATTATGTATTTTGTCGACGTAACAAAGAATGGAATAACCCGAAACTAATGACATTCTAAGATTTATATTCTCATGTAGCATCAGTTCAAATAGTCAGTGGTAAGCTACCTGTAAAAGCGAGGTTTATCATTGTAATTTATACGTTTAATGATCAATAAATAAAGTTTACATTATTATTATTATTATTATTATTATTATTATTATTATTATTATTATTATTATTATTATTATTATTATTATTATTATTATTAAAACTATTATTAAAACGAAATACTGACGTTTCACTCTCATGAAAGGCTTCGCTCGAAACGTCAGTATTTCGTTATCAAAACTATTCAGTTTACTGCTCTTCACTTTGCTCTATCTAAAATACTGCCTACGCAACACTCTATTTTAAATTTTGTATTTTACTATACACCGTATGTAGTCTATGTGACGTCGTTTCTAGAATTTATATATGGATATAAGTCAACTTATCTTTTGTTTCTCCTGCCTTAAAATTGAAATGCAATGTAAACATTTTCCTTTATTTTATTAAACTAGATCATAGACATGTTGGTTTTCTCCCGTGGCAGTGCCCTCGGGAGTTTTTCACCAGGTTCTCCTGTTTTCCTCCCTCCGCAAAATCAACACCATAGTTTCCCCAGTTAATTCTACGAACTAGGGGTGAGCCCTCACCGGGTTGTCAGTTTCTAAATATTGTCATGTTCAACACAGGGAGAACAGAGGAAGATGTTTCCAATGACGACTTCTCTTCCAAGAAGAGCGAAGGTGATGAGGACGAGGACGAAGAAGAGATGAACGAGAAACCACAAAAACATACTCCGAGTATTTTTGAAGCACTTGCTAAATTATTTTACAAAGCGGGAGAGAAAGAGAAGAACACACAAGTTGGAATTAATGGCGAAAGCAAAACGGACAAGGAAGAAAAAATTGATTGGAAAGATGTGTTAAAAACATCGAGAGACGCTATTGACAAATCGATTGAACGATTAAGAAAACTTAGATTTCATAAGAAGTTTGAAGATAAGACAGGTATATGTTTTTTTTTTAATTTCTGTATTATAAATTGCCGCCAAATTTAAGTGCCTATATTATAAATTTAACCCAAATACAATATTACTAATATCTATATTTTTAGTAAATATTTAGTTGACTAAATTTGAACAACGAAGACATATAGGTTTTATCTTATAACATTGAATTTTAGGGGAGCACGGGTGGCGTGTGCTGTTAGCGCGCTGCCTCTCACCAAAAAGTTAAGCCCGGTTAGACGGGGTTAGTACTTGGATGGGTGACCGCTTGGGAACGACCCACTAATGTGAGAAGAGTTGTGGTTGATCTCTCCTGTGCTTCGAGGGTTTTTCGCCAGGTTCTCCGGGTTTCCTCCCCCCGTAAAATCAACACCTATATCATGGTAGTCATGTTCAATTGGGGCATTTCGCCCTGTTTGACCACCAGTTGCTATAGGCAATAAAGTTATTATTAAAGCAATCTACATTCACATTATATTCGCTCTTGCATTCTGACTCAACGTGATTGTAACACCCAACTAGTTGACATCGAGCACAACAAACTTAAGCCAACTTATGGTTTATTTTAGATGAAACAGAAGACGGAACGGACGCTGAAACAAAATCAAAAATAAAACAGCATTTAATGAAAGGAAGGAAAGCTGTATCAAATAATTATTTATACAACATAGAAAAAGAAACAGCAAGCAAAGAAAGTAAATATCATAACTTGATTGAGGCTTTGAAAATACAATATCGTTTCTTTAAAAAGCAGATCGAGATCGTTACAAAGGATTTGCACGAAAAACTAAAAAAATTAGAAAATGATGCTGACGATGCGAATCCAGTTGTCACAAAATTGGTGGAGCGAATTAAGGCGTCGATCAGCCGTTTTGAAGAAAATCAAAGGTACTGTATCATATTACTAGGAATGATTCAATTTATTAATTTCACGCATTACACTCTCCTCTCATATCTTTAGCGCCTTGTGGTTGACTATTTTATACTGTCTTACTTTCACCATATTTCAGTATCATATCCTATCCTATCCTATTCTTTCCTATATTATCCTTTCCTGTCCTATTCTTTCCTATATTATCCTTTCCTGTCCTATTCTTTCCTATATTATCCTTTCCTGTCCTATTCTTTCCTATATTATCCTTTCCTGTCCTATTCTTTCCTATATTACCTTTCCTGTCCTATTCTTTCCTATATTATCCTATCCTATTCTTTCCTATATTATCCTACCCTATCCTTTCCTGTCCTATCCTTTCCTACTCTATTCCATTCTCTATATTCCATATTCTATTCTTTTCTTTTCTATCCTATTTTATTTTTCTATTCTATTCTATCCTATCCCATTCTATTATTTTTATTCTATCCTATTTTATCCTATTTCATTCTGTCTTATTCTATCCTATTCAATTCTATCATATCCTATTCTTTCTTATCCTATCCTATCCTATTTTAGTCTTTTCTTTTTTTATTTTATCTTATCCTGTCTTATCTTATCCTATCTTATTCTACCTTCTCTTTCCTATTTTATTCTTCTTTTTTTTTGTTTTATCCTATCCTATCTTATCCTTTTCTATCTTTTCATATCCTATCTTATCTTAAACTATCTTTTCTCACCTCTCTCTACTATACCCTACCTGCTTCATCGTGTTCTTGTTTTTAAGGTCCACATAAACCAGAAGAGAATAAAATTTCTTGTGATATAATAACTATTTTTTAAAAACCTTAAATCACGAACAGTGCTTAAGAATCTTGTCGTTCTCTAATCAACATCTAGCCTTTAAAATTTTGTTTCGCAATAAGATTTATTTGTTTTTAACAACTGAAAATTATCGACGCATTATGGACTTGTGTTGGCTTGCGCCCTTGCGGTCTTTCTACATTGTGGAGTGTAGAAATGCTAAAATAATGTTGAAATCATTCAGTTTTTGGTTTGAGACAGTTCCGAGATGCTTATGTCACGTTATCTCATATGTGGATAGAAAACCCCTTGCATCTTGAGCAGATTTCCAGCCGTGTCTTGGGCCCCGGTACTTACCTTCCCTGAAATCACGGCTGGATTCGTGAGCTTGTCTATTGTCGATTTGCACCAATCACAAACGTGCCTGCACATTTTCAGCAGGCATATATTGGGAATATTGCATGAGTTACCCCGTAAGTTCAAAATGGCGATCAATGGCATTTTAGAAACGTTTTAGATTGATTGTCTAAAAGATTTACAACGGGAATCTCTAGAGAAATTGGTTAATAGTTGTTCTCGTCGTTCAGGCTATAGGATCAGGGAAATCAGTTATATTCCAGTCCGCTTCTATGGTAGGCTCAGATTCCAGCCGTTGGGTCTTGGTGCGCCCGCGATCCCTCGCCCAACCAACGGCTGGGCGCATCGGCTTTATTCCTTGTCCGTGACGTAATGGGTTAATATTTAAATAATTTACAATTATGCAAATAACACTAAGGACCATCTCTCTTCTTTATTGATTAAAAACTGCCAGTGGGATGTACAGTGCACACATTTTGTCAATAAAACTGATGATCGAAAATATTTTACGTCTGCTAGTTGTAGCAAGACAAGTATTGGGTGAAGATTACGTCAATAGAGCGAGTACGACGATCTTGATATTCTGATCACAGACTCGTTTGCCTTCGACGAGTGGAAAAGATCAAAAGCGAAAGACTTTCAGGAGTTATAGCATTTCTCTTCAAGGTGTAAAGCATGTATAATTTATTATCAGTTGAACGCGTGATTTTATCACAATTCATGAAGTTTTGACATTTGCTGGCGAGAATGTTTTGCTGCACTCTTCTATTTATATCATGCAGTGGGCCGTTGGCCAATCATATTCAAGTGGTTCCACGGTCAATTCAGATTTCAAATGAGATCATCAACATTTTTTTCTTTCCCATCAGCGGCTCGCTACAAATTTACTTTGAGAAGCAGCTAAATTTTGTCATAAAACTAGCCGTGTGTTACGCTAAATTCGTTATATCTAACAATTTTTGTCGTTAATATTTTATTCATATTTTATTCACGGATTCGACTGTGATAGTATGATAATCAATCACTTGTGTGTGAACTGTTGAATATGGAAGATTTTACACTTATTCTAATGCGATTCCAAACGTAAAGTAATCTAATCTAACCTCCCCTGCATGAATATATATCATGGCTTGCATGAATCTTGCGGTTTAAATCAGATTGGTGTATTAAACTACTAACAGGCATTCAGAATTCAATAACAGTTTGTGTCCTCTTTGTGGAATGCTATTTTCTTTCCAAGGAAAGCCAGAGTTATCGACTGCCAACAAACGTCAAAATTTTGTGATAAAATTATATCGAAGTTTCGCTAATCGTACTTATCGAAGCATATAATTATTTACGTTTCGTCATTTACGAGTGAAATTTATGCCCCCCAAAATTTGGGGGGCTGACATATGATTGGTCGATTTCAACAATGATGAAGCCGATGCGCCCAGCCGTTGGTTGGGCGAGGGATCGCGGGCGCACCGAGACCCAACGGCTGGAATCTGAGCCTACTTCTATGGTTTTTGATATCGTGAAATTAATTTATGCAAAACGTCACAGACAGACTCTGGCTCATGCTTCCAGTGGTCTCTTTCGGGGGGAGGTATCAGTATACCGGGGCCCGGAAGACGGTTGGAAGTCGAGCCTACTCCACTCCCAAATATCAACCACTGGCTTATGTACATACTATATAAATAAATATGCATAAATTACTCGTGAAATGAAAATATAGTTCCATCCCGTATGATGCATATGATGCACATCCCGTATGAGGGAGCACGGGTGGCGTGTGCTGTTAGCGCGCTGCCTGTCATCACTGCAGTTCAAAGTTAAGCCCGGTTAGACGGGGTTAGTACTCGTATGGGTGACCGCTTGGTAATGACCCCGTTGTCGAGCTTGGCACTCATGTGAGTAGAGTTGTAGTTGATCTCTCCTGTCCTTCGAGGGTTTTTCACTTGGTTCTCCTCCTCCGTGGTGTCAACACTTAGATCTTAGCTGTATTGTGATCTGAACTGTGTCATTGGCGGCTGTTTGTAGCGCCTTTGATATGCCTCGACACGGCCACGTTGATCTGCGTCCTTCGCAATTCAGCCGCTGGCTACAAGTAAGGATGATTAACCACCCTGTCCTTATCCTTATACTCTCCCCTCCTCGAACGACGCCCATAAAATAATACATGAACGAAATATTGCTCTTTATGCTACAGTAAAATATAGGAATCTAATAACTAGATTTTTAGATGGATAATTTTATTGTTTTTATAGAACTCTCGACGAGCAAATGAAAGGACTTGGCAACTTAAATGAAGCCGTTGTGAATGATCCAAATTATCCAAAAGCGAAAGAAGACATTGCTGCTATTAAATCAAGGTTAACTAAATTGATGGAAGACATGATGCCAAATGGCGACGATGATGATGATCTAGGGAAAGACAAGAATGAACGCCTCGTGAACCGAATAGAAGACATTGGAAAGCATTTTGAAAGTCAGAACAGCGTAAAAGAGTCTAGGAGAAAAGATGGATTTTTTGACATGGAAAGTCCCAAACTAGATCGCGTAGTTTCAAAGTTAAAGAAAATTATGACTCATGAAGCGGTGGATGAAGATGTTGAGAACGAGAAACAAACAACTGATGGCGATATATATGATGATGACCGCATTAGTGTTCGAGTTATTAAGATAAAGGATCAAATAGATGATGAAACGGACGAGTCTTCGTATGCTGTTAACGACGAGAAAGAGGAAATAAATGAAAATAAGGAAATGAAGGCTGCGACAAAAAAGATGGAAAACCTAGTTCATAAACAGCTTCAGGAAGCCGGAATAAAACACGAAGGTTTGAATTATTTATGTTCTTTATCTCAACACTCTTTATATTATTTATGCCGCAGATTGTATATCAGAATAATACTATAGTTCAACCTCGTACCCGGGGCAAAAAACTATATTGGGTTATTTGCAGCCTCGTACCCAGGGCAATCTGTAAGAGTTGGGCCAAAATGGTGGCCAAAAACAAAATGGCCGGATGAAATTTTGCTTTATTTGCCAGCTGGTACCCTGCGAAGGCCCTTCATCAGAGAGAAACGTC
The DNA here is from genome assembly GCA_035771165.1 of Paragorgia papillata. Classification (NCBI taxonomy): domain Eukaryota; kingdom Metazoa; phylum Cnidaria; class Anthozoa; order Scleralcyonacea; family Coralliidae; genus Paragorgia; species Paragorgia papillata. Next base: position 3,189,326 of record JAWNZC010000265.1, read on the forward strand.
TTCTCTCCGACCAAGGGCCTTCGCTCGAAACGTTAGAAACTACGTTCAATATTTTCAGCAGTATTCAAACCTTACTATATTTCAATTTGTATTTCAATACTGCCTACGCAGCACACTACTTTTATTTCACTGTTTGGTTAATAACTATAAGCCGGAAATTGAAACAATCCGAAAGAACTAAGATATACAAGTTAGTTTTTATTAAAACAATTAGATTATTCGCTCTTAATTTTCATGAAATAGTCGCTCTAGTCAACTGTTATCTCATAATCCAGTAGAGCAATTTTTTAATGGCTTGTTGGATCATCTTTGTGCGTTACCGTGGGTTTTTGTTACTCTTTCACACTGTGTAAGTGTTCATGTTTATCTTTTAGGAAAAGTTAAAGTGAAAATAATTACGTCAAAAGATGCATTAAAACGGGTGGCTGGAGGAAACGATGGCTTTCAAATTCTTACACCGCAAGAAACCACCGAATTCAGAGATCTTCTATCTAATTTACTGGTACAGTACTTTATTATAATATAATCTGTGTGGGAATTGACAGAAATGAGACAGATGATGTTAGCCGAGTTAATTAAAAAAATTGTCAAACCGAGCGGGATTGAGCTCGCACACGGCATTCTAGTCCTTGAGCTATCAAACTGGATTGGCGTTAAATTGTCGCGAGAATATCTCGTGCACTCAAAAGGTCAAGCGAACAAACAAACAAACAAACAAACAAACAAACAAACAAACAAACAAACAAACAAACAAACAAACAAACAAACAAACAAGAAAACAAAACAAACAAACAAACAAACAAACAAACAAGAAAACAAACAAACACACACACACAACCAACCAACCAACCAACCAAACAAACAAGAAAACAAACAAACAAACAAACACACAAACAAACAAACAAACAAACAAACAAACAAACAAACAAACAAACAAGAAAATAAACAAACTAACAAACAAGAAAACAAACACACAAACAAACAAACAAACAAACAAACAAACAAACAAACAAACAAACAAACAAACAAACAAACAAGAAAACAAACACACAAATAAACAAACAAACAAACAAACAAACAATATTGTTTGGGTATATTTCTATTTACGTTTGTGTCGTAAAAATACTTGCTTTTAATTCTTCCAGGGTGGAAATCGAGAATTTCAGAAAGAGAAAGAAAGACAAGAAAAATTGGAAGATAATTACAATCTTGTTTGGAATCATGGTGGGTTTGCGTCAGTCAAGAAAGAATCTTCTAACGAACACGAAGATAGCGATGAAACAACATAGCAATTATATGAACAATACTTCAAATCCGTTTACATGCGATTTGCAATCACTCGTCTAAACTATAACGGCAATTTGGACAACTGTTGTCACTTACAGAAGCGAGGATTTGTGGTAACACCACGTTGAAAGCTTATTGCTTAGCTTTCGACATGTTGACTCAGGCTTTTACCAGAGTAAATGCTTACGTCGTGTTGGCTCACGTCGTGTTTGTCTCAAATCTCATTAACTCTGAACTGGCTTATTCAGGTCGAATCTGCACAGAAGCTATTCATTTTAGCATTTGACATTAGTTTTCCAGGCACAAACTATCTTGCTGTTGCAAAGATCTGCTGTCAAAGACAGCTTACTACGATTTAAAAAACCCAAACTCAATTCACTGTAATTGCACTTCTGCCGGCTTATTAAGTTTCGTGAAAACGAGTATTTTCAGCTGAAAAGACTAAGTAATACATTAATGTATATTGAAAGTTGTTAAATATTTTAAAGTATGATATTAAATAAATAATTTATAACTTATTACTCAAAACGGCAAAGATTGTTTTACACAACGAAAGGACGTCTGTTTTCTCAGGCTTGTCATGACCAGTTAACGATATATAGGTGTATTGATCGTTTTCATCTGACGTCATGGCGGCCATATTGGTGTACCAAAACAATGAAATGGCGGCCATATTTGTGTACGGTATGGGAATTAGCTCTTTCTTATTCAAATATTTCGTATTGTTTCACCACCCCCATGGGGTCACCGATCACGTGAGTGAAAACGATCCATTGTATGAAGAAATAATTCATGAGTAAAATTCAAAGGAAATTAATATTTAATCAAGATTCGTAAATCGGTAAGACAATCGTCCTGATTCAAATAAACTTTTCATTTGATTTTTTTTATGATTTCCGGTTGTGATTTTTTTGTTTCAAGCTGGATCCATCCCATTGTGGTAGTAATTTCGAGTGCTAGTTTCGACTTTATAATCTCCCCCGACAATGAACGGTGGTATTAAAACACCACCCCCTCAACCCCCCCCTACCCCCCCCCCCCCCCCCCCCAAGCAAACCCTAAATCGAAAAGGAACTCAAAACTTGCATGTACTGAAGCAGACGGTTCGTGGAAACAAAATAATACAATGTATCACAACATATTCTTTATTTCAGTGAGTCATCTTATTGCAACTTTCTTCCCCTTCCAAGGAAATTTTCCCTCTTTTCCGGCTACACCCTATTTTAAAAAAGAAGGAACATTTGTCCAAATATTAAAAAGTTACTCATGCGTGATAGTTAAAAGTTAAAATGCTTATATAAAACGTGTTCTTTCTTTCGAAATTTCGTTTCTTTATTGGATTACATCGAACAAAGGTATGTCGAGAAAACATTGATCCACTCAACTTCGGGTTCGCTTTTCATTGCTTCGACTATGACCATTTCGCTTTTTCCTTTCAGTATCACTATTACTATTATCGTTGCTATGTCTCCGCCTTTCTATGGTATTCCTCTTTCTTGAAACACGGCTATGTTTGTGTCTGCCATCAGAATCTCGTTCATCAGATGAACTGGAGTTTGATGATTTTCTTTTTCTGTCATCTTTTTCCTTGTAAGATGGCTCTGACTGCTCATCAGCTCTCGCCATATTTGTTGAATCACTTTTGATATTTCGTGACGTTTCTTTTCCCTTTTTAGATAAAGTTTCTGTATTTTCCTCTTTATCAGAACCACTATTCCTTTCAGCGTTTGACGAAGAACGTCTTTCCCACCGACTGTACGTCTTAGTGTCTGGTTTTTCACTTTTTACCTCAATTTCATTTGACGGGGAACGACTTCTTGATTTTGACCTACTCGGAGATCTTTTTCGATCACGCCTGCTGTCGTATCGTCTTTTATATTCTGTAGAACGACTTCTGTCTCTAACGTATGACCTTCGAGGAGAATAGCGCCTTCTTGAAGAGGGACTCTGATAACGATTCGACGAATAATTACGATCATTTGACGGAGGTGACTTCGGGGGAGTACGGTACATCTACAAAATGTACAAAAATATCGATATGACAATGTTCTTTTGTTTTTTTTGTTGGATTGAAGAGAAGTCAAACGGTGAAGAAAGGAAAAAAAAGGGAAAGGGAAAGCAAGTGAAAGAGATTAAAAATACTGATGAATGGAAGGAAGAATGGAAAGAAGGAAGAAAAGAAAGAACGAAGGAGGGAAGGAAGGAAGGAAGGAAGGAAGGAAGGAAGGAAGGAAGGAAGGAAGGAAGGAGGGAGGGAGGGAGGGAGGGAGGAAAGAAAGAAAGAAAGAAAGAAAGGAAGGAAGAAAGAAAGAAAGAAAGAAAGAAAGAAAGAAAGAAAGAAAGAAAGAAAGAAAGAAAGAAAGAAAGAAAGAAAGAAAGAACGAACGAACGAGGGAGGGAAGAAGGAAGGAAGGAAGGAAGAAAGAAAGGAAGGAAGAAACGAACGAAGGAACGAACGAAGGAAGGAAGGAAATAAAGAAGCAAAACGACTGAGTTCAACAGAGTTATTTTTATATATATTATAGATGGATATTTGGAATGAAAGAATAAAAACAGGAAAGCTTGTTCTTACCATTCTTCCACGTCCTTTTAAAATTCGTCCGGATCTAGATACCTGGCAGAATAATAAAAAAGTAAAACTGGAAATACTTTTTGGTAATAAATTTTGGTAATTTGGATTTGGTGATAATAATTTGGCACGAAGAGCTTTTGCTAAGTCTGAATAAGTAATACATACACGTTCAGTTTTTCGAGTATCTACAGAAGCTTCGTTTGCAGCCGCGGGAGAAGAACCTCTGGAAAGAAAACAAAGATAATTGAAATAAATATGAGATTGATATGCGCTTGTAGCACAAAATTACTGAAGCATTAAAAATTGATGACGAGTTGTACACGTATGTATGTTGTACACGTATGTATGTAGTACACGCATGAATGTAGTGCAGTACGTTTGTGAGCTTTGTGGAATGCAACAGACGTTTCGTAGACTTTCGTCAAGCTCAAATACTCGGCAAAAACTTCTGAACCCCAGACAGGGATGGAACCTGCAACCTTCTAATGATTTAATTGAGCTTGACGAACGTCTACGAAACTTCTGTTACATTCCACCAAGCTTGCAAATTGTATCACATGCACTACATGTATACGTAAAACTTATATCAATTTTTTATATAATTCACCTTTCTTCTTTACGCTTTGCTCTAACTGGTGATGGTGTACGACTTCGTCGCATTAAAAAGTTGTTACTGGGAACTTTAGGAATTGTTTCTACATCATTTTCTTCTGCATCGTTCTTTTCTTCTTCAGTTAATACCTCACTTGAAAGGACACAGAAGAAATATGAATAATAATAAATGGCTATGAAAGTTTATTTAACCGGAGTACATTCATATTAAGTATGGTTTTCATTTGGTTCCGGTGGTGTTTTAACGATCGCGGAAGCAAAGTACAGCGACGTAAACAAAAGAAATACGTTGCAACGCTTCGCGTTGGCGACCGTTAAAACACCTTCGTGACCAAATGCAAGCAGCCTTTATATAGTGAGAATGAGCGAGTACATGCAGAATAACCCAGGCAAAAATGTTGTTTTGGTTAATATATAAAGGACATCCATCAACGGATTGTTCAGATTTACCATTCAACTGTATTTGCTATATAACAACAGCTCAGTGAAGATATAAGCTTCATTTTAAAAGTTTTGTTTCTCTTGGTCCACAGTAGTAGTGCAATGATGATGTTCGTCCTTTAGTTGAGAAGACGACAATCTTCATCATCACTCATGCATGAGACAGGTTGTATGGGTGACTGGTGACACCGATCTGAGGGCAGGAAGTCTCGGGGAAAGCTGAAGAATCCTGGGTTGTGGGGTCACTGCATGCTTGGGCTTTGTAATTACGAAAAGGTTGAAATAGCAATATAATAAACGATTTATTAACCTCGTTTACTCGGTCTGTACGAGAAAATATCTCGAACTTTTCTGTATGAAGCTCGCTTGCGGCTCGGTCTGTACTGTCAAGACCTTGGTCTGATATTTTCCCATACAGACCTCGTTCTCGGTTAATAATTTCTTATTATTACAATGCGGCTTTTAGCGTGCCAGTACCTTTCGACTTTTGTTTTAGATGTCTTTTTCTTCTTCTTGGATTTCACTTTTGTCTTTTTTCTTGCCTTTCTCTTTTTATTCTTCTCTGCACGTTTTCTTTTCTTTTTCTTTTTCTGTTTCTCTTTTTCACTCTCCGAAGATGAATCAGAAGATTCACAACTGGAGACATCAACATTTTCTCGCTTTTTCGCTAAAAACAAATATCATGTCAAAAAATAGTATTGTGAAATTAATTTTTTCGTGATATGTACAATTACAAACCAGTGAACTCTATTTTTCATATGTGAAACGGTAACTTCAGTCATTAGCACGCTTCAAAACAACCTAGTACCCAAACATTTACAAGATTGGTTTCAAAAGTGAAGTCAGCATTGTCGTATATCGCATCGGATTCAGTCCCCCACCCTGTCTGTTACCTTTTCACCGCGTTGGGAACAGTTTGTAGGGGAACTGAAAGTTTGTGAAACTGACTTCACTTTCTGCTCTAGAGTTAGCGTTCTAGTTATGAAAATTGAGTTCACTGATACAAACTCGCGATAGACTTTCTCTACAGTACAATTGTCGTAATGGTTTTCTTATCATATACAGATAAATAGCTACACTAGTTAATCGCATTAACTTTGTAGGAAAATGCGAAAACAAATAAAACGGGACTAAGAAAACAGCTAGGCAGCTAAGAAAAAGATACAGAAATATACGTTTTACATGTAACAAAAAAGAGAGATTTTTTGTTTAACAAAACAAATCATGGAACAAATATTTGTTTATTATTAATTACCTTTGAGGCGACTTTTAGGAATTAACTCGCCACAATTAGCAATGTTTACTTCACTAACAGGTTTGCTTTTTGAGTCAACTCTTTGACTTTCAACTTCTTTAACAACGTCAATACCTTGAATAACATGGCCGAAGACAACATGGATTCTGACATAATTGAAAAGAAAATGAAAAAAAAAAATGACCAACCGAAAACAAAAGTAGATTATGAAGTAATTTGCAGATAAAATGAATTAAAAAATGGATTCAATGCAATATCATACATCCTGACTGGTACTTACTTATCCAAATGAGGGCATGGAACAGTCGTTCTGTTATATAATAATGAAGAAGGAAGAAACATACTGTAAATATTCAATTTTATACTTTGAATTAACGTAAGTTATGTCCCAAGACTCTTTGAGTGGTTTTTAAAGGCTAAATTACGCTCTAACAATTTTAAGTTATGTAAATTACAGTATTTGCTAAATTTTCATGATTAAAAATAGAAGCACAACAAATAAAATTGCACACAAAATAGTACAAAAAATACAAAGCTGTGTATTTTATGTGATATAAAAAAATCATAATACAAAACTACATCGTGTCCCTAGCAACGCAGTGCGAGTGAAAATGTTAAGCACGGGTGGCGTGTGCTGTTAGCCTGTTAGGGCGCTGCCTCTCACCGCTGTAGTTAAGCCCAGTTGGACGGGGTTAGTACTTGGATGGGTGACCGTCTGGGAATAACCCCGTTCTCGAACTTGAATTTCATGTGAGTAGAGTTTAGTTCGTCTCTCCTGTTTTTCGCAGAGTTCTGCGGTTTTCCTTCCTCCGTAAAAATCAACAGTTAGGTCTTAGCTTATGTCGTGCACTTTTAACATGAGCCTCTGGCTCAGATGATTGTGCGACCACATCCTGTGCTTACGACGTTAAATAAATCATTACTCATTACATAAAACCAGTCCATCTTTCACGTTTTGGCAGATTTGAATGGTTTTCTATGTGTAAAAATAAATGTTTTAATTTATGTTTTAAAGTATACAATTGTAAATTTCATTATTTTTACGCAAGTAATTAATATAAATTTTCAAAAAATGTTGTTAGGGACACGGTTTACAGACGTATTATAGAACGGAGTGCTGACGTTTCAAGTCATATATAATCATTCTTAAAACTATACAATGTAAAATAAACTAAACAGTTTTCTGCGCAAAAAGCAGCATTTGTGTTGTGTGATTTTTTTATCATAATAAATAAATTTCATACTAACATGAAAAATTGTGATCCATTAGTGTTAGGACCTCTGTTAGCCATGGATAAAAGAAATGGTAGCTCATGTTTTAATTCCAGATTTTCATCTATAAATCAATTTAAAAAAAAGACAACTTGAAACCACGGTGTCCTGACAAGTTAGGCTGCACCTTTATAACATTCTCCCTGTGAGTTAGTTTGTTTGTTTGTTTGTTTGTTTGTTTGTTTGTTTGTTTGTTTGTTCGTCTTTCACACCAAACAGGGCACCGCCTTTAGCATTGTGTCTGCAGGTCTTTGTTTACTTCTTACTTTACCTTTGAAAGTTCTGCCATAAATTGATTCACCACCAGTACCATTTCCTAGAACAATATTTGATTTTATGATTTAGAATACGTGATGGCTAAATGTAGATCCAGGAGTTTGAAAAGAGAGTTTCCAATATCAGATTGTGAAGTGTGAACTCAGACTACAATACTATTTCTCATAACCAGATTTGGAAACCAACTGACAGAATGCAGCAGTCTGTGGGAAACCACCTGGAAAATACAGTATAACACTAGATACCTGCAGTGAAGTCACCACTTTGGATCATGAAATCTTTAATTATCCTGTGAAAAGGAGCTCCTTTGTAATGTAATGGCTTGCCTGAAAGTTCACTCACACCTTTTTCTCCTAAATAATCCCAGTAAAATTAAATAAATAAAGGACAAAGTGTCAAAGTGCCAGATCTTTTTATTAATGATTGAGGCAGAGTAACATGTATAAAGTAATACAAATATGATATCATGTGTATAGTCACATGGAGGTGAGCGTCTAAAATTAAATTTTGCAGTATATGTCTCAAACAACAATGATACAGTACACAGAATATTCTTCTGAACAAGGTTTGTCAACTTTGAATTTACAAAATAATATTAAAATACTGCGGATTTAGGTTGATTGTTTCAGGACATCTGTTTCCATCAGTTGTTTAGCCAATAAAATCACGCATTTCTGGGTGAAACATTGAACAATAGTATTATAGTTGTTTGTTGGGCTTGAACCACGATGATTTGTGATTGTGATGGAGCTGAATTTATCGAAATTAAGGTGTCCCTTAGAAACTTCGAATTTTTGCGATAGCAATGCCGTGATTTCATTGGCTAAACAATTGACGGAAACGGATGTCCCGAAACACTCCACCTAAATGCCGCAGTATGAGATATTATCTGAAACTTACCTGTACACAACGCTCTGAAGTTGTCACAAGTTTTGGGGCAAATATCAGCAAATAACTCCATGATAATTCTTCCAGCTAGAAAAAAAGTTCAATAGAACTTATTCAAAAATGGCTGCTGAATTAAGATTCTCTTATATACTGTACATATAAATTAGCCCTTATGAACTCGTTTTCATGTGTGAAATTCAAAAGAATTTTTACTTTAAAATGAGGTCATAAGGGCTAATTTATATGCACATAAAAGAATTATAATTCGGCGGCCATTTTTCAATAAGATCTATTATATACACCTTATTCCAAAATGGCTGCCGAATTAATATTCTTTTATATACATATAAATTAGCCCTTATGAACTCATTTTCATGTGCAAAATTCAAAATAATTTTACTTTAAAACTAGGCCATAAGGGCCAATTTACAGTATATGCATATAAAAGAATTTTAAATTGTCAGCCATTTTGGAATAAGGTCTATAGCATTGTGGGAAACCAGCATCAGAGTAAGTTGACGAATAACCAACTTGGAAAACTCATGTTTGTGTATATCATAAAGGAGTCGTTGAAATGCATGGGCCTTGATATGATCTGTGTAGAAGAATGAGTGTATTGATTTTCTCTTGGAAAAAATATGTGGCTGTACAGTATAGCTTATTGATATAGGTGATATTTCACTGCTCACACGTGTGTGTGATGTTTTCATGTGACCTCGCATATGTACTTGATATTTAGTATTATAAAATAACATTTTGAAAACAAGCGTGGCAATTGGTTGAAAGCCGTGTTTCTATAACTTTATGGAAACACGGCAACTATATGTATGCTGAAGAGTTTACGCTGTCAAAATATTATTAAATTGAATTGAATTGAATTGAAAATGAGTTGGTGTGGTAGTAACTAGTGGTGGTGATGGTAGTGGTGGTGATGGTATGTAGTGGTGGTAGATTTGTAGTGATAATGGTAGTAGTGATTCAGGCGGTGGCAAAGATAGTGGTAGTGGGGGTAGTGAAGATGCTGGTAGTAGTATTAGTAGTAGTAGTGGAAATGGTGGTGGTGATGCTGGCAGAGATGGGGACAGTGGAGATGGTTCTGGTGGTAGAGATGGTGGTGATGATGCTGGCAGAGATGGGGATAGTGGAGATGGTTTGGGTGGTAGTGTAGTAATAGTGAAGATGGTGGTAGAGATGTGGTGGTGGAAATGGAGGTGGTGGTGGGGATTGGTGGAAGAGACAGTGGTGGTAGTGACAGTGGAGACAGTGGTAGTCAAGATGGTAGTGGTGGAAATGGAGGTGGTAGTGGAGATAGTGCTGGTGGTGGATATAGTGGTGGTGGAGATGGTGGATGAGATACTGGTGGTAGTGATAGTGGAAGTAGTGGTATTGGAGATGGTGGTGATGGTAGAGATGCATGGTAATGATAGAGGTGTTGGTGGAAATGATGGTGGGGGAGATACTGTAGTAGTGGTGGTAGGAATGGTGGTAGTAGTAGTGGTACTGTAGTATTTATGGTAGTGCATATCACCACCAACTACATTGGCACTGGATGTGGTTAGTGAGCTATACAGTTACTTACTAGCTAAATGGCCACACATCTATATAGCCACAACCTTAGTAGGTTTATCACAAAACATGATTGACAAAGTCAACTAACGACCCCAACTCAAACAAAAATCTCTACCAACTAAATGTATTAAGTTAATTATACTTAGCTTATACACTAACCTATTAAATCTTACATACAGTAAGTACATCTACATAATAATGTAGCCACTACATAGCTAATACGTAACCCGTAACTTTTGTTTGTCCAGAATTCTACGCATCAAATAATGATACAAAAGTGACTGTTTTATAATTGAGATTATTTACACAAACATTGAAACAAACCATGTCTTGCAATACAAATAACAAACATCGTTGCTCAGCACACCGTATTAATCAGTTTTGTGAGTAATTCCAATATTTTTTGCGCAATAAGAAAAAGTAATAGTCTGGTACAATAACAACTTAATAAGATGCGTGGTCAGAAACTTATACAAGTACTTCTGTCTTATAGGCCTCTTATAGTCGTAGAAGAACCTTGTCAGTCTTAAATACTGATCAGTATAAATTCAGTATAAAAATTTAAAACTCTCTTTCTAATTAATCGCGTAGATTACTAAAATTATCAATATATCAATAAATAAACAAAAATATAAAAATAACTGCTGTTGTTTGAGTTAATAATTTACCAGAAACTCCATTTATCTCAACATCAAAGTAGCATCGTGGTCGATATCCTTTCGCTGCTGGTGGAAACGACGCCATCTTGGATACGGTACACTTTATTCATAATTACACCAAGTACTTAATATTTATCGTTTCCAGGTCCCTTCCAGAAAAAAGAGAGATCTGGAAAATGTTCGTGAGAAATCTCAGTTTTTTTGCTGGAGAAACGACTGATTTAACAATTATGGTTTATGAAATCAATTAGATTAAAATATAACTATGGGTCATGTTACTGCAGATTGGAATCCTCTTGGAGATGTGTTTTACAGGTGAGTTTTTATACATGTATTTAAATCCTCCCCACTTACATGTAGGTTGTCATTTGTCTCACGTGACTTTGTGTTCTGATGTTCTGTTGCTGCTGATCTCCTGGAAATAATTTCCAGTATTAACTTCACTGTTTAACTGTTGAGGTTTTGGGGCTAAAATACACAACAATAGAATCCAATGTCACTAAGTCACTTTCAATAAACCTTCACTTACAGTAAATAGAGTTGTTCATGCAGTTCTTATTCTGCATGTGCACTTACAGTATAAAGCCTGGTTTCCAATCCAGACTGCTAACTTTGTTGTGCGAGTTTCCATGTGCTCACGCATCACGCATGTGATTACCAACGTGCTCCATCAAAATAGCGGACGAACAAAACTACATCCAAAAAATATGGATTTTTTGGTGGTCACCCTTCCACAACCTAGGTAGTGGCCTCTTTCCCTCTTCCCAGCTACCACCAAAAAACAACAAATTATGGAAAATGGCCATTTTCATTTTAGTTGTTCCCAGTCCCCTGCAAACGTGCATTTTGCTTCGCCAGGCATGCATTTTTTGTCGCGAAAAAAGTATTCCACGTGCGGTTAGCAAAGTTAGCAGTCTGGGTTTCCATAATATCGTCCCAATCATCAAAATCGTCCTGATTGCCCAAATCTCTCCAATCAGACTAGTTGAGATATCTTAAATCGCCTAATCTGAGTGGATGGATTCAGATAATGGGGGCGATTGAGACAATCTATTATGGAAACCAGGCTTTGGCCAGTATGTCAGGTTAGTGTAGAAAACCAATACAGTAAACCCTACTGACTTGAATTTGTTGGACTTTTTTTTTTTAGTCAGGTAACATATACACTGTAGACATAATGGCTAGACTTTAGTTTAGTGGACACCACTTGTTTGCTGAACGCCTGAGAAGGTGTCCAGAGTCAGGGTTAATTATTGTGGAGTTGTAGTGTACTGATATAATCACAGTTAGGGTTTGTAGCTGCTAATGGGTTGGATTTAATAAGTGAATGAAGACCGTGCAGTATGGCGAGGAAGAATTAAGAAGCTCTGTTGAATTTTGTTGGGTTAAATTCCCCCCCCCCCCTTTTTTGCACTGAGAGTGAACCAGGCCCATACCCAATGCTTTGGGAGGGTGTATGTATGTAAACTATGTATGATATACAGTATATGATTTAAGAGATGAAAGATAATAAATTAAAGTTGACATGAGATGAGCCATTCAATCATAATATAAATGTAAAAATCAATCAAATAGCAGTACAGTACAGTACACTACACCACAGTACAGTACTGCCAGTACAATACAGTACAGTACACAGTACAGTACATCACAGCACAGTACAGTACAGTATGGAATAGTACATACAGCAGTACAGTACATTACAGTATGGTACAGCACAGCAGTACAGTACACCACAGTACAGTACAGTACTGCCAGTACAATACAGTACAGTACAGCATAGCACAGTACAGTACAGTATGGAATAGTACAGTACAGCAGTACAGTACTACAGCTAGTATAGCACAGTACACTACACTACAGTATGGTACAGTACAGCACAGCAGTACAGTATAGTATAACACAGTACAGTATAGTATAACACAGTACAGTACAGTACGGTACACTGCAGTGCAGTACACTACAGTACACACTACAGTACAGTATGGAATAGTACAGTACAGTACAGCACAGCAGTACAGTATATTATAACACAGCACAGTACAGTACACTGCAGTACAGTGCAGTACACTACAGTACAGTACACAGTACAGCACAGCACAGTACAGTATGGAACAGTACAGCAGTACAGTACAGTATAGCACAGTACAGCACAGTACAGCACAGTACAGTACAGTACAGTACAGTGCAGTACAGTGCAGTACACTACAGTACAGTACACAGTACAGTATAGCACAGTACAGTATGGAATAGTACAGTACAGCAGTACAGTACAGTATAGCACAGTACAGTGCAGTGCCGTGCCGTACAGTACAGTACAGTACAGTACAGTACAGTACAGTACAGTACAGTGCAATACAGTACAATGCAGTCCAGTACAATGCAGTCCAGTGCAGCATTTGCTCAATCAGCATTCATGAAAACATATTTTTAATCCATAGAACTATTGAACTTTATGATATGGCATGGAAAGATGAAATCGATATAACAAAATACCACATTGCTGCTGCTCCATATGGGGGACCAATAGGTAAATTATTTCATACAGTCACAGTATTCCATTAAATTAATTAGTTTAGACACAAAGAACACACAGCTAGTTTTAATATTATTTATTGCATAAATCCATTATAATCTATTTACTTACAGTACTGTACTTCATTAATTTTTATTAAATACACTCACCTAATTTGTGTGAATTTTCCAGCTCTTTCAAAGAAACAAATGAGAATTCCTGGTGGTATTATAAAACCTCTTATTCACATATATTCTGCAGCTGGAAGACTTATGGCTGATGCTAATGTAAGTAATTAAGTGCAACACTTCATCCTTTTATTTTCACTAAGGTGTCTATGGGCCATTGAGAGGGGGGGGGGAGTGACTAGGGGGGCAAGTTGCCCTGGGCCCCCAACTTGAGAAAGGCCCACTAACATTTTTGAGATTTGAATTTTTGACATAAGAAAACATGAGGCCCAGAAAGCGTAAAGATCAGTAACACTTAACTTCATTTTTAGCCAACCCAGGGGACCAATTGAGAACACGTAGACACTACCCTATGACGTGTGACGTCATCAGGGCCCCAAATCGATAATTTGCCTCGGGCCCCACAATTTCTCTCGGCGGCCCTGACTATGTCAGCTGTGAGATTTTGGATGGGCGCTGGACATTGCTTGCCATATTAAAGTCAGGCGCGCGATGATAAAACTATGTGTTAAGACAAGATTTATAAGACCAGACTTTCACGTTTCGCTAAGCGATATAAAAGACGTTACAACACATTATAAGACATTGCGTTGTAAGATGCTACGCTATATTAAAAATGTTCCGCTACGTTGTAAATGTTCCGCTACGTTGTAAATGTTACGCTACGTTTTTAGACATTACGCTACATTGTAACTCGTCATGCTTCCTAAATTAAAGGGTATTGGCAATAAAAATTAAGTTTATCTCATTTGAAAGAACTCGTCAAATGGTATAAGAAGACATTTTACAATCTTTCCGTATCTGTTTTGGTTTTGTAAATATTTCGACCGAAGACAGCATGCTGTCCGCCATCTTGGAATTATTTTCGATATGCAAAATTATGCATGTGACGACATAAGCAGGGTAAAATGAAATTTTTATCTTGCCAACCTTATGACATTATGAGCTAGAAACTCGATTTTGTTGCGCTTTTTCCATTTTAAATTGACCCACAACATTAAAAAAGCCTTCCGTGGAAATTTGGTCACCCACGGAGTAGTTTCATCAGGTTTACCCTGCTTGTGACGTCACCAATTTCCTAGTTAATTAGCCCAATGTTAGAACAAGATGGCGGACAGCACGCTGTCTTTGGTCAAAATATTTCCAAAACCAAAACAGATACGGAAAAATTGTAAAAGGTCTTCTTATACCATTTGATGAGTTCTTTCAAATGAGACAAACGTAATTTTTATTGCCAATACCCTTTAATTTAAGGAAGTTTTTTTTGAACATTTCCTCAAAACTGCGCATGATATCTTGCCAAAATGCACATCTCGATCACTGAAGGCGCGTGATGAGGCCACAGAATAAAGATTAACGAGGTGTACGTACAGTAGTATAACCTGTGCCTATGCGGGGAGGAGTATTAAATATTCCCCTACAGTAGCTATGGACATAGTACAACCTGGTGCAACTGAGTTTATAGACTTAAATACACGACCCCACAAACTGTATGCTTTAATTCCAATCGTGTTTAAATAAAATTTATTGTATTGTATTGTATTGTATTGTATTGTATTGCGGTATTGTATTGTATTGTATTGTATTGTATTGTATTGTATTGTATTGTACGGCCTCAAACGGCCAGGCACGTTGTAAGACTACCAGTACGTACTTAACTTTTTTATTTTTAAATTTATAGTGGGAAGGAGTAAATCTTGTTCAGATGGGTTGGTCGGTCACTGAAGATCTGTTATGTGTTGCTGAGGATGGAACAATATATGTCTATACACTTCATGGTGATTTCAAAAGAATTATTACAACAGGACAAGTATGTCATAAATTATAGAATGATTACAACTTACAGTTATCTTAGATTTGTAGTTTACACTTTACCACACTCGAGGCACGTTGATTGTATCAGGTTAACGTGTAAGCTGGGTGGTAGAATATATTTAATTTACTGTATATACATAAAATATATTTAAATAATAAATAATATAAATTTTTATCTGATTCAACCATAGACAACCCAGAAAAACGTGTAGAAACTTCCGAACGTCGAGCGATAATGAAACTTGCCTCATTCTATTCAACTTTTTATCTTAGGAAGCCAAGGAGGCCAAAGTGATCGACTGTTGTTTTTTCTCCAGTTCAATGAGAACTGGAATTACTATCTTAACTGGACGTTATCATTTTTATACAATTAATAACTTGGACGAGAAAAGAATTAGAAAATTAGCTAACCCCCCTGGTAAGTTGTCTTGCATGTTTCATGTTTGCATAGGGTAATATCTGATGCATGTTAACCCCCTTTAACAGGCAAGTTTCTGCAAGAGGTACCCAGTTGACAAGTAAAATCGTCTGGTGTTAGCCAGAGTAAAATCGTCTGGCATTAGCCAGAGTAAAATATATAAGTAGGGACAAAAATGTCCAATTCCCTGTTAAACGGTTAAGCTAATCATGGCTACTGTAAGTTGTAATTTCTCTGAGATTCGGGAATGTTTCAATTTTTCAAAATGTCATATCAAAATATCGGTTTTGTTAATAGTCTTATTATTATTATTACTATTATTATTTTATTAATTCTTTTGTTATTTCATTCAATCATTCATTCACTCACTCACTCACTCAATCAATCAATCAATCAATCAATCAATCAATCACTCACTCACCCATTCATGGTTCCATCATTGAATCCAGTCTTGCCATACATGGATCTTATATATATATTAGCTGAGTCTCGTTCGCGCATAACCTCATTTAGTAATTTGGATCCTTTTTTCTTTTATCTTGGTATTTAATACTTTACTCTTTAACTTTAATTGATACTGTTTTACAATTTGACGTTAAGTAATTGCATCTAAACAAATCTGTTACTGTATAAATAAAATAAAATAAAGAAAAATAAAATCTTCCTGATTTGACGTAATAATCTCCATTAACAATATAGGTCTGAATGCTCCTCCAAGTAGTTGGTTAACAATTCCAGAGGAACGAGGTTCTCGTGTTTTAGTGGCCATTGAGAGCTTTCTTTATTCTGTTACTAACGATAATGTTGTTAAAGTGGTAAGTAGACCAACTTCGTGTGGATAGAAACTTCTTAATCCAGTGTCTGTCCAGGAAAGTATTTGTCAGAGAAAAAAGACAATTCAGAAATTTTCCCGCCAAAACTTAGCAAGGAAAGCGTATATGTAGGGAGCTTTAGATTTGATTACTACGACTACGAGATTCGTCATTGTACGCGCCATCTTGTTTGGCCATCTCGTACTGACGTGATGTTCTCCGCCTTTCATATATCTGAGTACGAGTTTCAAGAAAAATCTCTGCCTCCTCCGCAGGCGTCTCTTCAGGATTTATTATATAAACGCATTTATAACGATGCGCGCGCGCGAAAGACTAGGAGCACTAGGATGCTGAGAACTCGCGAAAAGAAAAATATAACGGAGATATCTGAGTACGAGTTTCAAGGAAAATCTCGTACTGAAATAAGCGGCGACTATATGCGAACGTATCACGTCTGTACGAGATGACGAAACAAGATGGCGCGTACAATGACGGGTCTCGTAGTCGTACTCGTAGTCAAATCTAAAGCTCCACTCACCTCTCACGCGGCCCCTGGACTGTGCCCTGGAGGACTACGCTTTATTCCGGACCTCTCAGTAACGAATCAACGTACGTATTTATATAATAACGTAGGATTGTAGGTTAATAGCAGTCCGTTAGGTTTGTGGAGGATTGTAGCATATGTTGATGAAAGGCAATACTCTATTGGTCAATATACTTTTATAGTTAAGAGACTGGTGGTTAATGTAGGTCAATTGTATTAGTCTGTTAGATTATAGGTTAAGTTAGGTTAGTGTATGCAAAAACTGTTAGTTATTACAGTCTTTTTCTGGACGATCATGCAGTGATTATAAATTTAACTATTTCGTTGTGAAAATATTGTACAATGTACAGTACAGGTATAACAGTTACTGTTTGAAAGTCACCATGTGGGTATACGTATCTTTAATCAAATTTCTAGTCTCCTGAAATCAGTGAACCAGTGAGCTCTTTCATTGAAATGGCACTTTCCTTGAACAACAAATATTTGGCTCTCTTTGCTGATACTGGTCTCGTATGGATTGGCTCGTCTGATTTAAGAGTAAGTTGAAGAGTTAGAAATAAAGGAACGACCTCGTAACATTTTGCATTTTAATTTATGCATGTATTATTTATTTTCAGACTGTTTATTGTGAGTTTAATACGCGACACACTTCTCGTCCTGAGCAACTGGCCTGGTGAGTGTGGAAAATGTAATCGAATGAATGTTGAATATTATTATGGGTAAACCATGACTTGAAGGAAATTACGTACAGAATACTGAGGGGCTGTTTACATGGGAGGCGGGATGGGACGTTTGGCGGGACGGGATGTTTTTCATCCCGGGTTTACATGAGAATGTTTCTACCGGGACGATTTCACCCTGGAATACCCGGGACGTTCAGCAAGCATCTCTAGTTCGTTTTGGACATGTTCGGTATTTCGCTTTTTTAAGAAAACTAAGCTATTTGGTCGGATAAACTGTACGTATGTTGTAGCCAGATGAATTATCTTTCTTCCAGTATATTTGAAGCTACTACAGTCGTTTATTTCTCGAGAAAACATTTGGAGAAGACAGATTATAATACATACAAAAAAAAATCATAATAGCGGCCGCTATTATGATTTGAAACTAAGCTATTTGGTCGGATAAACTGTACGTATGTTGTAGCATGGTGAATTATCTTTCTGCCAATATATTTTATAACTTCTACAGTGGATTATTTCTTGAGAAAACGTTCGGAGTAGACGGACTTCTTTCCATATAAACGGAACGGGATAAATAAGAGATATATACATGCATGGTGAGATCCCGGCAAACGTCCCGTCCCGCCTCCCATGTAAACAGCCCCTGAGTCAACTTTGTCTTCATGCTGTTATGCTAGGGTTTCGGCTAAAAGGGGTGGCTCAAAAAGACCCGTCCAGTCCTTTCGCGGTTTTTCCAAAATATGTCGTCAAATATGTTTTTCCAAAAAGCAAGGGGGGTAAACCAGATTTCTGATTAGGGTTATAGGGTTAATTTTGTTCTGGTTAGGATCAAGGCGCTTGTTAGGATATCGAAAAGATTCCTAAAATCTTGAGACTCACTGAAACTGGACGACATATTTTGGAAAAACCGCGAGAAAAACTGGACGGGTCCTTTTGAGTCATTCCTTTTAACCTCGACCGTTATGAGAAGATGCGGAGGCGATAGAACGCCCTGATAAAGACTGAACATCACGTGACAAAATATTCCAAGATATTTGGAAAATTTCCTCGACAGTTGAAAAGTCCGCGGTATCAGCGAGTTCGTGCAAGCGAACTGTGAAAAGCAGAAATTATTTTACTCTTATCGAGTCTTTAGTACTTCCAACGTGTTGAAATCACCGGAAAATCTTCTAAATGTATCGAACAGTTTCTTAACTAGCGTGGTACCCTAGCCCAATCAAAGAATATGGGCCAGGTAACCACTAAAGACTTCTGCTTTCCTATTGGTTGAAATTTCGCGCGTTTTTAGTGGCTATGCGTAAAACTGCAATCGTCATAAGTGGATTTAGCCCTGATGACGCGAGAATGAGATTAGTGGTTACCTGGCCCTTATTTCTTTTGAAATTGGGCCAGGGTACCAGGCTATTTCTTAACGTGCTCCTGGCAAATCCAGTCTTTGCCAGGACGTTCTCTCCTCTCCAGTCTTTGCCAGGACGTTCTCTCCTCTCCAGTCTTTGCCAGGACATTCTCTCTTCTCCAGTCTTTGCCAGGACGTTCTCTCCTCTCCAGTCTTTGCCAACACTGCTGCCAAACGTTTGCGCATGCATGAATTCTCTAGAATAAATATCAAGAGAAGCTGTGGCGACAACAACCAGACAGCGAAGACTAAGTAAGACTCGACTATTCATTTGTGTTTTAAAAAAAGGGTAAAGAAAATTACGAAGGGGTAAATTCAGAATATGTTACAATATTGACAAAGAAGCCATGCACAAATTATCTACCTTATCTTTTCGGCAGTATACTTATAATTTTAACTTTTGTGTCGGACTCTCGGACCAGTCCAAATATTTCAGTATTTTCCCGCTCTTTTTCTGAGGACGAGCTCGGACGTCGCGCATGCGCAAAACGTTTAGCAGCGGTGTTGTCTTTGCCAGGTCGTTCTCTCGCCTCGCCGCATCTTCTCAAGAACGCCCTGGGAACGAGGTTAGTACTGAATTTGCTTGCTGTCGAGCGAAGACTTTTACAAAGCAGACAAATGCTAAAGAGCGGTGCCCTGTTTGGTGTTAATAACGTCGCTTGTATTCTCGTTCACCCGTGGCTTACGGGTGCCACAAAAATACGTACGATTCCGTCAAACACCCAGAATATAAAGTTACCTAACAAGTCGTGAGGGCAGTGACTGGCTTGTCAGGGCACCGTAGTATAAAGCTGCCTGACGATCTAGTCGCTAACTTGTCAGGAAACTGCAATTTTGTGCAATCGTGTTTACCTGCGGAACGCTTCGCTTCACGGAGATGGTCAAAAAGCCGCAAAATCCCTCGCGTCAAAAACTTCGCTTCCATTCTCAATGCGACTATGAGCCCATGACGTTTGTGTGCCCGTGCCTACCAATTCTGCACAAACTTACAAGCAAAATTATAAAACTGACTTACGAGCTAGCCGCTAGTACTTCAGGGAACCACAATTGTATCTACGTGCGGATTGCTCAATGTTTTTCTTGACAAACATGATGTCGTCAAAACGCCGCCAAAATCCTTGGCGTCAAAAACATCGCGGCTTACGGTTGCCACAAAAAAGTGACACCCAGAATATAAAGCTACCTTAACGAGCCAGACGCTCAGGGGGTACTCGTCAGGACACCGCAATCTTCCTGAGGCAAAGAGGAAATTGTACCATTTTGTAATAGTGTAATTGCCAAGCAAAATTTTGAGAACATTTTTTTCGGTTACCGCAGAAACACGTTAAATTGCATCAAATTAAAAAGTACTCACCGTCAAAAACAATTATTTTTAATTAGATACAAGTACTTGCAGCGAGTTGCGAGCCAGTTTTTGCCATGAATAATTTTTCCCAGAGGGACACTTAAATCCCTGGTCAAATGATAAAGCCAAATGTTATGTTAGTCTTATATAGGACAATAAACCGTAGGCCTGATGCCCCGATTTTTCGCAAGCTGTTTGCAAGCTCTGTTGATGTCCTACAACACAGGGATGAAAGCTCAGAAAAGTAAAGATATTCTACATAGTTGAATCCCCAATAATTTATATCTTTTTATAAAAATACGAAAATCTTTTAATATTTTCCCTGTATTTATATTAAAGCATATATATACATGCATACAGGTCGACCGCAGTCGGAGGAACCAGAAGGCCCCTCTTTCGTTGGCTACTGCCCTAAGGCAGGGGTGGGCGCCACTCCTATCCCAGATGGTGTTGATTTTACGGAGGGAGGAAAACCGGAGAACCCGGTGAAAAACCCTCGGAGCACAGGAGAGACCAACTAAACTCTACTCACATGGTCCAAGCTCGAGAACGGGGCTGTTCCCAAACGGTCACCCATCCAAGTACTAACCCCGTCCAACCGGGCTTAACTATTTGTGAGAGGCAGCGCCGAAACAGCACGCGCCACCCGTGCTTCCCTATATATATTAAAGCAGCCTTGCAAAGTACCATGTATTATTAGATGCTATTCTTTGATGCTGTTTCGGTCAAGCCGATCTTTCTCTCTGATTGAAGTCCACAGTGAAAATCAAAGATCTTTTCATTGTAGGTGTGGAAATGGAGCTCTCATTTGTTATTGGCAATGTGAGTATATGATGATAGGACCAGATCAGGACGTCGATGTATATCCTTTGAAACATAGTAAAGAAAAGTTTAGGTTTAATGTTTTATCACCTTAAGTTGTGAATGGATTACAGCAACTGCCTACAGCCCAATCGACATGGAATCCCTTAACTGTTACGTTAAGATGAAGTTACACGTAATGTAATCGTAACTTCCTTAACATTTTTTACTCGTGTGTTGGAAGATGACATTTACCTTGTTCCAGAAATTGATGGTATAAGAATTCTTAGCAATGAGAAACACGAGTTTCTTCAGAAAGTACCAAGTAAGAGTGTATACTCATTTCTCGAGTATCATAGCTACGATACGTATATAATAATCAAACTTATTGTACATACATACATACATACAGGTCGACCGCAGTCGGAGGAGCCGAAGGCCCCTCTTTCATTAGCTGCTACCCTAAGGCAGGGGTGGGCGCCACTCCTATCCCAGATGGTGTCGATTTTGCGGAGGGAGGAAAACCGGAGAACCCGGTGAAAAACCCTCTGAGCACAGGAGAGACAACTAAACTCTACTCACATGGTCCAAGCTCGAGAACGGTGCTGTTCCCAAACGGTCACCCATCCAAATACTAACCCCGTCCAACCGGGCTTAACTATTTGTGAGAGGCAGCGCCCTAACAGCACACGCCACCCGTGCTCCCCTCGCAAAATAATCGTCCAATCAAATGTCTACATTATCTTCACGTGCCAGCCCAATATTTTACGATGTAGGACAACTACATATTGGGCAGCAAGCTTTGGACAGGTCGCACAAGGTATATTTACTTGCCAATTGCACGATTATTTGTCCGATATGATAAAACACCTATAGAGCGTTTTCACTCACGTGATCGGTGGCCCCATTGGGGTGGTGGAACAATACGAAATATTTGAATAAGAAAGAGCTAATTCCCATACCGTACACCAATATGGCCGCCATTTCATTGTTTTGGTACACCAATATGGCCGCCGTGACGTCAGATGAAAACGCTCTATTCTTGGTTTGCACTTGACGTCATGGCGGCTATGTTGGAGGAACTTTAACAAAAGAATCTCATTAGCAGCTATTGTATTTGGAGTATGTTTTCCTCCAACATGGCCGCCGTATCTTTGTCTTTTAAATCTCAAGAGATTGATTGCAAACCATCAATTGGATTCATCTTCTCAAATTTTAATATTAGGCTCGACCTTCGGTCTCGCCCAATATTGACTTCAATATTTTGCCATATGGGCTTAGATGAATGCAATAAATTATAATATCCAAGGGACTATAAATATTAAATAATAAACGTGATGTTACCACAAATTCTCGTTTCTGTTACAATTTGTCACCATGCAAACATTCAAAGAATTACTAAGTGAAGTACGTATATATTAATAATTGTCAGTTGTTTGCTGTATAAGCTGTGTTATTAATAATTGTCAGTTGTTTGCTGTGCAAGCTGTGTTAGTTAGTAATACTCAGAAAAACTCTGAGCTCTAAGCGGGACTCGAACCCGCAACCTTCTGAATGCTAGCCAGACGCTCTAACCATTGAGCCACTAGAACTCAGATAGCAGAACAAAGTTATTTAAGGTAATTATACCTTAGACTGTGCCCAGTCCTTCAGCAACGAGTCGTAACTGACAATTATTACTAACATCAAGCTGCAATTTCTGAAACTAACTCGTATATATTATTGTCCAGGTGTTGTTGAAAACGTTTTTAAAATTGGTTCAGTGGAGTCTGGGGCGATGTTGTATGAAGCTATGAAAGAATTCGAGGTAAATCGTAACAGTAAAGAAGGATGGTTAATTTGGCTTTTTAGTTATTTATATGTAGAGCACTGGTAACTAATTAAGGGACTGGTAACTAATTATAGCAGTGGCAAATGTCATTCTTGTTCCCAGAGCTCACGTTTGTGGACTCGGTTAACGAGAATGCGGCAAATGCGCAAAGCTATATAAAGGTGAATGTTATTTCAGATTCATTGAAGCACCTGGTTATAAATTGATGCCCAACATAACCCAGATACTTTATGTAGGCTTGACATCGTACCCAGAGCCTGCGATCCTTTTGGTCAGTACCAAGAAACGGAGGTTCTGGGGCACTCCGATGAGCGGTGCGAGATTAATGGACATGAACTTATTACCAGGTGCTTCCCTGGATGTTTTGAAAAATGACAAACTGAAAACATTTTGCTGCCTTACTGTTTTTCTACTATGTACCACCATTGCATTTCTTGTGCAATCCAAATTGCGAACAATTCTATCCTGTAAATAGTATTCTGTATTTGTATCCTGTAAATAGTTATACATGTATTTAGTTATGTTTATGTATGTATACACGGCCCTTTGAAAACCAGCTTGCGCTGAAAGGCTACCGTGTCAAAATAAGTTTAATTAAAGATCTAAAGTTTCAGTTTTTGCTGTACAAAATGTCGTAAATAGTTAAACTCAGAAAACTCTGAGCGGATCTACTCTACTTTATTAACGTAGAAAACCCTTATCGAAATATAGTAAGGTTTGAGTACTGCCGTAAATATTCAACGTAGTTTCTAACGTTTCGAGCGAAGGCCCTTCGGACGTTTCTCTCTGCATGCAGACGAAGTGCCTTCGCTCGAAACATTAGAAACTACGTTCAATAATTTCGTCAATACTCAAACCTTACTATATTTCGATTTGTATTTCAACACTGCCTACGCAGCACACTACTTTTATTTCACTGTTTAGAAAAACCTTAATCTATTTGTCATTTTTAACTGATAATGTCGTTAGTTTTTACCATGTAGTTGTTTGATTTTTATAGAAAAAAAGTGCCAAAGCGGATGAATATATTCGTCTTATTAAGAGTAAATTATCCGAGGCAGTTAAGCAATGTATTCAAGCTGCAGGGTCAGAATTTGAACAAACTTTACAAAGAAGTTTACTAAGAGTAAGTTACCCATCTTTGTTAATTTTAAAGTAAATATGAATTATAAAGCAGGGCATTCAGGGGTGTCCAACCAGAGTCCCTAAAATATACTGTCTGGTAACGCGGTCAAAATCTTTGTTCTACGTTTTTGTTCACGTTTGTGCACTTTCACGCTTGCTGAACACATTGTATTTTTGGTATAATGAAACAATCAGCCAATAGCAGCGTTGCTGTATAAATATTAATGAATTAATGAACGTAAAACAAACGATTTGTGCACTTTCAGACCATCCTCAACATAAATTGCAGCTCATTGTTAGCCGCTTTGATGATCACCGCGTTTCTACGCGTTTCCAGACAATTTAATTCTAGGGACTATATGGTCCGCGGGCCAGAGTGCGACGATTCCGTTCGGCCTGGCCACATTTCTACAGAGATTTTAATATTTAAATATTGCCGTTTAATATATATGTATATTATTTAATATATTCTCAATAGCTCGGTGGTCAGAGCGCCGATGCGTTGATTCCAAGACCTTAGGTTCGATTCCCGGTTGAGAAAATCCAATTTTTTCATATTATTTTGAGTTGAATTGAATAACTTTATTTATACACGGTAATACAAAATTTACAAACTATTATGTAATATATTACAAAATGTCCTACCTATAATTAAAACAATAATAAAAAAAGACAAAACACAAAGAACCTGTTTTCCATAAGTGCCGTGTGCTATCAATAATTATAAAATAGGTTGCGTCTTACGCACGCTGTGATTGGTCAATTACCGTGTTTATATCAGGCTATGTAAACACGGTTGTGATGTCACGGCACATTTTTTAGCCTTATTTCATAAAAGAAATCCCAACTCACTCTCGTGTTTGCATCAGGCTATATAAACACGGGCGGCCATTTTCTATTTCTTAAATAAAAACTAAAAACTATGAAACTAAGAAACTGCTGCAGCCAGCGCGAAAACCACGCGTTAACTCCTCTCTTGTGTTAACTCCTCTCTTGTGTTAACTCCTCTCTTGCGTTAACTCCTCTCTTGTGTTAACTCCTCTCTTGTGTTAACTCCTCTCTTGCGTTAACTCCTCTCTTGTGTTAACTCCTCTCTTGTGTTAACTCCTCTCTTGTGTTAACTCCTCTCTTGCGTTAACTACTCTCTTGTGTTAACTCCTCTCTTGTGTTAACTCCTCTCTTGTGTTAACTCCTCTCTTGTGTTAACTCCTCTCTTGTGTTAACTCCTCTCTTGTGTTAACTCCTCTCTTGTGTTAACTCCTCTCTTGCGTTAACTCCTCTCTTGCGTTAACTCCTCTCTTGCGTTAACTCCTCTCTTGCGTTAACTCCTCTCTTGTGTTAACTCCTCTCTTGTGTTAACTCCTCTCGTGTGTTAACTCCTCTCTTGTGTTAACTCCTCTCTTGCGTTAACTCTTCTCTTGCGTTAACTCCTCTCTTGCGTTAACTCCTCTCTTGCGTTAACTCCTCTCTTGTGTTAACTCCTCTCTTGCGTTAACTCCTCTCTTGCGTTAACTCCTCTCTTGTGTTAACTCCTCTCTTGTGTTAACTCCTCTCTTAGGGCCTGTTTATATGATCCCGGTGTACCGGGATGTCCTGGTTGACCCGGGATGAATTTCATCCCGGGTCAACTGAGCGCGGGAATTTAAGGAAATGGAGCAAAAGAGCAAAAACTCACCCTAATTCTACTATATTAGAAGTTATTTCACTTTTATTCAGTGGTTTGTCTCTAGACCTGACCGTTTGGACGAAATTCTGACCGTAATATTCAAAGTTACAAGCATTGTAGTTCAGTAAACTTCATCCCGGTGTGCCGAGATGTCGCGTTTATATGGGAAAAATATCTGTCCCGGTGCACCGGGATCATATAAACAGGCCGTTAATTTCAAAACATATAATAATTTTGTTACAGGCAGCATCTTTTGGAAAAAGCTTTGTTACTGAAAGTGGACCACACGAAAAATTCGTTGAAATGTGTCGAATATTGAGAGTTTTAAATGCTGTTCGAGATTACACTGTCGGAGTTCCTTTGACATTGGCACAGTATCCTTGCAATAACAGTTTGATTTTTAGAAAATATTTTCTGTGTTTGCCATTGAGTAACTGTCAGAGGTATTGTGGGGCCCGGGGGAAAATATTGAATTTGGGGAGCCTGATGACGTCACATATGTGGTTTCTAGGCCTTCGTGTTTTCTGCCCCGCGCTTTCTTACGTCAAAAACTCGAATCTCAAAAATTTTAGGGGGCTCCTCCCAAGTTTGAGGCCCAGAACAACTTGCTGTCCTGACCGGCCCCTCCCTCCCTCTAGGTGGCTCTGGCGACTGTTCCCTTCTTTATTCAAGATCATATTAAACTGACCTGGGTGTCTAACAACAAACAAACCTGGTGACTCTTTAACCGAATACTCGCCGCTACGAGTTAGGAACCACTCATTGCTGTAGACAGTAAATTGCACGAATATTTAGCCGCAATTTAGTACATTTTCTTAGCTCCCATCGAAACACTTGTTAAGGTTTAGGCGAACTCAGAACTTTTCTAAACCTTTGCTCGTGTTTCCAGAACTACAGTATAGATGGAAACATGGAAAACCGTGTCTTAATTTTTTAAATCATATGAAGTATTAGGAAACGTTAGAGTAATGTATTTTAATAAAAAATTCCTGAACTGACCAAAGATTGGAGAAACTGTCGATGTCTGTTCTTATTGATCGGTAAGAATGAATACAAATATATCTGCATGGAAATGATGTTATAGTAAAGGGAAAAGGTGATAAACTGTCGAGATTTTTTGAACGCATTACTATCGACGCAATTTGAAAACCATGAAGATTTTACTGTATTTTTACTCCATTTGCGTTTTTCATCAATTATTAGAAAACAAAAACTAGGGTTGGTGGTTCAGAAAATCTCAATATTGAAAGAATATTTTAGTACTGCAAGATATTTAAGTTTAGTATAAACCAACTAATGGACTATTGCAAATGCTGCATTCTGATTGGCTGAGTTACTCACTGTCTACTGGTGATAGACCACTAGTAGCGAAAATGCAAAATACAGTAATGGCAGAAAACTCGCATTTTGCAGAGGTTTCAGTTTGTTTCTTTAAAATAATAGTTTGTTCGATTAGTTGGTTTATACTAAAACAATTAGACAACTCGTTCTTGTTGTCTATGAACGTTAAGCAACTCGGCTGCGCCTCTTCGACTATCAACTCATAGACAATTCGGGATCGTTGTCTAATTGTTAAGTACGCAATCGTTTTATTTATTTTAATATAATTTCTAGATTGATACTCAGACGACAGTATTGTTTGGCTATTCGTATCAGCAATTATTTGAAAATTCCTAAAAGTGATGGTGAAAGTAGAATTCTAGCCCATTGGGCTTGCTATAAGGTGAGCTTTAAACTAACCACGTTATTTTATCGTTAATGTGTTGCTTGTGATTGGTCGATTGCCGCGCTTTATGTTGCTTGTGATTGGTCGATTACCGCGCTTTGTGTTGGCTGTGAGTGGTCGATCACCACTATTTACGTTGGCTGTCATTGGTCGATTGCCATGCATGTTTATGCCGGCTGAGATTGATCAATCGAAGTTATTTGTACTTGCTCTGCTCAGCTCTGCTCAGCTCTGCTCAGCTCTGCTCTGCTCAGCTCTGCTCTGCTCTGTGCCTCTGTAACGGCTGTGACTGGTCGAATGTCGTGTTTAAACTAATTTTATTAACCTTATCAAGCATATCTAAACTCTTCTTAGAAGTCCAGTAAAGGCAGTGGCGTAACGGAGGAAGACGGGGCCCTTAGGCATATTTGGTGTGGGGGCCCTTGTTGTCATGATTTGACTGACATGGGGCGGGGCTGCGGCGGGCTGGGGGCCTCTCGGGGCCCCCAACTGTCGGGGGCCCTTAGTTCTCGCCCTAACCCTACCTAATGAGCGTTACGCCACTGAGTAAAGGCCAGAATGTTGTCATTTACGATTTCGTTTACAATATTTTGTACAAAGTTGTAAAAATGTTGTTGTTTACAGTGTTGTTGTAAACAATGTTGTATTTAATGATGTTGTTTACAGTGTTGTTGTTTACAATGATGTTGTTTACAATGTACAGGTTCAGCAAACAAACAAAGATGATGAAGATATTGCTCAAGCTATTGCTGCTAAACTTGGAGATACTCCTGGTATATCTTACACAGAAATTGCGTCGAAAGCCTTGGATTGTGGTCGCACGCAGCTCGCAATTAAGGTACGTAATGCTGTAGCTGTTTTAACCTACAATCTTAGACAAAAGTATTCGGACACAACAACACATTCTTCACTTATAACATTTCATTCTGCTTCCGCGGGTTCTGCTTGAACGATCGGTGCCTAGCAATCCCCCCCCCCCCCCCCCCCCTCAATGTTGTTCACTGTATGAAATATAATGTATTTTCACGCATATTTGCCATTTAGATCCGTCAACATTGATTAGGGGGAGGGGTTTTGTTGCTATATGTAAATTTTTGCGTAAACATGAACGTGCGCGTGGCGTGTCCCCATGACTTTTGTCCAAGATTGTCTGCAAGCGATTTTTGCAAAATATGTTGATTGGCAGTGTCAATGAATTTTAAAATGTCGCTAATTTAATTAAATATACCTCAAGGAATATAAGTTAATTATTTTTATGACCAAACTTGTTAAACAAGTTATACAATAGGTAAAGAAACGCCCTTTCCCGATGCGCAATACACGAGCGGTAACAATCTATACTATAAAATCTTTGTGTAAGGCACGATATTACCAAACACTTCCAATGCGTCAAAATGCGCAACATTCCAGTATCAGGAGGTCTTAATTAGCTAACGTCATAAACAATTGTTTTTTATCACCACGGCTACGACTCGAACACTATTCGTATGAAAAACATTAAAGTCATGGTGAGAAAAGTGGCCCCAGAAAAAGAAGCATTATGTCTTTTCTATCGGGACCAAACAAACATGAGTATCCGTCAAATTGCCGTAAAGTGCGGTGTATCAAAGTCAACAGTTTTCAGGGTTTGTTCAAAAAAGGAAAGAAAAGAATGGAAGAACACTGGTGTAAGGATGGGACGACCAAAACGGTTGGACGAAAGGGCTCAGAGATTACTGTTGAGAACTTTTATACGACTGCGGAAGGAAAATATTAATTTATCGATTAAACATTTACTGGTTCAGTGTGGCTTAAATGCTGTTTCTGTTCACCAGAGGACAATTTCCAGATACTTGAATCAGTTTGGCTACAAATATTTGCAGGCCAGAAAGAAGGGTCTTTTAACGGAGAACGACCGGAAGCGCAGAAGAGTGTATGCTCGGAAAATGAAGAAAATACTTGAAGTATCTCCAGATTTTTACACGAATCATATTGCATTTTTTTTGGATGGGGTATCTTTTGTGCATAAGTACAATGCCGAAAACGTCGCAAGACAACCGAAAGCCCGGGTTTGGCGAAGAAAAAGCGAGGGGTTAGATTTCACCGCAAAAGGAAGCAAAGATCTACCAGGAGGAAGACGCCTGCATTTAATGGTTGCTGTTGGTTTCGGGAAGGGCGTCATTCTGAGAGTTGCATATGAAAAAATGAATGGTGAATTCTTTGCAAATTTCATTAGAGAACACTTCAACTTATGCTTTGGGAAAGCCGGGCCTAAAACCGATGGGAAGAGGCTCTTTGTAATGGACAATTGTCCCTGTCAAACAAGCCGGGTAGTTTTGAAAGCATTGCAAGATGTGGAATGTGAAGTCCACAAAATACCAGCCCGGTCCCCAGATCTAAATCCCATAGAGAACATTTTTCATATTGTAAAAGTAAAATTAGAAGAAGAGGCGCTACGTTGCAAGATCACTAAAGAGACGTTTGAAGCTTTTACGGAAAGAGTGTTTCGAACATTGGATAGTTTAGATTTCACATTACTGGACCGTACTATAGCGAACATGCCAAAGAGAATACAGGGAATTATATCTGGGAAAGGAGCAAGGACTAAATATTGAAATAAATGTTTTTACCGAATTACTCGTGTTTGTGATTAATTAGCTATTCCGAAGTGTTGTTTAACAATACCGTTTAAACAATTATAATAATTATTCATGTATGTTAATTAGCGGTGTACACGGTACACACTTGTGCGACGTTATTATATAAAGGAACACAGTTAAAAATCCTTTTATATATCGGTGCACAAGTGTGTACCGTCTTACACAAAATCTAAAATAATATTACAACACTCGCCTCAATATACGGCAGTACAACAACAGCATTTCACTTACATTTCTGCATACATTGTGCATATTCTCTAAACTAAGTGTACACTATATAGGCACCACAAAGGCGAAACATTCAATTGCCGTGTGAAGTTAATATAATTCCACGTTGACTGAAACACAACATGTCTACATGCGCGTGCATATTTCATATCATTACTTAATATTTACATTAAAAATTATATATATATATATATATATATATATATATTGTAATTCCCCCTATACTAAAGTAATTACACACAACGCCGGATATGTAATCGTGTTTTGCCCAGTAGTTATGGCTGTGGCAGAATAAGTTTGGCAAAGCAATGTGGACAAGACGGCATGTCTACGTGTTCTTCCTCGCTTATTGGAGAGTGAAAGGAAAATACTCTCCAACGTACCCTCATCATCTCGGTTTCTCTTGTATCTAGGATACCACCACTAACGTAGGACAGTTCCTCCTTAGCTGTGCAAAATATGGGGATATCACCCGTCAAGGAAATGTCGCTGTTGTAGTGCGTTTTCGGCGCGGGTAAATGCACCAGCTGACCTTCAAGTAGCAGAAGTAAATCATGCCATGAAATTATTTGGCTTGACCAACGAAAATCGTTAAGAAATATTATTTCGGCCTGCTCTGCGCCCATCCAAGCAAACGTGGTCGTGGCGGGATTGGAAAAGGCAAAAAATACCAGGGTTAGTGGGTTCAATAGAAATGTTTTACCGCAGTTCGCTGGCCCCTTGATGTACAAGTTGCGGTACTTTCCTCTGCCTTTGTGCAAAAGAGTGACGACGGCTTCCGCAAACTCCTCTGAACAAATACCATTTCTTTGTAGAATATTTTTGGCCATCTCCAACCACTTTCCATCGCACCCCGGTACGCATGGTACGTTTAGCTTGGCGTACAAAATTTCTAACCGCGTTAACTTCGACCGCTCTAATTTTTGTTCGGCTTCTTCCATTTCCCAGCCCACTTTCAATGCGTCTTCTACGGCCTTTTCTCCGCGATTTGCAATGAACTCTGCCAAATCAATTTTGCCTTCGTTCTTCTGGCGACGAGCTAACACTAGAAGCTCTATTCGCGTTCTTATGCCTTTGGCAACAACAAGTTGGCTTACGTCAAAAACACTAAGACGTTTTGCTTTGCGTTTCTGCCCTCTAGATATAGGATTTGGTACATTGTCACGTTGGATAGCCAAACTGGCGTTTGTCGTTATCGGGTAGTTCGAATTCGTAAGGTCGGGATGATCTTCAGACTGCAAGTACTCCTCATCGCTTTTAGTGGTGTAACGCCAGGCAGAATAGTAATTGACATGATTTCCACTGAAGTGGACGTTGATGCTATACTTGAATTGGATATAATCTCTTATTCTCACCCAACGGCGGCGAGATTCCAGCTTTACGGACATGTGGTAATGCACACCCCCATTGACGTGAGGCTCTTGACAGCAAACCCATTGTAGTACAGTAGTGGCTGAACAGGGATGTGCGTATTTAAACCCGTCTAAAACTAATGCCGAAAACGCTTCACGTGTTGGGACCAGAGAAAGATCTGCCTGACTATACGTTATCAAATAGATTTGCCTTGCGCTTTGCGGACAATGTGGCACCTCGCCGATTTCACTACATCCAGTCAAACATGGCTCACCCTCTCCTATACGTCCATCGACTTCGTCAGAGTCCCCAACACACTCGTTGTTTGCCATAAGTACGAATGAAATGATGTTATGTTTTTTTTGCCTTGCATAAATAGGTACGATATTTTTAATATATGCGGCAGCAAGGAACAACAGCATTTCCCACATTATTTCCCAATTCTCCCTTGGTGGAATCACAATTCTTGAACAAACAATTCAGAAATTCCTCAAAACATTTATATTATTTTAATTTTTTGGCACAAAAAAAACCGTAATACAACAACAATTAACATAATTTAACTAATCAACCGAGACTATACACTTTTAATGGTCGTTTGAGTAAAAAATAAGGCATTATTGACAGAGACACATTTCGCAGACAATCTTAGACAAAAGTATTCGGACACAACAACACATTCTTCACTTATAACATTTCATTCTGCTTCCGCGGGTTCTGCTTGAACGATCGGTGCCTAGCAATCCCCCCCCCCCCCCCCCCCTCAATGTTGTTCACTGTATGAAATATAATGTATTTTCACGCATATTTGCCATTTAGATCCGTCAACATTGATTAGGGGGAGGGGTTTTGTTGCTATATGTAAATTTTTGCGTAAACATGAACGTGCGCGTGGCGTGTCCCCATGACTTTTGTCGAAGATTGTAGTTTCTTCAGAAAATCTGCCATCTCAGACAATAATGTTGCGATGCATAACGCTTCTCTCCTTCTTCCATTAACTTTACATCAGCTGAAAAAGGTTTAAACGCATGAAACATTTCAACATTGAAAAGAGGGAACCATGATTGTTATGATAAAGTGTTAGTGATTGTATCTGATTGGTGTGAAAGGTTTTCTATTTTTTGTTTCAATGTTTTAGCTTTTAGATTATGAATCGAAAGCGGCCGATCAAGTTCCTTTACTTATTGAAATGAAGAAAAATCAATTAGCTTTAGAAAAAGCAATTGAAAGTGGAGATACGGATTTAGGTACGTCTCATA